>BSBN01001512.1:0-600000 GCA_027924645.1 Cunninghamia lanceolata | reverse complement strand
ATGAGATCCCTGATCATCAGCCATATCTAGATAAAACTATGTAAAGAGATCTGCATTTAATTAAAACAAAAAAATTAAATATGAACAAGCATTTTTCTTTTAAGCATACAAAAATATAAAAAATGCAACATGTAGATCATCTGAATAAACACAAAGTTTAGATTTACATGCAAAGGAAAAAGATTCAAAGATAAGCTTGGACAATTTACAAGATTCAACTTTTCATAAGTATATAATGGTTTTCATAACTATAATGGAAGAAATTTAATGTATTATCAAATAAAGAGAATTGAAGTTACCAACAATTATGTTCATTGACATTTCATAGATTGAAATTTGGAATTATACTTACACTTGTCAAATTGTAAGGCTTCAACCTTGTGACTTGGGGACAACTCAAAAGTAAATTGCACCTACAATTTAGTTTGTGGATACTTGTGAACCATATGATGTTGTCTCCTATCTATGTCTAGTTTAATAATTAGTCACCTTAAGTAGTTCTTATAAATTGTAAGAAAAATGTAGTCTAGCGAGGTGCTTTAAGGGCTTTGTTGTGAAAGGATTGAAGCATGAAACCTTCTTAGATCCATGTCAAACACCTTTTTAGTTCCATAGGATTGAAGACACAAAGAGAGATGAAGAAGAATGCATAAGTGTAGAAATTTTAGCCTAATACAATCCAATATGCTCTAATTTGCTTAAAAATCACTTTGATTATGTTTGATCTTTTTACTTAGTCTCCCATACAGAGAGATGATGAACAATGCATAAGTGTAGCATTTTTAACACAATCTCATATGCTCTAATTTGCTCTCATTTTGATAATGTTTGATCTTTTTACTTAGTCTCCCTTGAATAATCCCCCTTGTAATGTCCTAGGGATTTCCTTAACTTTAGAATCATAGGTGTTCAAATCAAAATATTAAGCATGGAAGTCAATAAAAAAACAAAATGAATTTCTAAAAAGGTTAGCTTGGAAAGATAGCTAGAAATTCATTTAAATTGGGAGGACACAACTACATACACAATTATGTCTAAAAGATAGAATCATACCTATAATCGCATTTGGAATGCATAGATGGATGTTATAAGATTTGATCTAGATTAAAGAAGTTTCTTTTTTTGTATTGGAATAAGAAAATACAAATACATAAATGCCAGTTCATGAAGTTGTACACAACAGATACTGCAGTCATAAAGTGATAGAAGAAATAGTTTCAAGTTTATGTCTCTTTAAAACAGAGTGATAAAAGAACAATTTCAAATTTATGTCATCTTATATGTAAAATAAAATCAAATAAAATACCATTATAGATTAAAGAAGTTAAAATAAAGTGATAGTTCAGAAATATTTTCAAGTTTATGTCTCTTTAAATTAGAGTGATAAAAGAACAATTTCAAGAAAATACAATATAAACCATGATGAGTATAGTGGATCCAACATTTCTGATTTTGCATCTCCATGCTCCATGGATGGACTTCAAATGAAGGTAGAACAACCTCAGATGTTAAGTAGTGCAACAATGCGGGCTGATCAAGGAAACCCATTACAGCTAGTGCCTCCTACATTCTCCACATCAAATAATACAATATACAACCAGCTTGAACTAATTCCTTTCATAAACACTAGCCGAATCCTCTTCAATGGTGAATAACAACAATGCTTAAATTGATCTAGTAGTGCCAAAGTCACAAATCTTGAATACTGAGGTAGGAAAAGAATTTTGGAGTAATGGGCTTGGAGCCGTGGGCTTAAGGCAGTTGGAAAAATTCATGTCCCCATATCATTAGTGCTCATCAGTAAGATAATTGTAAAACTTTTCAGTAATTTATTATATGTTTTAGCAGCCAGAGTGAATAAACATGACATCTTTTTTGGATTCAGATAACTAATTCTTTGATTTAGACTCTATTCATGCCTTTGTCTTGTAAGCATTTATATACTCTCCTTGATTAGCTTGGATTTTAAATACAAACAGTTTAGACTGCAAACAAAACAAATTGTTTAAGTTATGATATCAATTTGTTTTCTTATTTAATGTATGATAACTATATAGGATAATTTACAAATTGTTTAATGTATGATAAATTGTTTAATGATATCAATTTGTTAAATCTTATAAAGTGATACTTGTTGATGCAAATTTGATGACTATGGTACCCACATAAGCCTTCACATACTTCTCCTGTATATTTGTAATTAAAAGTATTAACTCCAAATCTGGAATGACTATTTCAAGAGTTCTCATTGACATTTCCTTTACCTCTCACATGGAGTTGTTTGTGATCATGTGGTGTAGCCTCAATAAGATGACTTTGGATTTAAGGTAATTGGAAGAATTTAAAGCACTCGAAAGTTGTAGCAGAAACTTTGAAGAAAATGCAACTGGTGGTGTAAAACAAGATTCTACAACCTTTGGTAGCATTCTCCTAGCCTGTGTCCAAATATTTGGTTTGAAGGGAAAAAAAATTTCTACAAGAGCTTGCTCCATCAAAGAAACAATCCTCTCCATAGTAAAGTTTGGGAGTTTAAGGGCAGATCCATTATCAGTCTCCAATAGCTATGGGACAACATTTGGAATCACATGGTCTTTGTCCCCCCAAAGGACATTCTTGCACGCATTGGGAATTGACGCGTTAACCTGAGTCATGGGTTCAGAAGGGCAGCCCGAGGCTACACTAGGGTTAACCTATACCAAAGGAGAAAGGGGAGGGGGGGTCCCCTTAGGTCCCCCGCGGCCATGGCCAAATTCAAAAAGAAAAAGGCAGGAACATGAGTGTGCAGAGTGGGCATGCTAATTAGGTTAGATTGTTGAGTTAGCTTATTTGAAACATTATCTTATAGGATAAATTAATTAGATTAAATCCCCTTTGAAGTTGATTACATTTACACACATTAATTTTGGTGAACCTGATGTGTTCTTCTCTTTCTAGTGTGTTAAATTTTTATGTTGGTTCCAATTTATGATTTTTACTACATGGTTAGGATCTTCCTCAATTCTCGTTAGTTGTAGTTCCTCTCTAAATCCTTATATGACTTCTTCTGTGCAAGTATCACCTCATTGTTGACTTGTCTTTATGGTGTCAATGCCTTACCAAAAGGGTCCAATTTTTTTGTACTAAATACAATTGTAACCAATCTTGAGGTGTTATTAAGAAATTTCATAGTGTTTACCATGTGTTGAAATAATGTTGTAAGTGTAAACTTGAAACGTCCTAGCTAAAACCCTATTAACACCCTATGAAAATTCATTATCCTTGTTGTTGGTTTTATAGTTTGCACTTTTGTTATGTTTTAATGGTGACCTACAAGTCCTAATTATCATTGTTTATAATATCTCCTTTATGTATCGTATTCCCATCGATGACTGGCCCAACCCATTATTTTCTTTGTAGCACATAGTTTTGCTTGCTAATTTGTCACATGACCCAAATAGGGGTAAAAAGATTATTTCCAAACTAGGAATTAAGGAATAATGTATTCAAAAGTACATCATCTTAAAATGATGATACACCATTAATGTTAGTGTGAAAATGTTATTACTTAACTAATTAATCTCCTAACTAGTTAGTCCTATTCACACTACACTTAAGCTAACTTAGAGAGACTTTTTTACCTTTTTCTCACCTCATGTGTTCTCATCACATTTCCTCACAATTGTCCAAGTGTGCTCACATGTATCTTTCACTTTGGAGGGTTAGTCAATTGTCTACTCCTACCTTCCTTCTTCCCCTTTTCCAACTTATACAAGGAGCCTCTTTGTATTTAGTAAGATTCACATTTTGATTCATTATATGATAGTTTGGATTTTCATTGTGCATATTCTCTTTTGAGGAAGATTGTGATCTTGCAAGTTGATCTTGGTTGGTCCAACATGGCATCAGAGTTCACCTGCAAATCCCTTCCCAAATTGTCTTGAATTTGCAAGGGTTTTTGGCACCTACTTTCATACAATGTCTCTTGGAGCAAAATCAACCTCATAGTTTCACTTAGAAGACCCAAAAACCTATATTTTCATATAAGGTGTTAGATCCTCAAAACGTGAAATAAAATCCTATGTTTGGCCCCTTTGTTGTCTTTCCCTTCTTTGCCCATCATTTATATTTGATTTGAGAGATCTTCAATGGCCCCCCATCCTCAAAACTCCTCTAAAAATATTTTTTGTGTATGCCTTTCGATAGGTTCACTAATTTGTGAACCTGTCGAATACCCAAAAAGCCTTATGATTCAACGATTTGGTAGGTTTGCGAACTTGTGAACTTACTGAAAAGGTTCTTAAGTTCTAAAAGTGCCCAAATTTCCAAAAAAGAAAGAAGAGGTGAAGTGTTTCAGTAAGTTTGTAAGTTTATGAACTTGCCAAAATGCCAAAAGAGGATCAAGAGACTTGTGTTTCAGCAAGTTCATGAGTTTGCAAACTTGTTGAAACAGCAAAAGGAGAAGGAAGAAAGATAAGAAAGAAGAAGAAATTTGACAAGAAAATATTAATGTTTCTGCATTTTAGTAGGTTCACAAACTGGTGAACCTACCGAAAAGGCTCATGAGTTCTAAAATCACCGAAACGCCAAAAGGTTGAAGACAAAGTAAAGGTGGAGGAATAGTTTCGACATTTTGATAGGTTTGCAAACTGGCAAACTAGCTGAAAAGGTTCTCAAGTTCATGAAAGGCCAAAAAGAAGAAGAGAGAACAAAGCGGAGATAAAAAAGAAAGAAAAGTCATATGTTTTAGCAAGTTTTTAGGTTCACAAAATTGTTGGATTGCTTAAAGAAGAGAAGGAAGCAAGAAGAAAGAAAGAGTTAGAAAAGTGAAGTGTTTTGGCGAGTTTGTAAGTTCATGAACTCGCCGAAATGTCAAAAACGGTTCGTAAGTTTCTAAAATTGTCAAAACACTGAGAGAACAAAGAGTAAAGAGGAGACAAATGTTTAGGCTAGTTCATAGGTTTGCGAACTAGCTAAATCACCAAAAACCAAAGCAAGGTTTTAAATTTTTTAACATGGTGAGGATAAAAAGGAAAAGGCCACCAAAATAAAAGTAAATAGAGTGGATCCTAAAGTAGTAAACAGTGTCGATGAACATTCAAATGCCCCAACCACCCCAAGATGCTTTAACAACTCTCAGGATGACCATTAATGGTCCTTCTATGGCTGGATAGCTTGGTAGGTGAATTTTATATGACCCATGACTCATGTATGTCCATCAGTGATGAATTCCCTATACCAAGGCATGGGTGAACACTCCAAGTGAGTACAATTTCAAATGCAACCCATGTGAAGATGATGCAACAAATGTTGCTAACATGCAAACATGTTGATTGTTCCAAGTTTGTGTTTAAACAAGAACGGATAAAATGCTATATATACATATTTGTAAGATGTAATAGGGATTGGTCATTGAGCCAATTCATGACTATAAGTGTCTCTAATTATTTCTAGGGTATCAAATGATGTATTTCTAGCTCTGTAAATGATGGAACATGCTTTGTAATTTAAGGGAATGTGTAGTCAAGTAGGGTTTTATTTGTAGGTGTATGTCTCCATGGCAATTGGTTGTATTTCAGGAAAGCCTTTGAACCCAGTTGCTGGTTCTCTCTTGCCACACTTGTTGGCATGAATGTAATGGAAAATTGATTAATGTTACAACATTATAATACCTTACAAATTATTTTCTAATGGTTTTTCTCTATTACATGTGGGATGTAGTTGATGTTGTTTTAAATAATTAAGAATGTCAATTGCAAGTTACCTTATTTTATGAGGTTGTGTTTATGCAACTTTTGTTCCAATGTTGAATTACAGACACATTTCCATCCTCTTTGCAAGTTTGGACTTTATTGTCCATTGGAGTAGGCACCAGTAAAATTGGTGAGAGGCCAAACATCTCATTTTAATAACTTCTCTTATTGGTTGTAGGATTAGATTAGCCTCCTACTCTGCTTGCATACACAAATGAATATTATATCTTGGATATATCTTAAGGGAGCTCTTATCAAATAGATGTTTAGAGGTTTGTGTAGGTAGGAGTTTGGCTCATTATCATAGTCCATTGTATTGTGAATGCATATCTTTAGTGGGATAGTGTTAGAAAAATGTCTAGAGGACTATGATAGTGAGAGTGCACAATATAAGTGTGTATGAAAAGTTAAGGGGATTCATCTTTAAAGATTTCAATGGATCATATCTATTTTTAATTAAGATAAGTAGTAAATCAGGGTACTAATCCCTATACAAAAATACCCAAGGGCATAGCAAAATAGGCCACAGACAGGGCACGAACACAACAACACACAAACAATTCTTACCCATAACAAAGTTCAGAGTCTTAATAAAAAACCATAACCAAAAAATAGAAAGCAGGAAAGCATAGAAGCTAGGAGAACAATTTTCTCCATTCATCTGTAAGGAATTTATACATGTCTTCATAGTTGGTAATAGTATTCAAGTCAATTCCATGCCTCTTGAGCTCAAGATCCTGCAAGATAGACAAAGTAGTAGCTGATCTATGCATTAATTTGGTACTGAATCTTGCCATCACTTTTAGGTTTCCTTCTAAGACAACCACCTTGGCTTTGAGATCAACAATCTCTACAGTAGTTTGGTCACATTTAGAGCAATCCTTTTGAATAGGCATAAGGTCTGGGACAAGATCAACATCTTCAGATTCTGAATCATGAGCATTCTCTCCTCAACCAAGTTGGTACCTTCATCAAACTGAGGAGTCACATTCCAGTTCACTTCCTAAATTTTCAAGTCCTCATCTTGCAGTGATTCATTGGAAACATCCAAGTTTTTTAGATTAGGGGTTTGAAACCTAGCAATTCTATTGGACCTCTTGATGCTCATCACCCTAGCCTTATGTTCTCCAATACACACTACCCCTGCGTCAACTTCCATCACAATCTGTTCCTAAAGATCAGCAGTCTCATCTTCACTCATGGCAGCCTCCTCAACCACTTTCTTCTTCTCCTTAGGAATAAACACCGCCTCCCCAGAAAACTTACTATCTTCCTCAACATATTGAATAGAATTCCCTTTAGGCTTATTAGCTTTAGACTTCTTCAGATACTCTGCTAAGCTTCTTTTAGTAGGCATCTTCCCAGTCTCTTGGGTAATAAAGGGACTATTTTTTAGGGTGCAAAGTCCCATAGTAGCCTCCTTATAAGAAGTAGAACTAGGGGTCATAACCAGGATCAAAGGGGAGTTGTATTTCATCACAGAGCTTTTAGGGAGGGCCACATTGTTGACAACACTAGGGGTTGAATCTGGGGTAGCCTCTGAAATGGACACATGATTTTTCTTCTTGCCTTTAGAGTGGGAAGAGGGGGTTGCAGCCAAGGAAGAAGGACTAGAATTCTTCACAACCATAGAATCAGGGAGGGGTTTTTTTTCTTCTATTTGCCCTTGGAGGAGGATGCAACTGCTATAGGGGAACCAATATTTTTCACTACTTGACTTGCAGAGGGGGAATCTTCCACAAGGCAAGCTTTATTAGGCTTCAGGGGACACAAAGCTAAGTGGAATTGATAAAGACAAAAAATCTTACCCTAATGGAGTGGAATAGTGGCCTTATCAGGGTTCTTAGCATACAATTCCTTAGTCTCCTTGATAGAGGATTCAATCTATGAAAGAAAATAAAAGGGAAAGTTGAGAAGAATTTTATGCCTGAAATGATTCAGGAGGGCAAAATGATAATGGTAGTGTGTATAGGTAAAATTGAGATTGAATAATATCAAAGCAATGAAATAACAATTTAATCCTATAACATAAAGAGATCGATCTAAGCAAATACCAATATCAATTGATAAATAATCGAATTAAAACAAGAAAACCTTCACCTAGATTGTATTGTTCCCTTTGTTAAATGAGGATTGCTCAATCAATTGTGAAACCATGGTTGCAACAAGTGAGTGTAGATAATATGCGTGCTCAAAAGGTCGATGTGCTCAACGATGCATGATAAAAGCTCAAAGCGTTCTATTACGAATGCCTAAAGCTTAAATGATCGAAGAGGATTTTTTATGAGATGAAGGGGGTATATATAGGTTTTAGGAGAAGATTGATCAATGGTTGAGATAAATCAAGAGCTCATGATGAATGAGTTAATGTAATAGGATTTGATTTCAAAAAATAGAATGCGTTTTCCAATTTACGAGTTGATGAGATTAAAAATAAGATTAAAGTCAATTAACTCAACTTTAGATTTGCTTTTTGAAGTTCTAAAAATAAGACCGATTGTGCATATAGAAGAAAATGATATTTTTAGAGGAATTGGAAGATAAAAACAAATTAAATAAATTATTTTATTTAATTGATTATGCATGATTTGAAGAAAAGATAGGATATGAAGATTTAAATAAATTAAACAAATAAATTGATTTAATTTATTTTGCATGATAGAGGAATATAAATAAAACATTAATTTTATTTATTTTTAGAAGATTAAGTCAACTTAAATAAATTTGAACAATTTATTTAAATTTAGATTGAATATTTGGTTGATTAAATAATGAAAATAATTTAATTGTGGATAAGAGGAAATAAATGTGAATTAATTAAATAATTAGATTTATTTAATTAACGTGGACTTCAAATTTGAAAAAGGATAATGATTTAATTAAATAATTAAAATTATTTAATTTTGGAAGAAAATAGAAGAAATTAATGAAATTAATTAAATAAATGGAATTTATTCAATTAATGTTGGAAATTAGGGAAAATAGAAGAAATTGAGGAATTTAATTAAATAATTAGATTATTTAATTAGCGTTGAACACAAGTGATTCAGGAATAATTGATGTATGCAAGTGTTTTGGGCGAAGGGTCATTTTTAGGTGTCTACAGGTAGTAACTCTTAAAATGACCCTCCAAGGTAAAATATTTCATTATAATGAAACATACCTTATCTCAGGGAGAAGGAAGACTCTCCCTCTCGAACCCACCATACAACTTAACAGGAGCTTCACCCTCTTTAAAGAATAAGGCCATACTTTTGGTGTCCTTAACTTTGCTCTGCTTTTTTAGTTTTTTTCCTTTGCATGTCATTCCCGTGGCTTGGGAAATAATTTCTTCACTGACCTCAAAGCTAACCCCTCCAATTTGAACCTGCCTATTATCCCAAGCACCAGAAAACTGAATCAAAAGATTTTCATCATACCCATTGAGGCATTCAAAAAAAGGCACAATCCCTCCATCACAAAAAATATACTACACCATTTCATCCCCCTTAACTTCATCACAATAAACTAGTTTAGTCCGGAGCATATCTCCACCCATTATTACAATCTTGTTGTAGTTAGAACATGACACAGGGTGACCGAATTGTAACTGAAAGCTGGTAAGATGGATATTTTGCAATAGTCCCCTCGAAGCCTTTGCAACAAATAATGGTGGTTTCTATTATGAAACCCTCTCAAACCATTATAGAAGATACTAGATCTTTCAACGTTCTCCTCTTCGTAGTTGAAATCATCATTACCTATCTTCATATCGCATAAACTTGAATGATAGTACATGTCTGGATGGTAATCATTATTAGGGAGCATCACCAAACAACTAAAATATCTCATCCCACACTGAAATATGAGCCTCCACATAAGATTGATATGCTAAGACATATGCTTATCAGTCTTAGTCACCTCACCACCCATGTCAACTTGGAAAATATGATTAATAATAACATCAATCATCATAAGAATAAGAATATATAAAAATATATATTCTAAATTGAGAATATGCACAAGATCTAACTCCATTAAGAAGATATAGAAGCTTTTAAATCTTTTTGGAAGAGGGAATTGATGTTACTAGGAAGATTCCCTAAGTCCCCCTATTGGAAAAAGGGAGAGAGAACAAGGTAAAGTTGCAACTATGTAGTTTTTAAATGTTTTCAAATATGAAATAAAAGCATGTGTAAATCTGAAAATTACTTTCAATTTAGATGTAATAGTATTTGTCCAATTTAATCAATGTAGTAGAAGAAAAATGCATGATAAAAGTAGACACATAATTTACGTGGAGAAACCCTTGCGGGAAAAACTCTACATCCAAGGAGATTTATTCTTGTATTAATTCCTGTAATTGAGTTTACAATAATACTGAAACCTTCTTTGGATTCTTTTAGCACTTCGTTACTCCTTCAACTTCAAATACTTGTCATTAACCTATAATTCATGTGATGTTATCTATAATCTTATTTGTACCAACTCAAGGCATCATTATATAGAAGCCATGGATTTCAAACATATAATAAACTATATCTAATAGAATGAGAAGAAACCTCATGCAAATCAAAGTGCCCAATATAGTGAACTCCAAAGATGCACAATAGAAATCAATTGTTAACTACAAGTCTCAAACATGTGCGCCGAAGAAGTCAAACTCAAACTTAGTCAACTGAAGTGTTATGTGACAATAACAATGTTGAAATAAAAGCTTCTTCATGAGTGCCTAGTAACTCCTAATTAGACATAGTCAACTAAAGTATCACTGAAGTACCAACACACACCAATGTCATGCAAACAACATGCATCATTGATGTCCTCAATATTATTTTGTAACAACTTTCTCTGTAACATGCAAGAGTCATGTAACCACTTGTAGCACCCTGTAAGAGTTATCCAAAACTGATCCCGAGTTAGAGTGTCATGCAAGATACATGCAACACCATATAAATGACATGCAATAACATGCAAGTCCATATAATTGACATGCAATAACATGCAAGTCCATATAACTGACATGCAACAACATACAAGTCCATATAACTAACATGCAACAGCATGCCAACACATGCAAGTGACATACAACAGCATGCAAGCACATGCAAGTGACATGCAACAACATGCAAGTACATTCAAGTTCATATAAGTGACATGCAACAACATGCAAGTTCATATAAGTGGCATGCAACAACATGCAAGTCCATGCAAGTAACATGCAACAACATGCAAGTCCATGCAAGTAACATGCAACACATGCAAACTCATACAAGTGACATGAAACAACATGCAAGTCCAGGCAAACTTTTATGAGTTCATGCAAGCAATATGCAAATATCATGCATCTCCAACTTCATTGTTAACTGCCACATCATATTCATGCAAATATCATGCATCTCTAACTCCATTGTTAATTGCCACATCATGTTCATGCAAATATCATGCATCTCTAACTCCATTGTTAAATACTACATCATGTTGATGCAAAGTGTATCAACATTATCCACTCATGCACACAAAAAAGCAAACTCCTAGTCTTCATTGGAAACACCTCCAAAGTGAGCACCCAAATTAGCTCCGACTTCCTAGGAAGTATCACCAAGTCAAGATAGACATCAAAGAGTCAACTACAAGTCTCCATGGACTCCACTTCCAAAGTGGGTGCCCAAATTGGGTCCTACCTCATAGGAGTTATCAACAATATATCATAGTTCTATAATTAAATATTATTTTGTCTCTCAAGTTCCTGTGTTGGAGAACACTTTCCAAGAACTTGGAGACACATGAATTTGGTTAAAATTGCAAATTTAATGACAACTTATCCCAACATTCTCCCACTTGACATTATACATTGCAATTACTCTTATGAGGTAATAAAATTTAATCACAGGGAAAAACATCCCTAGCCATAAATGTACCATTGATTCTTCAACCTGCTAATGTGCTCCAACAAGATACCTACAAAAGCATTTGCACCAATCTCAACATGAACACAAGCATCAAATCACATGATAACATAAAACTCTTGAGTGTCTTCCACACTCATACCAAATGGAAAAGCAACCACAACAAGTTGCTAGCTCATCCAAAATATTCATACCTCAAAAACTAGGGTAAACAAACCATTATAGGTAGGACTCCGTGCCATCAACATACCAACCCAAAAATGCAATCAAGTCATTGTAAATCAATCCTGCTAATCATCCATCCTCCCATTTCAATGCAACATACCAATGTACAAATGACCAAAGACAAGGCCAAAAAACAAATTCTATAATAACACTGAAGGGATATGTGGATATTAACAGTCCACATCCAAGTCTTCAATGTAACCAATGGGTAAAGACAACCCACTAAACTACACAACTCGTAGATCCCAATAGTGAAACATAAAAAATCATCTTCACATCAATAACCTGCAAACTAAGACAACCAAGAAGACATCGTGACAATAAAGAGCATACATATCTAGGAACTCCCACTACATGGGTAATGTCAAATCTTAAACAAGAACAAAACATTGACAAGTCCTCCTATAGCACTTATTATAGAGGATGTGGCTAACTCCTCTACCATATAGTGTCAAAGAAACACTAACATGTGTCAAACTATGAAAAGTAAGATCTCTTTCATCATTTCTAAACTGAAAAGTTAGCAACATCTAACATTCATAATTATGATGAACACATGGCAGCAATAGATGTCAACCTCTCATTGAAAGTAGATCAAACTAGCCAAACATTCCCACAACAAAGGGAATAAGGCCAAAACCACAAACCATTTCTGTACCTCTCCAAACAAGTCCTCAGAACTAGTTCCATAGCTCAAGACCAAAAATAATGAGAACAAAAGAAATACATAAACCCATGCATCTACTTCTCAACAATTCTTTTCAAGACTAATGCATAAGAGAAGATAAGATACATATAAAGAATACATCTAGTAATCAGGTGGGCAACACCTATTAGATCATTCACTTACCGAGTAGATCAAGAGTGGGATACATGATTGTCCTCTGTATACAACACCAAGCAATAAAAGCTTATAATAAAGACAACCTTCTCATTAGATCTATAATGGATTCACATCCATTTCCAAGTGGAGGCTCCTCGGTCCTTTTGTTGACATCTCATAATGAGAAATCATTCCAACACATATCTCTAAGTTCAAGAGATATCCAGCCTCACCCAAGTCTCTCTAGTATCTATGAGTATTCACCAATCAATCCATGCTAACTTCAAATGTAACCTGCAAAATCATGAAGCTCCAAGAAAATGATTAATACTTCAAAACCAAAGAGAACTAACCAAACCATTGTCAAAGTTCCAATTTGAGAATCAGGAACATATCATGACATCATGATCTAACATCTTCTCAAAAGATCATATGCTCCAATGAACATATCCTACTCCCAAGAGCACCTATATCATGCCAAAAACTCTAACTCGGATCAAGCGTGCATCATGACATAATAACATACATCCTCTAAACCAAGGATCATATATCAAAATTGATAAGTCAAAAACTCAACACCTAACCAAAGACTCCAAGAGTCTTCCATGGAAAACCAAGATGTCAACACCTCTTCAAATAATCATGAAGATCTAGCATCCTCTATCAATAGAACCAAAAATGTCAATGAATCCTCACTACAAACTAAAGGCATAATCCAAGAGCTCCTTATGACACCAACAACCATTGCAAAAGATCATCCATCTTCTAATCAAAGATTATGCATGGCTCACAACACTACAACAACAATAGTTTAGAACCAATATCTTGAAACAAAGAAGATAGAACACATTATGTAACTACACAAAACTCCTACTGAAAGTGATACCAAGTTATGCATGTGTTATGGAGTAAAAAATGGACACATGCTTTTTTACCTCCTAGTTTATCTCCTAGATCCCCGTGATTACATTATACATGCAAAATATCCATCCCGATGCAAAATCCCCTAAAACCCATGTCAAATGGGAACTAGGGGCCCATTTTATGCCTTAATCTAGACCAAAAAGGCACCTTGGGACTTGGGCGCCCGTGCCCAAGTCCTCCCTGATTGGTCGGGGTAAATTTCAATACATGTCGACATATGACCTTTAAAAGGGTCTCTCCTTGTCGGTTCTTTCAATTAATTTCATGAATGTTAGATGGAAATCCTATATAAGTGTGTTTTTGAATTCATTTGTAACCTAGATGATATTGCAAACTTATGATATTGGAGCAAAGAGCATTCAAAGCATTCATTGTGTTATTGTTGCAGATTTGTGTTTGTATTGCGTGTGTTGTTGCAGATTTGGAATCATCATCCATCTCCTTATGAGTTGAAGGATCTTCATTCTCCTAAGGGATTTACCTCTGAGGTGATATCATTGTTATTTGAATCATTCAATTATCATTTTGTTTAGCCTCTGCCCTGCTAGGGCACACTCTCTATCTAACAATGGTGTTGGGAAGCTTGAATGCTATCCCAGGATTTGACTGAGGCAAATCCCTAAACACCACAACCCCAAACCCCTTTTCTTCTTGTGTGCAGGTTACAGGTGCGAAGTCTAAATAAGTGAAGGTACATGAAGGTTGTGTAAGGGAAAGGGTTTCGAGATCTGAAAGCAGTTTATGGAAATTCCTCTACGGAAGACTTGGGCACCCACCCCGAAGTCCTCCTGCTCAAATAGGTACTGAATCCAGCATCAGGACACTCTTTATGACATTTCTCTAGTTTTGAGTTTATGAAGATTCTAAATTTTTGGACTTGGGTGCTCGCTCCGTAGTCCTCCAACTTTTCAGCTTCTGTGGAACAAGTTTTGATATCTCTCTGATCATCTTTATGCATTTAGATTTTGGGTTTTTGTTGTCGCCTGTCTGTTACAAGATGATTATCTTATAACTAGGCTTTTACTCGTACTTAACCTAGGGTTTGATAAAAGGCTTGGTTAAATCTAATATTTCCATAGCACTCTTGAGCGTAAAATCAATAGTTGAGTCCTCTTTCATCTTGTAGTGACTTGGCTCAGTTTTGTCCTTGAATGTTAATGTGGAAGAGGGTTTGATCTAGTGTACATGCATACTTGCCTTCATTCCCCTTTTTCATACATAACAACATGGTACCATGATCAACATCATTACCAAAACTCTATTTAAAGTGAACAAAGTTTCTCATGCAACATAACTTTATTGCTATAGGTTCCAATGAATAACTAAATCAGGTACTCCAAACCATCCTTTTGTCTCACTAAAAAGAATACCAATGTAATCAAGGTGACCAAGAAGAGGCCTACCAAATAGAATCCACATCAGCTAATTCACAAGATTTGTACACATTCAACATCTCATAGGAGAGAAAACATGATTAGTGGTTCAACCTCTAATAACTGAAAAAATAGATTCAACCCCACTTCAGTAACATGTAGAACAAATGTAACTGGATATAACATGTAGATTTCTAAGACTCAAACACCAAAATCAACTCTAGATCTGATTTGCCAAACATATTCACATAGGAGTAACCATAGATCATAAGAACCCAACAAGCAGCCTTGCAAATCTGAAATTATTTCCATCCAGAAAGAGTCTGAACACAATTTCTCCACAGATCTACAAACCACAGATTTTAGTTAACATGTAAAACCTGCAAAACCATATCTCTATAAATCTGAAACCACTTAAACATCCAAACATTCACACTAATGAACACCATCAAATATGTCATCTAAAATAATGGAATATGACAAATCTACAAACCCATAGTCATTTGAAATAGGAAAACTATGAAACCTACATATTTAAAATAACATGAATATGAGAAAGGAGAAACCAGGTTGTTCAGAAGTGTCCATTGTTGGCAAGAGACACTGTTAGGCATGACAAGTGTTGTCATTGATGGCAACTAAGATCATCCCAATCATCCGCATAACACAATTTGTTTACACCAGAAGTTAGAATCAGAATTTGTCTAAGTCCGGGCAGTCAGGAACAGACCAGGTGACTAGGTCTGGTATCTTGGTACGGATCTATTCGGTGGAAAGGTATGGTTTGCTGCGGATCTGATGTAGTTGTAAGCATTGTCAAGACACTCTAAATCTAGAGTTTTATCCTCCAGAGATGAAGGACTCAAAAGATATTAGCTTATGAGTATCGGGTTTCAGTTTGACAAAACAGACAGAAGAAGAACAGGCCGACCTTGTAAATGATCTTAACTCCAGATGTATAGAAGTTGTTTATTGGGCAATGTGCAATGATCAGTGATGGTAGCCGACATGATTGATGATTTGCGAGTGCAAGTTTTGGTCCACATCTCATATTATGTATGGATCTAGCTGACAGAGCAGAGTACTCAACAAAGTTCTAAATGTTCTTGAAGCCGACTGGTAAAATGATTGTAGATCTAATTGCGGATATATATAGCAGATGAAATTGGATGATTTGGTGTGGGTTTTTGCGAACAAGGTGTAACTAGGAAAAGAGCAGAAAATCTAAAGAGCGAATGAAGGCAGAGCAATAAGAAGAGCAAGTAAAAATGAAATGTGTAAGATCAGTTTTTGCACTTAACTGGAACTGAAACTCTTGCATGGGTAGATGTTATTTATTAGTTCAAAATCTTTGTTATTCTCTTGTAATTTTTCTGTAGGCAGTGAGCCTCTATTTGAGCAGTGAGCTCTAGGCAGTGAGCCTGAATGCATGTGCATTCTCATTTGTAAAAATACTTTTAACAGGGTATTAATTTTTGTGGGTTAACCCCCACTGTGGTTTTTCCCTTAACCGGGATTCCACGTCAAAAATCTTGGTGTCAAGTGTGTTATTTATGTTTCTTCTCATGTGTTATTGATTGATGCCGAAATGTTTATATCATTAATTCGATTATAAGTTGTAAAGGAAGATTAATGGTAGAAAAGATTAAAATATGTGACAACTGATTCACCCCCCCTTCTCAGTTGTCTGAACCTAAACCAACAATTGGTATCAGAGTAAGGTTCCTTTTGAAAAGTTTAACAACTTAAGGGAGATCTGGGAAATCAGTAAAAATGGATGAATATAACCTTCAAGGGCAACTGAATCTTGCCCTAGATGATCTTGAGCAGTCCAAGGCAGAGGTCCAAGAGCTGCAAGACAACCTCAAAAAGGCTAAAAATTTCATTGAGACTTTAAAAGAAAAATTGAGCAAATCCAATGCAAAAGGAAAGGAGCAACCTCTTCAACTAGAAGACAAGGCCCTGAAAGAGAAGACAAAGGAATGTGAAAAATTAGCTAAAGAACTTGTTGTCCTAAAATATGAGATGGAAACTGGGGTGATGAGACTAACCAAGGAAATTGAAGATAGGAAGAAAACTGAAGAAGAAATGAAGCAAAATCTGAAGGAGAGAACTGAAGAATGCTGCAGATTGGATGGAATAGCCGGTCTCCTAGAATCAAATCTACAAGAAAGCAGAAACAATGAGAAAAAACTTGAGAGACAGATTATCACTCTCAAACATGACTTAGAAATTGCCAATGAGTATAAGGAGAAGTTCAAGATAAGCTCAGCTAAACTTGAAGCACTAATTGAAGAATAGAAAAAGGATGATGACAAGCATGATCTTAGATATGAGAAAGGTGAAAGCTTCAGATCCGGACAAAGAAATTTTCAACCAAGGATTAAAAGAAACAAAACTAGAAAACCTCCGGTAAGACAGCCTAATGCTCAAAGATATCCATCATTTAATGGAAATTGTTTCAATTGCAATAAATTTGGTCATAGAGCTACTCAGTGTAGAAGAAGAGTGAATCAAAATGGTCCATCCTTCTTTGGTCAATGCTTCAAGTGTAAGAGGTATGGTCATAGATCAAATGAAAGCAAAAGTATGAATAATGCTAACAATAGAGGAATTGGCAATTCTTTCAATGGTTACTGCTTTGCTTGCAATGGGTTTGGACACATGGCTAATCAATGCAGATCAAGAGGAAATCAAGTTCATAAGCACGGAAATGTTGTGTGCTTTAATTGCAATAAATCTGGTCATATTGCAAGATTCTACAGAAATAGGAACAATGGAAGAAGAGGTCTGGTAAATAGAAAACTGGATGAACAAAGACAAGACAAAGGCAAAAGAAAAATTGATGTGAATGAGATACAGAGTGAAATGAACAAGATCTGGGTAAAGAAAGATATAATAAACACCGGTGATGGGTCCGCACCGGAATTAGGTGCTGACAATTCCTCTAGGAATTAAGTCATGAGCTTTACCTGGAAATAAGTGGGTGCCTGAATCTGGCACAATAAAAGAGAATATTTCGAATTGGTCCATAACCTTTGGAAGGATTTCTGGAAGAAAAGATGTTGATATGAAAACTTGCAGAATGATTCATGAAGAACTGTCAAAAACAAAGTAACCAGATATAGTTAGGGCAACACATTTATTACAATGCCAAATTAGGTTTTGCTAAAGATAAAAGGTCACTTGGTCACTCATTTGAATCACTTTGCATTCAGAGGAAACAAGAAGAAGAGCATTCGAGCTACAGTTCCAGAGACTAAGGCAAAGAGCGAATTCAACCTGCAACTGATCAACCCTAACCTCACGAAAGAAAAAGGTACCTCTCTGTAAAGCTTTGAATCTGAAATATGTTGAGATGGCTACTCCTCATGTTGCTGACATTACTGAAAGGCCTTGACCCAAATTTAAGAAACATCCTCACAAATCAATTGAAGTCGACCCGTTAGGTGCTTTTTCAAGTGTTCCGTATGGTGCGCTGCATGTTGAAGACATTAGGGTTTATATTCATGCAAATATAGATGAGTTTGGAGATTCAAGGTATGTATACTTGTTTGAGAAGCAACTCAGGGATGAAAATCATGAACTTAAACCCGAGTATAAGGCACTACAGGATAAACACTTTATTCAGATTATGGGCTTTCCAACATTTGATGAGGATGAATGGGTCTGATACATTTTGAGTCGGATGCATGATGAATTCATTTGGTTGTTAAAACCATTCAAGATTACCAAGGATGCTATCAGAATTGTAACTGGCTTAAACTCAACCAGAGGATTGCCCATGTTGAAAGCTGTGAAAAACCAGACAATGACTGATGCTACCGGTGCTAAGTTTGATAGAAGGGCAATGACCATTAATGATATTATAGAACTGGATGTCAAATTGGCCATTCAGATTTGCCCCCACCAAGCGGGATTCCATGGGATCAATCCGGTAGGCCAGTTACAATCAAAAGATTTCATTCAGATTTGCCCCTCTCTAGTGATTCAGATTTGATAACATTTTGACAGTACATAGGCAGTAGGGAAAAATGCCCTCCCACAAAATGCCCTCCAACAATCCAAAATGCCCTCCAACCAACCCTCCAACCTTTAAGGTCCTCCCAACATCCAACAACTAGAAGGAAGGTCCGGATCCATTACAATCACTACCACCCACCACCCACAAAATGCCCTCCACCCACCAACACCCACAACCAACAGACAACATCCCTGCCCCACAACCAACAGAAACCATCCCCCAACCAACCTTACACCGGGAGGAACCCCACACCACCTTTATCCATTAGACCCCCAACGCACCAACCCACCTACTTTCAGTTGGACCCCCAATGCACCAAACCACCTACTTGATATTTTCCCTGCTACCTATGTACCGATAAGATTTGATAAGATTTTGACAGTCCCTCGTTCTTCGTTTCCTTCGTTCCCTGCTTCCCTCCATCATTCAATCATCCTTGTTAGAACTGGATGTCAAATTCACCAAGATCTACCACTTGAGCAGAGAATTTTTTTTTTTTGGAACAACCATATATGCTACATTCAAGATGCTAAAGGAAAACACTGATTATGACTTGTGTGAATTACTACAGAATCAATTGATTGAAAATTTAAACATAACCAAGAAAGATAAGAAAAACACTTTCAAGTTTGGTACATTGGTTCTATGTCTGTTCTTTTACTTTATGAATGAGGTACCTGGGGTAAAAGGTGTGCACTAGACTAAGGATGAGCCAATTGCCATTCAGATCGGACATCATCTTCGCAACATTGGTGATTTCAAAGCTCATAAAACTACAATATGGGGTTACTTCAAGAATTTTTAGAGTATGATGTACTTAAGGGAAAGAATCCCTAAATCAATTATTGAGAAGTACAAATATGATATATGCTTCATGGTGGATACTAATCAGTGTCTAATGGAAGCAGTGGAACCCAGAACTGCTTGGATCATGCCCATGGGGTATGAAGTAGATAAAAAAATCTTGAATATGTATGCTCAACATCTTCTAATAAAGCCTAAAGACACAACGGTTGAAAGATTTGGAACTTATGAGGAGCTGAATTTAAAACTACATACTAGATTCAAAGAACCTGAAACCAAAATGAAATTAAGAAAAGAAGTTGAGCAGTTTGCTGAAAATCTAGGCCTAACTAAGGAGGCTGTGAGGAAACTCAAAGAAAGAACTGAAAAGGCTGAGAAAGAGAAACAAGATAAGAAACAAATAGATGCTCCGATGGAAATCTCTTCCACTTCAAGAATTACTAGGAGCTCTGCTTCTGCCCCTGTTCCTTCCAAGACTGCAAAACCAGAAGCAAAATCATCTAAAAAATGGGAGAAAAGGAAGAAAACAAAAGCAACCTGGACCTATGAAAGCATAAGAGAAGAAGAAGAAGATACATATTCTGACATTGAAATCAAGGAAATAAAGGCCACCAGAACAAAAGTTGCAAAAGTAACCAAAGAAAAGTCCTCCGTAAGCAAAAGGGCTAGTAAAAGGCAAAAGACAGAAGCATATGAGGAATATGTTGAGAAGCACACACTTTCCCTGGAGGATGTGATAAAGTCAGTCACTGTAGATGGTAATCTAAAATCCATAATTGAATTCTATGGTGAATACAGTGATGTGGATAAAAGGGTGTTGGAGGAAGCAACTGCCAGATATCTCAACATCTACAACAAGGCACTGATTGAGATAACTTTTGAGTTGCCACAAAGTCTGGCAAATATTTTGGAGTTGAGAAAAGAAAATGCCAAGAGCAAGGACATGGAAATCAGGGAACATGAGCTAATAAATTTGTGTCCTCATATTTCACCTGATCAAATAGATATGATATTCAAGGAAGTCAAAGATGACTTTAGAAGCAAAAAGAGAATGAACAAACTCATGCTTGGAGAAACAAGTGAAATCGTTAAAGAAACTCAAGAAATTCTTTTGAAAGCATTGGAAAAGCACAATTTTCCCATAGTCACAGAAGAAGTTCTAGATGGTGAAGAAGAGAACATCATCGAGCAGCAATCTAAGTTGGGTGAAGCCTTTGTTTCGAAAGTGGAACAAGTAAATTAGGATGATACAAAAATGATGGATAAAGTAGTTAATGCAGGAGATACTCTTAATCCACCTGACCCATCAAGAAAAGAAGATAATATTACTACTTCACAGTGCCCTCCGGATCAGGTAGCAAGTGGTGAACAAACAGAAAAGAGTCCCTCTATAGAGAACACAGAGAAAAGTAAAGCAGAGAAAGAGGAAGAAAAAGGAAAGAAAGATCAAGTAGAAGAAGATGGTGCAAATGTTGAAGCACCTAAAGCAGATACTGAGGAATCTGATGAATAAAAGGATGGTTCAGAAAATGTTGCAAGAGACACTGCAGATGCAGTTAAAAGTCTTCTTGAAAAAGAAATGATTGAGATTGATGAGTCTGAACTACTCCAAGGTCTAGCTAATCCAGATGCTCTCTCTCCAATTCAATTGATGAAAATTGCATCATTCACCCAAGTAAAGGCTAGAGAAAAGATGTTAAAGTTCCACATGGAGGACAATGAGCTACTGGGGCTTGCAACCAGGATTTTGGAAAAATTAATGCCTTCCTACCAGAAGAGTCCATTTGATTCCCCCTCCAGACATCTGAAAAATCTTGTAAGTTCTGTAAATACTCATTTTGAGTCCTTTGAGAAGTCTGCAGAGAGAAAAGTCATAAATGAGTTTTTGGATAAGAGATTTAGTGAAATCAAGAGTCTAATAGGGTATGATAGGATTATACTTGCTATCAGTATAAAGAGTGTTCAAAATGCTCTAAGTGATGGAAGTGATGTATATAAATTTTGTCTATCCTGGCCCAAAGTAAATGAGGATATTGAGAAGAAGATAAAGGAACAAGAACTAAAAATGTCAAATCTGTCCAATAATTTTGATCCTCTAATCATTTCACCCATAAGTTAGGAATGTCAAGTAATTAGCTTGACTTATGAGATAAAGAGACTTGTTAAAGAGAAAAGCAACATTATGAAGAGAATGTGTGAGCTCTGGGGATTGATTGCCCCTAAGTTAGAGACAATGTATAATGCCACATCTGAAGCTCAGACTGCAGTTCAGACTAGTGATCCATCAGATCTGTCAAAAGCAGAAGCATATTCATTTTTGTTAAGTGGGTACATCTCTATTTTGGATGGAATGAAGAGTACTTGGGCCTCTGAACTTGTGCAAATAAAAACTAGCTTTGCAGACATTCTCAAGTTCATATAAATAGAATTTAATGATTAGTTGTACATATGCGGTCCTATATACAAATTTTTGAAAATTTTGGCTTACGGACCCCACCCTTTTCCATTGATATCAAAGGGGGAGTGAAGATCAGTGAAAAATAAGGAATCTAGCTAAGGGGGAGTACCAGAAAGCAGTGTGAACAACAGTATGGAGTAGAAGCTAAGGGGGAGCGATTCCAACACTTAGTCATTTTTCACTAAGTGTTGCCATCAAAACCAAAGGGGGAGATTGTTGGAAAGAGACACTACTAAGCATGATAGGTGTTGTCATTGATGGCAATTAAGATCATCCCAATCATTTGCATAACACAATTTGTTCACACCGGAAGTCAAAATTAGAATTTGTCCAAGTCTGGGCAGTCAGGAACACAGCAGGTGATAGGGTCCGATATCTTGGTCCGGATCTATTCGGTGGAAAGGCATGGTTTGTTGCAGATCTGAGGTAGTTGTAAGCATTGTCAAGACACTCTAAATCTAGAGTTTCGTCCTCTGGAGATGAGGGACTCAAAAGATATTAGCTTTTGAGTATTGGGTTTCAGTTTGACAAAACAGACAGAAGAACAAGTCGACCTTGTAAATGATCTTAACTCTGAATGTATAGAAGTTGTTTATTGGGCAATGTGTGATGATTAGTGATGGTAGCCGCCATTATTGATGATTTTCAAGTGCAAGTTTTGGTCCACATCTCATATTATGTATGGATCTAGCCGACATAGTAGAGTACTCAACAAAGTTCTAAATGTTCTTGAAGCCGACTAGTAAAATGATTGTAGATCATGTTGCAGATATATATAGTAGATGGAATTGGATGATTTGGTGTGGGTTTTTGTGAACAAGGTGTAATTGCAAAAAGAGCAAAAAATCTGAGCGAATGAAGGCAGAGCAGTAAGAAGAGCAAGTAAAGATGAAATGTGTAAGATCAGTTTTTGCACTTAACTGGAACTGAAACTCTTGCATGGGTAGATGCTATTTATCAGTTCAAAATCTTTGTTATTCTCTTGTAATCTTTCTATAGGTAGTGAGCCTCTATTTGAGTAGTGAGCCTCTATTTGAGCAGTGAGCCTCTATTTGAGTAGTGAGCCTCTATTTGAGCAGTGAGCCTCTATTTGAGCAGTAAGCTCTGGGCAGTAAGCCTGAATGCATGTGCATTCTCATTTGTAAAAATACTTTTAACAGGGTATTAATTTTTGTGGGTTAACCCCCACCGTGGTTTTTCCCTTTACCAGGTTTCCACGTCAAAAATCTTGGTGTCAAGTGTGTTATTTATGTTTCTACTCATGTGTTATTGATTGATGCTAAAATGTTTATATCATTAATTTGATTATAAGTTGTAAAGGAAGATTAATGGTAGAAAAGATTAAAATATGTGACAACTGATTCACCTCCCCTCTTAGTTGTCCGGACCTAAACCAACATCCATATCATAGAAATATCAACTCCACAACCTAAATACAACTAGTTAGAAATCTTCCAGTGCTTTCATGTAACCATGGACTGAAACCATGAACCCAACATAAGCACTCCAAACAGTAGTCCAAATAGTGAGTGTTTTTCCATGTGATCAAGTTAGCACAAGCAACCATCCAACATAAACACTCTTTCACTGCACATCACCACAAGGTAAATGAATAAAACCACAAAACAAGAGAATATACACATATTGTCAAAATAGAGCTCCAAATCACTACCACAAGATCAAATCCATAAAGATCCATAACCTTGAGCATCAAGTGCCAAACAAATATTCTTTTGACAATATCCATCTGAGAGTTAACTACCATGGCTTCCAAATTCACAAATCTGCAAAGCAATGTTAACACATAAAACTTCCCCTGCAACCAAAATACCTTCAACACTTAAGAAAAAGCATCCCTTTCTCACTAGAATCATTGGCTCTGATATCACATGTTGGAAAAGGGAGAGACAATAAGGTAAAGTTGCAACTATGTAGCTTTTAAATATTTTCAAATCTGAAATAAAAGCATGTGTAAATCTAAAAATTACTTTCAATTTAGAGTTAATAGTATTTCTCCAATTTAGTCAATGTAGTAGAAGAAAAAACATGATAAAAGTAGACACATAGTTTACGTGGAGAAACCCTCGTGGGAAAAAGCTCCACACCCAAAGAGATTTATTCTTGTATTAATTCATGTAATTGAGTTTATAATATATTAAAATCTTCTCTGGATTTTGTCAACACTTTGTTACTCCTTCAACTCCAAATACTTGTCATTAACTAGTAATTCTAGTAATTCATGTGAGGTTATCTGTAATGTTATTTCTACCAACTCAAGGCATCATTATATATAATCCATGGATCTCAAACATACAATAAACTGTATCCAATAGCATGAGAAGAAAGCTTATGTAAATCCAAGCACCCAATATAGTGAACTCCAAAGCTGCATGGTAGAAATCAACTTTAACTACAAGTCTAAAAAATGGGCACCCAAGAAGTCCCAATCAAACTTAGTCAACTGAAGTGTTATGTGACAACAACGATGTACTACTGAAAGTCTCAACATGCGCACCCAAGAAGTAAAACTCAAACTCAATCAACTGAAGTGTTATGTGACAATAATAATGTTGAACTGAAAGCTTCTTCATGAGTACTTAGTAACTCCTAAATAGACATAGTCAACTAAAGTATCACTAAAGTACCAACACACACCAATGTCATGCAAACAACATGCATCATTGATGTCCCCAATATTATTCTATAACAACTTGTTATGTAACATGCAAGAGTCATGTAACCACTCGTAGCACTGTTGTCACATAGAATTGCACCCAGCTTGGAGAGAGTCCAAGCATTCTAATGACACAATGGGAATGATCTCAAGGTGTGGGACCTTGCAAGTTGAGATCAGACCTCCAGATAAGGTCGGTTCCTCATTCCAATCCTAATGCTCAGAGAAATTAACTAAACCTAGTGCTAATACTACAGGGGGAAAAGGGTTAGGAAGAAACTGAATGGAAATAAAGGTGATGCACCAGATTTAATGGGTAGTAGTAAGTCTGGAAGAGACACAATAATGATCTCAATCATAAGGGAAGGTTTACATAGACTTATAGAACTGATTGAGGCTTTGGGATGAAGACCTAACTTATAAAGGAGTCATTTTACTCAGAATATATCACAACTTCAAGTAAAACACAGAAATTAGAGCATAAGAAAGGCAAAAAAATATGAATATATTGATCATGGAGGCCAGAAACTATTACAATGCAAAATAACTTATAGTAGGAAAAGACACAGTATTATAGCCAATTACATTCATGGGTGGATTAACCAGAAGACAACAGAGGCCAAGCTACAGGCATAGTGAGTCAAATTCTGATAATCTTGCAAATGCACTAAGAGGTCTGACTACAAAGAATTTGGCAGCATAACAGCCCATAAATTACTAACTCCTCTTCTAAAGATTATAATGCTTTTTATAAAAAATACTTGTGCAGAGAAGCTGAGGTAGGTCCACGGGACCCAAGATCACCAATGCTGTCATTAATGCAGAGTCAGGAACAAACAACGATAGGGATAGAACCCATGCCTTTGGCAGACCTGCAACACTAGGAATGGTTGCCCATATGCAAGAGATGACATAGTATTGAAGAAGAGAGCCCAAAAGTCATTGCCAACCACCGAATAGTCTGCCACCAAGCCACTGAAGTCCCTTCGCATTGAAGAACTGTGCCATTCTTCTTGAATTTTGTTTGCAGAGCTCACAAACTTGAATCAATGTGAAATATCTACCTCTGCAACACTTCAAGTCGGTCACTAAGATGTCTTGTCAACCGAGCCTACATATCCTTCCTTGTTGGAATAAACGAACAATCTCTAATCCAATTGTTAATCATCAAATCACCAAGATATGATACCAATTAGTGAGATACAAGGCTTTGACTACTACAATATAGAAATCTAAAAATTGTATGCAAATCTGAAAATAAGTTTGCTTAATCCTTGAAATACCATGAAACAATTCAACTTCTTTATCATGCTAAAATTAGCCACTCTAACATGCTTGATAAAACCACCTTAGATGAACTTATAATCGCAATAACATCACCATAAGATAGCAGCAACAAAGAGGCACAAATCAATAACATAAGAATGCAAGATCTCACCACACAAGGTAGCAATGGAATAAAAGAATAAACACATAACATAGTGTTTATGTGGAGAAACCCTTGCGGGAAAAAACTCCACCAAGAAGAGAGGCCCAATTGTATTATCTTCAAAACAAGATTACAATACATCCACTTCCAATCTCCTCTTCATTCTTCAATCCAGCAGCACCTGTGTACAGAAAATCTCTCACTCAACCTGTTACCTGCAAGCAAGTTTTCCTCTCACTATTACTCTCCCAAACTTCACTCTCAAGTCTCATATTTATCCAAAATGAGTACCCACGAAAGAAATTCGTGGGAGATGGACAAGATCCAACTTTTCTATCTTGGGATACTCCAAAATCATTTTCTTACATATTCCCTTACACCTGTCATAGGCATCTTCCCAATATAGGTGCCTAGAACCAATAATAGAAACTTACAAGACAATAATTGTTGTCATAGAATCTCTTACACCTTATGATAATTGTAAGTTGTCATAGATGCTCTTACAAACTTGTGACACACATCATAACAACCCAAAAATACATTTCCCTAAGATAGGCACCAAGATTCTCTACCTCACCTCATTTACTATTTACCGAGATTCCTTGAGCAGTAAAAGTAACTCTATAACAACTTGCCGGTGAAACCTATACATTCCTTACGGGTAATTACAAATTACAAATAATAAATGGAATAAATACAATATTGGGATTTACAAGGTTAATGGCACCTTATCCCAACATTCTCCCACTTGACATTATACATTGTAAATCAACCCATAGGAAATATCAATCAAGGGAATAAACATCCCTTAGCCAACCATGTACCATTGATTCTTCAACATGCTTTTCTGCTCCAACAAGATACCTGCAAAAGAAACCATGATAACCACCATCTCAAGCAAGAAATCCTCACATCATATTACCCATGATGGGACAAGGAACATGCCAAGGTGAAACATATCAACTATCACTGAATCTTGCACCAATCTATACGTGAACACAAGCATCAAATCCAAATGATAACAAATGACTCTAAGTGACTGCCACACTCATACCAAATTGGAATAGCAACCACAGCAAGTTGCCAGCTCATCCAAACCATCCATACCTCAAACTAGGGTAAGCAAACTATCATAGGTAGAACTTCATGATGTCAACATAACAACCCAAATCTGCAAACTAGTCCTTGTATATCCACCATCCTACAAAAGAAGACTTCAAGGTAATAACACACAGACATGCGATTAAAAACCTTTGAAGTAACTCACTGCAATAAAGTGTAATCAGCCCAAGAGAGGTGCCCCTCCCATATAGAACTCATATACCTTTTGGAACTCCCACTGCATAGGTAATGTCAAATCTGAAAAAAGATCATAGCATTAACAAGTCCTCCTATAGTACTTCACATAGAGGATGTGGCTAATTCCTCTATCATTGTGTCAAATAAGCATATAATGATATGCAAAATACATCTCTCATTACCAATCCAAATAACTATCCCAAGTCCTCCAAACCAATGAAGAAAGAGATCAAGGAGCTACCAAACTGTTTGCTAAAAAACAATGAAGTACAAAACAACAACACATGACTCCATTCATAACCTCAACTCCATAAACAGAAGAACCTTTAGGAAGAAGACAATATACCCAGAAAGAGAGAACCTTCAAATCAAACCATGTTCTTATACCACACTAACATGTGCCAAACTGTGTAAAGTAAGATCTCTTTCTACACTCCCAAACTGAAAGGATATCAACATCTAACCATTCAACTTATAATGAAACATGGCAACAATATATGTAAACCTCTCACAGAAAGTAGATCAAACTAGCCAAACATTCCCACAACATAAGGGAATATGCCCAAAGCCACTAACCATGTCCTGTACCTTTCCTACCAAATCCTTAGAACTAACTCAAGTTCAAGATTACAAGGAGAACAACGGAAATACATAAAATCATGCATCTACTTCTCAACAAGCCCTCAAAACTCAACTTTCAAGACTAATGCACAAGAGAAGACAAGATACATATAAAGAATGCATCTAATAATTAGATGGGAAACACCTCTTAGATCATTCACCTATCGAGTAGATCAAGAGTGGGATACAAGATTGTCCTATGCACCAAGCAATATAAGCTTTCAATAAAGACAACCTTCTCATTAGGTCTATGATGGACTCACATCCATTTCCAGGTGTAGGCTCCTCAGTCTTTACTATTGAAAAACTTTCATAACAAGTAACCATTCTAACACATATCTCTTAAGTACAAGAGATTTCTAGCCCAACCCAAGTCTCTCTAGTATTCATGAGCACCCACCAATCAATCCATGCCAACTTCAAATGCAACCTGCAAAATCATGAAGCTCCAAGCAAATGATTAATACTCAAAACCAAAGAGAACTACATACTCTCAAAAGGAAGAACAATAACACCTTTACTAAAGACTCTAAAGGTCCTCCATGAAACAAGATGTTAAAACCTCTTCAAATCACATGAAGATAACCATATCATGCCAAAGCTCCCACTAAACCATGATATCGAGCTATACATAGCAACAAGATAAACATCAAACTATCACTATCAAAAGCTCCCACTAAAACATGTAACAAAGCTATCCATGCCATCATGATAACCATCTCCTAAATGAAGATCATCCATGGCCTTAACACAATCAAAGAATCCACTGTAAACGACACAGCTCCCAAAAGGTCGAGTAAAACCATAATCTCCAAAATAAGAAGATTAAGCATCCTCTATTAATAGAACCAAAAATGTCAATAAACCCTCGCTGCAACCTAAGGACAGAATCCAAGAGCTCCTTATGACACCAACAACTATTGCAAAAGATCATACATCTTCTAACCAAAGATTATCCCTGGCTCACTACACACTGAAACAACATCATCTTAGAACCAAAATCTTGTATACAAACAAGATAGAACATACTATGTAACTGCACAAAACTCCCACTAAAAGTGATACTGGGTTGTATACATGGTATCATGACCAACATCATTACCAAAACTCCACTAAAAGTGAACAGAGCTTTTCATGCACCATAACTTACTTCTATATGTTCTAATGAACAACTATATCAAGTACTCTAAACCATCCTTTTGTCTTACTGCAATAAACATACCAATGTAATCAAGGTGACCAAGAAGAGGCCAACCAAATAGAATCCTCATTAGACAATTTACAAGATCTGCACTCATGCAACATCTCAAAGGAGAAAAACATGGTCAGTGCTCCAATCTCAAAGAACTGAAAAATAGATTCAACCCCACATCAGTAATATGCAAAACAAAGATAACCAGGAATAACATATAGATTTCCAAGACTCAAACACCAAGATCAATGGCAGACCTGATTTACTAAACAAATCCACATAAAAGTAACCATAGATCATAAGAACCCATCAAGCAACCCTGCAAATCTATAATTATTTCCATCCATTCGCTCTAAGAGTCTAAACACAATCTTTCCACATATCTACAAACCATAGACTTTTGTTAACATGTAAAACCTGCAAAACCATCTCTCTGTAAATCTGAAATCACTTAAACATCCAGATATTCACACCATACATGTCATCTGAAATAATGAAATATCACAGATCTACGAATTCACAGCTTTTTGTAACAGGAAAACTGTAAAACCTACATATCTAAAATAACATGAATATGAAAAAGGAGGAACCAGGTTGTCTAGGAGTTTCCATATCACTAAAATACCAACTCCACAACCCACATGCAACCGATGGAAAATCATCCAATGCTTTCATGTAACCAAGGGCTAAACCCATGAATCCAACATAAGCACTCCATACTATAGTCCAAAGAAAAATGTTCTTCCATGTAACCAGGGCACCAAAATCAACCACCCAATATGAAAACCCATTCACTTCACATGACCACAAAATAAAGGAACATAACCACCATGCAAGAGGATACTCACATATTGCCAAATCGGAGCTCCAGATCACTACCACAAGATCAACTCCATGAAGATCCATAACCCTGAGCCTCAAGAACCTACCGTAGATCTCATTGACAATATCCATCCAAAAGTTAGATACCATGGCTTCCAATCTCACAGATATGCAAAACAATTCCTTCCAACAAACTCACAAGCTTTACAAGCTAAAATTCAAAAATGGAGGAATACCCAGAACCAAATTATCATGAATCCATCACATGCAAGCAACATGCAAGCCCATGTAGGTACATGCAACTCACATGAAAGCACATGCAACCACATGCAAGCAACATGCAAGTACATGCAACTCACATGCAAGAACATGTAAGCACAAACGAGCACATGCAAGCCATGGAACAACCTTAAGCTCTAATACCAAATGTTAGAATAAACGAACAATCTCTAATCCAATTGTTAATCATCAAATCACCAAAATATGATACCAATTGGTGAGATACAAGGCTTTGACTACTACAATATAGAAATTTGAAAAATGTATGCAAATCTAAAAATAAGTTTGCTTAATCCTTGAAATACCATGAAACAATTCAACTTCTTTATCATGCTAAAATCAGCCACTCTAACATGCTTGATAAAACCACCTTAGATGAAATTATAAAAGAAATAACATCACCATAAAATAGTAGCAACAAAGAGGCACAAATTAGCAACATAAGAATGCAAGATCTCACAACACAAGGTAGCAATGGAACAAAAGAATAAACACATAACATAGTGTTTATGTGGAGAAACCCTTGCGGGAAAAAACTCCACCAAGAAGAGAGGCCCAAGTTGTATTATCTTTAAAATAAGATTACAATACATCCACTTCCAATCTCCTCTTCATTCTTCAATCCAGCAGCACCTGTGTACAGAAAATCTCTCACTCAACCTGTTATCTGCAAGCAAGTTTTCCTCTCACTGTTACTCTTCCAAACTTCACTCTCAAGTCTCATATTTATCCAAAATGAGTACCCACCAAAGAAATTCGTGGGAGATGGACAAAATCTAACTTTTCTATCTTGGGATACTCCAAAATCATTTTCTTACATATTCCCTTACACCTGTCATAGGCATCTTCCCAATATAGGTGCCTAGAACCAAGAATAGAAACTTACAAGATAATAATTGTTGTCATATGTTGTCATAGAATCTCTTACACCTTATGACAATTGTAAGTTGTCATAGATTCTCTTACAAACTTATGACATGCGTCATAACAACCCAAAAATACATTTGCTTAAGATAGGCACCAAGATTCTCTACCTCACCTCATTTACTATTTACTGAGATTCCTTGAGCAGTAACAGTAACTCTGTAACAACCTGCCGGTGAAACTTATACATCCCTTATGGGTAATTACAAATTACAAATAATAAATGGAATAAATACAATATTGGGATTTACAAGGTTAATGGCATCTTATCCCAACATTCCTCAGTTGACAACTATCTTGATATTTGGATGTGCACATCATATCCAGATCATGATATTTGGATCATAAATTCAAAGTGAGAATATTCCACAAAAAGCCCGCCACATGAAAGAGGAGGAAAAGCTAAGCAATTTTGCCTTTTGGATCATGTAGAAATCCCTCAAGATGAGGGAGATATTCATGGTCAAAGTTTCAGTCAATGGGCATATGGATATCCATGAGCATCTCTTTGGGTCCGCACATTCGCAAATATCTGGATGATATAGCCCGACCGCACACAATAGTCTTCATATCCCCATATCCGGATGCACCCATCAAAATTACCTCCGCAGCATGGAGAAGCCGTCATCTGCATGGATATCAAATGTCAAGATATTAAATTGATATCCGAATATTAACTTGATATCCGGATATTAACTTGATATCCGGATATTAACTTGATAACCAGATATTAACTTGATATCCGGATATTAACTTAATATCTGGATGCTTCTTTATGCGTCACCCTTTGAATATCCTGATGATGTCATCGACATGAAGAACTTTGTTGAAGAGGGGATCTGGATGACATCATCAGGATATTAGCTCTGCAGGATAATATACCGAAGGCGGAATGTCTGGATGACATCATTTTCATATGCACTTCTTTGGGGGGGGCTCGATGATGTCATCAGGACATTCGCAAGGTCATGGATATTGAGAAAGATCAGGACATTAGTTAAGATCCAGATGTTAAGAAAACATCCAGATATTGACTAATGTCTGCATATCATGAAAGCATCTGGATCTTAACTAAGATCCAGGATATTAAGATAGCATCCGGATCTTAAACTAAGATCTAGAGAACTGGACATTAGATATCCATACAAAAGACCAGGTATAAAGGTAGAAAATCTTTACGAAGGAAGACATTGAAGGCAAAAGGTTTCTGGGTTTTTGTGGGTTTTTTGCAAGGATTTTCTAGACAAGAATTTTAGGGATTTTTGTAGGGAAAAGCATGAGGATTTGAAGAATTTAAGGATTGTAGGGCCATATTCCAAGGGATGTCCAGGAGATTTTCAAGGTGAACTATTTGACTCTGGATAGAGGAAAATGGGTCAACATGTCACATAGAATTACACCTAACTTGAAGAGAGTCCAAGCATTCTAATGACACAATGGGAATGATCTTAAGGTGTGGGACTTTGCAAGTTGAGATCAGACCTCCAGAGAAGGCTGGTTCCTCATTCTAAGCCTAATGCTTAGAGAAATTAACTAAACCTAGTGCTAATACTGTAGGGGGAAAAGGGTTAGGAAGAAATTGAATGGAAATAAAGGTGATGCACCAAATTTAATGGGTAGTAGTAAGTCTAGAAGAGACACAACAATGATCTCAATCATAAGGGAAGGTTCACACAAACTTATAGAACTGATTGAGGCTTTGGGATGAAAACCTAACCTATAAAGGAGCCATTTTACTCACAGAATAGATCACAACTTCAAATAAAACACATAAATCAAAGCATAAGAGAGGCAAAAAATTGTGAATATATTGATCATGAAGGCCAGAAATTATTACAATGCAAAATAACGTATTGCAAGAAACGACACAGTATAGCCAATTACATTCATGGGTAGATTAACCAGAAGACAACAGAGGCCAAGCTACAGGCACAGTGAGTCAAATTCTGATAATCGTGTAATTGCACTAAGAGTGACTACAAAGACTTTGGCAGCATAACAACCCAAAAATTACTAACTCCTCTTCTAAAGATTACAATGCTTTTTATAACAAATACTTGTGTAGAGAAGCTGAGGTAGGTCCACGAGACCCAAGATCACCAATGCTGTCATCAATGCATAGTTAGGAACAAATGGCGATGGGGACAAAACCCATGCCTCTGGTAGACCTGCAACACTAGGAATGGTTGCCCATACGCAAGAGCGGACATAGCATTGAAGAAGAGAGCCCAAAAGTCATTGCCAACCACTGAATAGTTTGCCACTGAGCCACTGAAGTCCCTTCACATTGAAGAACCGTGCCATTCTTCTTGAATTTCATCTGCAGAGCCCACCAACTTGAATCAATGCGAAATATCTACCTCTGCAACACTTCAAGTTGGTCGCTAAGATGTCTTGTCGGCCAAGCTTGCATATCCTTCCTCAGTCAACAACTATCCTAATATATCTAGATGTGCACATCATATCTGGATCATGATATCCAGATCATAATTTCAAAGTGAGAATATTCCATAAAAAGCCCACCACATGAAAGAGGAGGAAAAACTAAGTAATTTTGCCTTTTGGATCATGTAGAAATCCCTCAGGATGAGGGAGATATTCACGGTTAAAGTTTCGGTCAACAGGCATATGGATATCCATGAGCATCTCTTCGGGTCTGCACATTCACAAATATCTGGATGTTATAGCCTAACCACACACAATAGTCTTCATATCCCGATATCTGGATGCACCCGTCAAAATTATCTTCGCAGCATGGAGAAGCCGTCATCCGCATGGATATCCGATGTCAGGATATTAACTTGATATCCAGATATTAACTTGATATCCAGATATTAACTTGATATTCGGATATTAACTTAATATCTAGATGCTTCTTTATGTTTCATGCTTTAAATATCCTGATGATGTCATCGACATGAAGAACTTTGTTGAAGAGGGGATCTGGATGACGTCATCATGATATTAGCTCTACAGGATAATATACCGGAGGTGGAATGTCTGGATGACATCATCATCATATGCACTTCTTTGGGGAGGGGTACTCAATGACATCATCAGGACATTCACAAGGTCATGAATATTGTGAAAGATCCAGACATTAGTTAAGATCCCAATGTTAAGAAAACATTCAGATATTGAATAAGGTCTGCATATCAGGAAAGCATCTGGATCTTAACTAAGATCCAGGATATTAAGATAGCATTTGGATCTTAAACTAAGATCTGGATATCTAGACATTAGATATCCATACAAAAGACCAAGTATAAAGGTAGAAAATCTCTGTGAAGGAAGACATTGAAGGCAAAAGGTTTCTGGGTTTTTGTGGGTTTTTTGCAAGGATTTTCTAAACGAGAATTTTAGGGATTTTTGTAGGGCAGAGCATGAGGATTTAAAGAATTTAAGGATTGTAGGGCCATATTCCAAGGGATGTCCAGGAGATTTTCAAGGTGAACTATTTGACTCTGGATAGAGGAAAATGGGTCAACATGTCACAGAATTACACCTAGCTTGAAGAGAGTCCAAGCATTCTAATGACACAATGGGAATGATCTCAAGGTGTGGGACCTTGCAAGTTGAGATCAGACCTCGAGAGAAGGTTGGTTCGTCATTCTAATCCTAATGCTTAGAGAAATTAACTAAACCTAGTGCTAATACTGCAGGGGAAAAGGTTAGGAAGAAACTGAATGGAAATAAAGGTGATGCACCAGATTTAATGGGTAGTAGTAAGTTTGGAAGAGACACAACAATGATCTCAATCACAAGGGAAGGTTCACACAGACTTATAGAACTGATTAAGGCTTCGGGATGAAGACCTAACCTATAAAGGAGCCATTTTACTCATAGAATAGATCACAGCTTCAAGTAAAACATAGAAATCAGAGCATAAGAGAGGCAAATAATTGTGAATATATTGATCATGAAGGCCAAAAACTATTACAATGCAAAATAACATATAGTAGGAAAAGACACAGTATAGCCAATTACATTCATGGGTGGATTAACTAGAAGACAACAGAGGCCAAGCTACAGGCATAGTGAGTCAAATTCTGATAATCCTATAATTGCACTAAGAGGTCTGACTACAAAGAATTTGGCAGCATAACAGCCTAGAAATTACTAACTCCTCTTCTAAAGATTACAATGCTTTTTATAACAAATACTTGTGTAGAGAAGCTGACGTAGGTCCACAGGACCCAAGATCACTAATGTTGTCATCAGTACAGAGTCAGAAACAAACGTCAATGGGGACAAAACCCATGCCTCTCGCAGACCTGCAATACTAGGAATGGCTACACATACGCAAGAGAGGATAGAGCATTGAAGAAGAGAGCCCAAAAGTCATCGCCAACCACCAAAAAGTCTACCGTCAAGCCACTGAAGTCCCTTCGCATTGAAGAATCATGCCATTCTTCTTGAATTTCATCTGCAGAGCCCACCAACTTGAATCGATACAAAATATCTACCTCTGTAACACTTCAAGTCGGTCCTTGAGATGTCTTGTTAGTCGAGCCTGCATATCCTACCTCAGGAGACAACTATCCTTATATCCGGATGTGCACATCATATCCGGATCATGATATTTGGATCATAATTTCAAAGTGAGAATATTCCACAAAAAGCCCACCACATGAAAGAGGAGGAAAAACTGAGCAATTTTGCATTTTGGATCATGTAGAAATCCCTCAGGATGAGGGAGATATTCGTGGTCAAAGTTTCGGTCAATGGGCATATGAATATCCATGAGCATCTCTTTGCATCCGCACATTTGCAAATATCTGGATGATATAGCCCAACCGCACACAATAGTCTTCATATCCCCATATCTGGATGCACTCAGCAAAACTACCTTCGAAGCATGGAGAAGCCGTCATCCACATGGATATCCAATGTCAGGATATTAACTTGATATCCAAATATTAACTTAATATTCGGATGCTTCTTTATGCGCCACCCTTTGAATATCCTGATGATGTCATCGACATGAAGAACTTTGTTGAAGAGGGGATCTGGATGATGTCATTAGGATATTAGCTCAACAGGATAATATACTAGAGGCAGAATGTCCAGATGATGTCATCATCATATGCACTTCTTTGGGGGGGACTCGATGACGTCATCAGGACATTTGCAAGGTCATGGATATTGAGAAAGATCTGGACATTAGTTAAGATCCAGATGTTAAGAAAACATCCATTTATTGACTAAGGTCCACATATTGGGAAAGTATCTGGATCTTAACTATGATCCAGGATATTAAGATAGCATCTAGATCTGGATATCCGGACCTTAGATATCCATACAAAAGACCAAGTATAAAGGTAGAAAATCTTTGCGAAGGAAGACATTGAAGGCAAAAGGTTTTTGGGTTTTTCTGGGTTTTTTGCAAGGATGTTCAAGACGAGATTTTAGGGATTTTTGCAAGGCAGAGAATGAGTATTTGAAGAATTTAAGGATTGTAGGGATAAATTCCAAGGGATGTCCAGGAGATTTTCAAGGTGAACTATTTGACTCTAGATAGAGGAAAATGGGTCAACATTTTGGTGACCTCTCAGGGATGTTTTCCAGCTAAACAAATAGATCAGTGGCCTTAAAATCCATTGGGCATGGGGTCAAAAGAGACTGCAACAAGAACAAAGGAGATAAAACAACTAGGGTGATCTACCAAGGAAAAACAAAACAACAAGCAAGCATATATCCTCCTAATGAGAATACAACACAGTGCAAGGGCACTTATTGAAAGGAGACAACTAAAACAGAAACAAAACTAACCTACACCTAAACTAACCAACCAGAGCTAACCTTAAACAAATCCATTAACTGGGTCTTCAAAATAACTGCCCTTTCTCAACAACTTACAATATTTTTCATGCTCATGGGAAGTTAGCAAGAGATGGGGAATGAGTTGACATATGACAAATTGATGGAGCACTTCCCCAAGAATGGGGATAAACTCACCTATCCACCTAAACTGATTATTGATGTTGTTGCCAAGAGGTGAATAAATGGGCTAATCCCACTCATTTTGATACTCAACTTCATGCTTAGAGGCAAGCATGACAAGTGGTGACTCTTTTTGATGCGTCTCCAATTGGGCTAGATGCCTAATAGGGCATCCCCTAGAAATGACATGCAAGTCAACAGAGTTGATCTCATGTCTCTTCTCTAACTCTTTCTCTTAATGTTGTTGGTCTGAATGCTCCGGCTCTTGCAGTGATTCAACTAGAAATATGGCTAGGAGTATGGATGGCTCCACCCTATGGACAAGATGCTCATGATGTTCTTCCTCAGGGGATGCCAGCCTGATGTCACATCTTGAGAAGAAAAGATCTATCTCATCTTGAAAGTGGTCTTCCATCTCCTCAAAACACATAGGAATGAGAAGATCCACCTTGGCTTCCTCAACTTCTGTGTTTTCTAGAACAGGGTTGCTTACATGCTCCTTTTCATGAGCTAGAGCCTTATTATCATGTTTGGCTTCACACTTTGGCAAGCTATCATCAGTTCCAATATTCCCATGCTGCTTCAGAATTGCTGGCATCTGTCTACCCTCATCATTTTTAATGCAGCTAGGCAGTTCATGAAATAAAGTGGCATCATCCACTTTCAAAGTAAACTCTGCAACAACCTCCCCCACAGTGCCTCGGTCCATTAGTTACAGCTCCACTAGATTTTTCTTGAGCTATCTCTACATCTGGAACTCCTCACCATGCTTTATCTACATTTGGGTTTCCTTCATCTTGTTCACAACATGGGAAAATTCCTCAAATGAGCCAAAGTCAAGAGGACTCAACCCTGCACATGAATTAGCATTAATCTCATGCTCAACACACTATTGCTCCATCAAATTTGGTTTGGTCTCTTCTAGTAGTAGGTCTGAGATTTTTGTTCCAGTGGTGCATGGGAGTTCACTAACAGTTGGATGTTTCACAACAGTCCCAAATATTTCCTTTTGCGGCTCATAAGACCTGACATCTCGCCAGAAAACTGGTATGTCCTCCACTTTCAGGCTAGGGCAAGAGGGCTGACATGAAATATGGACCGAAAGGGCCTCTTGAAGAAGATTCCTTTGAGGGAGAATAGGCTGATTTTGTGTAAGAACATGCCTCGTGAAGGTTGTGGGCCTCTAAAACTAGGCATTTTAAAACTGGAAAGTGGTTCTGGAGGTCTAGAGGGGGTATCTTGTCTGAAGCTTGGGATCTTGAATTTGGGAGCTGCCTTTGCAACAGGCTGAACTTGTGTAGGAGGGAGAGGCTGCTTGAAACTGGGAATGGAGGGGACTAATTGAGCTTCCTACCTCTCTATGTCAGCGAGCATTTGTCTTAATTGCTCCTCAAATAAGGTTGCGAGATGCATTTTAATTTTCTCTAGGTGAGCCTTTCCCTCCGCCTCCATCTGTTGCTGCCGAAGATGAGCCTAATAAGCAAGCTCCTCTTGCTGTCTATTATACTCCTTAACTCTCTGAATTTCATGCCACTCCCATTCGAACCCTCAGAGTATCTCCATCACATCATCCATGCTTCTGATATTAAAATTAAAGGGTTCCTGTGGTAGATCATACCCCATATCTCCTTTTATGGCGTCCAAATGTTCCCTAAGCTCTAGCAGCTTGAGGTAGTCTTCTTGGGGTTGATAACATGCATTATTTGACTGACAAGAAGGCTGAGTAGGGGCAGGAGGGAGGTAAGCATCATGACTACGTTGATATTCTGCAGCGGCAAGGATGTATGGCATAAAATCAGAGGTGTTTTGGTTCCCGATATTGTTGATATGGGGCCAAAGCCTGCATTTTGGTTAGGTGGAGGGGAATAGCCATGATCCCCATAAAATTTGACATTTTATAGCATCTAAATGCTAGATAATCATACAATTATCTAAATTAGAGCAGAATAGGTCTACAACCAGAAAAAATTGAATACATACCCAGAAGAGAGTCCCCAGGTGATTTGAGATGCTTCTGAATGCAAAATAGACCAGGAAAACCACAAAAATCCTGATCCTTTGAGTTCTTCAAATGCTTGGACTAGCTGCACCAGTAGATTTGTTTAGTAGAATCACCATGTTGTTTGTAAAGACTACCTTGAATGGCAAGATGTGTTGAAGAACACACCAGATCCTTCAACGGATGATAGAGCTCATCAAGCTAGTCCCACTGGGCGTGCCAGAAACGATTGTCACATAGAATTGCACCCATCTTGGAGAGAGTCCAAGCATTCTAATGACACAATGGGTCTGATCTCAACTTGCAAGGTCCCACACCTTGCGATCATCCCCATTGTGTTATTAGAATGCTTGGACTCTCTCCAAGATGGGTGCAATTCTATGTGATAACAAGCACCATGTAAGAGTTATCCATAACTGATCTTGAGTTAGAGTTTCATGCAAGATACATGCAACACCATATAAATGACATGCAATAACATGCAAGTCCATATAACTGACATGCAAAACAACATGCAAGTCCATATAACTGACATGCAATAACATGCAAGTCCATATAACTGACATGCAACAAAATGCAAGCACATACAAGTGACATGCAACAACATGCAAGTTACATGTAACAACATGGAAGTACATGCAATTTCATATAAGTGACATGCAACAACATGCAAGTTCATATAAGTGACATGCAACAACATGCAAGTCCATGCAAGTAATATGCAACAACATGCAAGTCCATGCATGTTCATATAAGTGACATGCAACAACATGCAAGTCCATGCAAGTAACATGCAACATGCAAGTCCATGCAAGTAACATGCAACACATGCAAGCACATGCAAACTCATACAAGTGACATGCAACAACATGCAAGTCCATGCAAGCAATACGTAAATATCATGCATCTCTAACTTCACTGTTAACTACTACATCATATTCATGCAAATATCATACATCTCTAACTCCATTGTTAACTGCCACATCATGTTCATGCAAATGTCATGCATCTCTAATTTTGTTGCTAACTGCTACATCATGTTCATGCAAAGTGTATCAACATTATCCACTCATGCACACAAAAAAACAAACTCCTAGTCTTTATTGGAAACACCTCCAAAGTGAGCGCGCAAATTAGCTCCCACTTCCTAGGAAATATCACCAAGTCAAGATAGACATAAAAGAGTCAACTACAAGTTTCCAAAGTGGGTGCCCAAATTGGGTCCTACCTCATAAGAGTTATCAACAACATGTCATAGTGCTATAATTAAATATTATTTTATCTCTCAAGTTCCTATGTGTTAGAGATCACTTTCTAAGAACTTTGGAGACACATGAATTTGGTTAGGATTGCAAAGTTAATGACAACTTATCCCAACACCTCCAACATCTCCAAGTGTTGAATTTAATACCTAAATTGGCAACAACATCAACAACACTATTTCCTTCTCTATAGATATGCATCAATTCAAACTTGTCCAAAACATGAAGGAGACCTTTAATATCATGGATAATGTCAGCAATATGACAACCCAACTCAACTTTGCCCTAGACAGAGTTAATTGTAAGTTTGGAGTCCCCTTCAATATGTAGATTATTGATACCTAAATAGATTGTAATTTTGATCCCCCATAGCAAAGCCATGGCCTCTACCATGTTGTTAGTTTTTAAGTACAAGCCCCCAAAAGAAGCAACAATGAATTCACCCTTGGGTGACCTTAGCACCCCCCCTCCATTTGCAAGCCTAGGGTTCCCCTTAGCCACCCCATCAAAATTCAGTTTATTCCATCCTTCGGGAGGGGGTCTCCACTTCATTCTTTGATGAGCAAGATTTTTTGAATTGTCCATCTTACAGATGTCATTAGATATACCCCAGTTTTTGGCAATACAGATTTCCAAAGGGTTAGGGGGAACTTTAGAAGTTTTCAACTTGCAATTAGAAACATTTTCAAACATGAGTTTGGAGAAAGCAAAAAAACACCCTGAGTATTCTTGGCAGAGTTCCTAAAAATATGATTATTCCTTTCTTTCCACAAGCTCCAAGTGATATGAGGGGGAATCTGATTCCATAACTCTTTGATCATCAGGTGAGAGAAGGGAGAAGTCCAACCATCAACCAAAGAGGTCAAGTTTTCATTCATAATCCAGTTAAATCCCAACTTTTGCATGGTCATTCCCCAAACTTCCTTACAAAAATTACAATGCAGGAGTAAATGGGGCACAAATTCCTCATCTCTAAGGCATAAAACATATCTATTAGGGATTTGGAACCCCCCTCTTTTTAAGTTATCTTGAGAAAGGATCTTATTGTGGGAAGTTGTCCACCAAAATAAATTAACTTTAGGAATGAGATGATGGTTCCAAATCTTTTTCCAGAAACTGTTCATGTTAGCAGGGTCTAACAATAGCTCGTAAGAAGATTTAATAGAGAACCTTCCTAAAGTGTCCTTGGCTCAAATAATTTCATCTTCCTTTGGAAACATGGGAATTTTGAACATCTGGAGTTCCTACTGTAGAGCTTTAGCTATCTGAGTTAATTTAGTTTGATTATGATAGCAAGCAGCCAGATTCTTCCATTGATTAACACCCACATCCTGCAAGATATAGTCAGAGACTGCCTCACCAAAGAAGGAACTTGCAAGGCCAACCAATCTACTAAACTTTTGATGACTGATAAGAGGATGACCATTAAACTATATATCTTCCCAAAATCTGATTAATCTGCCATTCCCCATTTTCCACTTTCTACTAGTCTAGAGAAGACTTCGTGTTTTGAGAACATTGTTCCATATCCCCGACCCTTTTGGGATGCCAACTTGAGAAAGAAACTTGCCCATCTCAATATTGTTTAAATATTTAGCTTTCATGATGACACTCTAGTCCTTCTTATCTTTAATAAGACCCCAAACCACTTTGGCCCCATTTAGTGGTAACATGTCTTTGGGGGGATTTCATCCTTAGTCTCCATCATGATGAACAAGTGGCCCAGCCACTTGAGCACACCCCACACACAATGGATCATATTTGTTGGTGCACTTATGTTCCTGATTTCCATTAGAGCATGCTAGTCAAAGCTTTATTTCAAATTATCTCCATATATTTAGACCTCAAGGGAATACCCCCTAGGTTTTGTAGAGCCTAAAGAAGAAGAAGAAATGCCCCAACCCATGCATTGGTCAAAAAGCACCCTCTCTTTGTTGATGTATCACTCTCCCTTCTTGTGGCACTTTGTTCCCCTTTTGTCTCACTCTTGGTGGTGGTGCTAGAGGAGAGGGCTTGTGTTTTTTTGCACCAACATAAGGATTGATAGGGTTTGGAGACAAAAAAATATAGAGGTTTGGAGGGCATCCATTGGAGGTCATATGAAAATTTGTACCACCGTACCGTCATATAGTTGTCTCTGCGTCATCCTTGTGTGCTCTAGTTTACCCAACAGTTACTAGTTCTATTTGGTGGTCATTCATTTTACTTGGTGGTTTTTTTAGTTTTACAAGGTAAAGACCCTATGCAGGGCTGATGTCATCCATTAGCTTGTGCATGGATGACATTAGCCATTAGCTTACTTAGGGATGATGCATACAACTAGTCTTTTATTCCATAAATAATTATTTTATGCAATGGTGACTTATTTTTACCTGATAGTCCATGGCATATGATTTTTATCTATTGGATGGATGAGCAAGCCCTATGCTGGAGGTCATATGGGGGCTCCAACTCTTAGTTTATTTTAGCTGTGGGGAGCTTAAAACCTTCACCCACGACCAACTCTTCACCGGTTGTGACACTCGTTCATCACCACCACCATTGGTGTTCATTGCTACTGTCCATTGAATTCCACCTCTGCCACCATGGATTGTCATTACTACCCCACCAACTACCCAAGTTCTTCCCTACAACCCACCTAGGGGCCACCAGGGCTTGAACAATGCTCCTAAAGGAGCATTTTTTCTTTTTTTCCATAACTTGGGTGCATGAAGTTAGATTTTCAACTTCTTATAGATGTTGGAAATCTCTTTCTGCTAACTACCATGATGCAATTAATGTTTCCCCATTTCACTATTATTTTCTAGGATTTGTCTCTAAATGTCTATTTTGCACTCTTTTTTTCACATTTTTTTGTCGACCCATACTTTTACCCATGTTGTCAAAATTTAGCAATTTTTTTTTCAAATTTATCAACAAAACACAAGGAATCTAATGGTACATGTGGTTTTTTGCATTAGAAAGCCTATTTCCCTAAAATATATAAAGCAAAGTGTGTTATAAATGATCAATTTGGGCTTCCAACTTGCACAATTGTACTCAAAACTTGTATTTTTTCTAGGGGGCATCTTTTATAGCATTATTTATTTTGGGGGGATTTAATTTTTAATTTTTGTCACTTTTGAGCGTTTTAAGGCATGTTTGCACCATGTCTTCTTGTGGTCACCTCATGACATAAACTAAAATCATTCTTTTTTAAACACTTGTAAGAACTCTATAACAACACATTATTTGTAAACACACTAATATAAAGTGCCATATTTGATTTGTGTTCTTTGGGGTATTCTTGCACATCATATTGTGCCATTTGGTACTCACACTATTTATAAAGTGCCATGGGGGTTGTTTATGTGCCCTATTATTTGCCATCACAATCTTGTCTAGTGAGTGTCCCTCCATTACAATGAAGAATTCAACATTTTATCCTCATGTGCGTGTGCCTTGTTAGTTGTACACCCTTTTCAACTGCTTGTACATCATATTAGATAAGATGTTACATCCCTTTGCACACCTTTATGCCACATTTTAGTTTATCTACCATTACCTCTCCCTTATCAGCATTATGTGGGGTATTATCACATGGTTATGATAATTCTTCCCTGGTTTCATTTTGGAGTGAGCTATGTATCCAATTTTTTGGTAAATACAATAGATAGTTACCCATGCATTTCGGTGAGATGGAACACATACCGTATAGTCACTCTCACATTCTTGTTTATGGAGGCAACCTTCTACTTTTGTTGTCACTCGTGCAATAATTTTTATATCTCTTTGATTATAGTATCGTCTATATTTTCAACTACACAAATTATTTTGCCTTGTTGCCATTTGTGCATATATGGTTGAGTAGTGTAATTAGGGGCACTCATGTAGTGTTTTGTTCCTTACTTATCTTGATCTACATGCATTAGAGGGTTCTTTGATTCTAATAGAAACCAATTGTTCTTCGATAGAGTTTACAACTTCTACATGCTTTAGGAGCTCATGTCCCTCATCTTTTAGGGACATCTTTTGAGGAGGTTTAATTATCCTTCTCATTCTCTCTTTTAGAGAGGAGTTTTTCCCACAAGGTTTTCTCCTTTTCTCTATTTGTGAGAGATTTTTATTGTACATGGGTACCTCATTAGGCCTTGTTTTCAAGACCTATTTTTAGTGTTTATCTTTCTCCCTACATATCACTTAGGGGGGTTTTAGTGTGAAAAAGTATTATTACTTAATTGGTTAATATCCTAACTAGTTAGTCCTATTTACACTACACTTAAGCTCACTTAGAGAGACTTTTTTACTTTTGTCTCACCTCATATGTGTTTGATACTCACAACACGCCCCATTTTACCCTTTAGCAAAATGAGGACCCCTGTGTGGTTTTTGCTTTTGGTTTGTGTGGTTTTTGCTTGCTTGGCGGTAAAGGTAAAATGTCTTGGATGCTTGAAATTTGAGTTACACAATGCTTGGGTATAAGTGGTGGTTATCAGTAAAATCTTCATGAAAAATCATCTAGGGTTGCCTTTTGAAGCATTTGAAAATTTTGCATATTTTGAGATTTATGTTGGTTTCTAGGAAAGTCAATGCTGGATTGATGTTGGTTAACGTGTATCTGATATACATTGTCGATTGCATGTATATGTTATGCTTTTGGTCTGTCGGGTTACTTTATTAATTGTTTAATGTATATGGTATACATAATAAAACATTCAAATATGGACCCAACGGTGTTTTATGGCAAACTGTATTAAACGTAGAAATCCGCAGTTGTATTTGTATATTATAACTCATGTATTAGAAATACAAATGCAAAATATACATGGCCAGATGTCAAAATAGATTCAAAGTGATGTATAATGTTAGGGATATTTCATTTGTATGCTATATACATGTTTTTTTGCATACTTGTTGTAACATCGGAAAATGTCCCCTTGGGGGCTTTTCCCTCATAAGGTTTAGCTCCCGGGTCTTTAGAGTGCATTTAAGACATTTTAGTTCATATTTTAGCACCCCAATGGAATGAGACCTAAGTCCCATGGAAAATAGGACCTAGGAGGACCCCTTGAGCTATACCCTACCTGAAATAGGGGGGAGGACTTGGGCGCCCGCGCCCTAGTCTTGTCCTATTTTAGGGAAGCCTCAATTTCTGGGTGTCGGTTTGTGACCATTATTAGGTCCCTTTGTCGACACGGTAAGTTTGAATTTCAAATATCTTGGCGGGAGTGCTTGTAGATGCATATATAAACACATGTAGGCATTCATTTATAAACTAGATTTCAATTAGACGATCATTGTGAACTCTAGGCATTCTGAAGGTGATTCAAGGCTTTCTATTGTGTTACAAGAGCAGGCTTGTGTGTTGATATTTGCAGATTTGAGCATCAATTCCTTCATGGCATGAAGAGCATCTTCCTCCATGAAAGCTTCACTACAAGGTGACATATCATTGTGTTTTTTTCATTGATTCCTTTAGTTTTTGGCCTCTGCCTCACAAGGGCATGCCCTCTTTATCTGACAATGATGTTCAGAGACTTAAGTGTCCTCTGGGGTTTGACTGAGGCAAACCTCTAAACACCACAACCCCCAAACCAAGTCTTGTGATTGTAGGTTACAGGTGTCACATCTGGGAAAAGTAGAGTTGCAAGAAGGCTGGGAAGACATCAAGGATTCAGGATCTGAAGAAAAGACGGACAAAGGAGCACTTTTGGGACTAGGGCACTCGCTCCAGTGTCCTCTGTAGATAGATTCCAGAAAATAGAAGTTATAGGGTTGATTAGTGTCTGAAGGAGGTCCAAATTCCCCCAAAAAGCAGGTACCTTGGACTTGGGCGCCCACTCCAGTGTCCCTGACTGTTCCGCTTCGGAACCCCGAAAATAGGTATTTTGTAATTTGGCATTTTACTCCCATCTACAAGAGCTTTTTCTGTAATTCAATAATTTGTTGTTGTATTTGCATAATTAGGGTTTTAATGGTCAATTGTGTTAGATTTAGGGTAGACAACTGAGAGGGGGGGTGAATCAGTTGTACAAAACTTTCTTTGATTCAAACACTTAACTCCACATTGTTATTTAACTACTTAAAAGTAGATCATTCATGAAAGCATAAAGCAACAAATCAAGAGCAGAAACACATCAACACATGAGACACCAATATTTTGACATGGAAAACCCGGTTAAGGGAAAAACCATGGGGTGATTAACCCAAGAATCTATTCTCTGTTAGAAGAATAGAAAGAACAAAATGGCACATGCTAATTAGGGCTCACTGCCCGAGCACACTGCTCACAAGAGGCTCACTACCTACAAGAGACACACTATCTACAAAGGAATAAGTATCACCTACTTGAACTGGAAAATAGCATCTTTATCATGCTTTAATTAGTTCCATTAAGCTCAATACTTCTGCTCTGCCTTTCACTCTCCTCTTCGCTACCACTCTCTCATCTCAAAGACAACTTCAAACTGACTTCGCAATCCCTTATTTATACAAGGCATCAACTTAGGAATGATCATCTAAGTCGGCAAACATTCATAAGATCATCTGTAAGATGCATAACTCATCCGGTCGGCCTATCTCAGGAACAACACCATCATCCAGAAATTACTCTTCAATTGCGAGCTCCAACTTCAATGCGGACCACCAACACAAACTGGACATGATCCAAAGACCTCCACAAGCTTGCCTGAATCACCAACATCCACACTTTTTCTACTTACTGAAATCCTTCTCTCCTTCATCTGGAACCTCAAGAACACAGTCTGTCATTACTGTCACAAAAGAATAGATGCTTGTGGACCTTCAAACCATGAACCAATCGATTTGATACTTCACAAAGACTTCCTCAACACTACCTCAAATCTGCAGAATAGGACAATGTATTTTTGGATCTTACCGGACCTATCTGTCTCACTCTGTTACCACTGAACACCTGCCAGAACTGGTTTGACTTGAACAACCATAACTTCTTCAGATCTTCATGCGGACCTTTGAAATCTCTACTCAGACACCTTAAGACACATATCTACAAACCCTTTAAACCACATCCTCTAATCCTCATCCTATCATGAACTTTTACCTTACTGTTATCACTGTTCTTCACTGTTCCTGATTGAGGCTAATTTCCTCAGTATCCTCAGCACACAGCTCATCCAATCCTTATCATTAATGCAATAGAAGTATGTTGACATCAATGACAACACCGGTTAGGCCCATACTTGCAACAATCTCCCCCTTTGTCATTGATGGCAACATATGATGTGAAAAACTGTTTTGACCATCAAGACAAGAACTTCTCCTCACTGTCACAACTCCCCCTATCAGCAACAACCATTCATATGTCTTCTCTCCTTTTACTACCCCCCCTTTGATCAGTAACCACTTGTTTTTCACATGTCTTCTCTCCCCCTTTGACATCAATGGCAAAGGGCACATACTTGCAATTCCAACACTTCAGAATCATACCTATTGCTCCCCCTGAGTAGCAGCTCCCCATCAATCCGGATCACAAGATATGACTATGATATCCATCAGACTGATGCACCTCAGTGCACCTTAGTTCATCACTGAAGGGGCAATAACCCCTAACTTATTCCTGAGATACTCAAAAGAGTCCTTAGGTAGAGGTTTAGTAAAGATGTTTGCAATCTGATCCTTGGAGGGCACAAACTCCAATCTGACTTCATTCTTGTTCACTTGCTCTCTCAAAAAGTGAAACTTGATGGATATGTGTTTAGTCTTTGAATGCAACACCTGATTCTTAGATATATTTATAGCACTTGAATTATCACAGAAGATTGTGATAGGTTTCTCATACTCCACTTTGATATCTCTTAGCATCTTCTTCATCCACAAAACTTGAGTGCAACTACCTACTGCTGCAATATATTCTGCTTCAGTTGTAGACAGAGATATTGCCTCTTGTTTCTTGCTTAGCCAAGAAACCAATCTCTTCCCCAAAAAGAATGCTCCACCACTAGTACTCTTCCAGTCATCCACATCTCCTACCCAATCCGCATTTGTATATGCATGAAGAGAGAAATCATGATCTCTAGGATACCACAAACCATACTCAACTATCCCTTTTAGATATCTAAAAATCCTCTTGATTGCCATGACATGAGATTCTCTAGGATCAGCCTGGAATCTAGCAACAAGACCAACAGCCTGCATAATGTCTGGGCTAGTTTGAGTGAGATACAACAGTCCTCCAATAATTGACCTATACTTTATTTGATCAGCCTTAGGAGAATCATCATCTTTGCTCAATTTACATCTGGTTGCCATGGGAGTATTCATTGGTTTTAAGTCTTCCATCCTAATTTTTTTCAACAATTCTTTCACATATTTGGTCTGAGAAATGAAGATTCCTTTCTTTGTTTGAGTGATTTGCAAACCCAAGAAGAAATTCATTTCACCAAGCATGGACATCTCAAACTTACTTTTCATTTGATTTGCAAAAGTTTTACACATACTGTTTCTTCCTCCAAAAATGATATCGTCCACAAATACTTCAACAATCAAGATGTTTTCATGATCAATTTTGAAATACAAATTACTGTCAGCAGAACCTTTGTTGAAACCAATCTTCAAAAGATGTTTATCCAATCTTTCATACTAGGCTCTTGGGGCTTGCTTTAGTCCATACAGTGCCTTCTTCAACTTGCAGACCATATCACCATGATCAGACAATTAAAATCCTTCCGGTTGCTCAATGTACACTTCTTCTTCCAAGTCACCATTCAGGAAGGCAGACTTGACATCCATCTGATACACTTTGAAATCTTTGAAGGCAGCAAATGCAATAAATAATTTGACTGCTTCAATTCTTGCCACCAGAGCAAAAGTTTCTTCAAAATCAATTCCTTCTATTTGAGAGTAACCCTTGCAGACCAATTTGGCTTTATTTCTGATTACTTCACCAACTTCATTCAGTTTGTTCCGGAAGACCCATTTTGTTCCAATCACATTCTTGTTTCTAGGTCTGGGAACAAGATCCCAAGTGTGATTTTTCTCTATTTGCACAAGCTCTTCGTCCATTGCTTTAGTCTAGTTTTCATCATTGCAAGCTTCATTCACTGTCTTAGGTTCAATCTTTGAAATCAGACAATACTCTTCTAAATCTTGAGCAATTCTCCTTCTTGTTTGTACTCCTTTGCTCTTATCACCTATGATCTGATCTTCAGAGTGGTTCAGTCTTACATACTTGGGAACTTTGGGAATTTCTTGCACTTCAGATTCTTGATCAGGCTTATTCAAATTCATTTCTTCTTCCTGGTTTACCGGATTTGCTTGAATCTGACTATCAGATGAGACTTGGGCTCCTTGAGTCAGAACACCATTATGATCATCTTCATCATATTCATAAAACCTTGAGGGTTTCTCAATTCCCTCATCAACCTTCACATTTGTACTTTCTATCATCTTTCTCAGTCTTTTGTTATAACACCAGTATGCTTTGCTTTGAGTAGAGTAACCCAAGAATATTCCTTCATCACTTCTAGCATCAAACTTTCCTAGCTCTTCATCTCTTTTAATGTAACATTTGCTACCAAAAACTCTGAAATACCTCACAGTAGGAGTGATGACAAACCAAAGTTCATAAGGAGTCTTACCAGTATTGTTTCTGATTTGAACTCGATTGAGAGTATAGACTACAGTGTTGACAGCTTCTCTCCAATAGATGTGAGGAACATTTGCTTCCATCATCATGGTCCTAGATGCTTCCTGTATGGTCCAGTTCTTTCTTTCCACTACTCCATTCTGCTGTGGAGTCCTAGGAGTAGACAACTGTCTCTTTATTCCATGCTTCTCATAGAACTCTATCAACTCACCGGATGTGAATTCTCCACCTCTATCAGACCTCAGACACTTCAATTTTAATCCGGTTTCATTCTCTACCATAGCCTTGAATATTTTGAATTTCTCAAAAGCTTCTGATTTCTCTTTCAGAAAAGTTACCCACATCATCTGGGAGTAGTCATGAATTAGTAACATGAAGTATCTATCACCTTGCATACTCCTGATTCTTGCCGAGCCACAAAGGTCACTATGAACTAAGTCTAATAATCTAGTAGAAGACAGTTCCTTACTCTTGAATGTGATTCTACTCAGCTTACCCAACTGACATTCTTTGCACAAGCTATTAGTAGGTTTCACCAATTTTGGAAGATCTCTTACAGCCTGAGTATTGCTTATCTTGATGATATTATCAAAATTCACATGACAAATTCTCCTATGCCATAACCAACTCTGATCAACTTGAACAAATAAGCAACTTTTACCAGTACCAACCAAGTGGAAGATATTACCTTTAGTTTGGGTACCGGATGCAATCTCTGTTCCAGAGCTTTCAAAGATCTTGCATTTTCCATTCTTGAACCGGAGATCATAGCCTTTGTCCACCAATTGTCCAACACTGAGAAGATTGTGCTTCAAGCCTTCAACATATAGAGCATTACCAATTTTGTTCCTTCCATCAAAAGAAATAGTTCTTCTTCCTCTGATTCTACTAGCAGAATTATCACCAAACTTCACCACTCCTCCTTCATACCTTTCCAAATCTATGAACTTATTTTTGTCACCTGTCATATGGTGAGAGCAACCACTGTCAATGACCCAATCATCCTTTTCTTCAACTTGGGTAGCCAGAGCTCTTTCTACAACTTTATGATTGACAGATACAGAGGATATTGGTTCTTCTTCCTTGATGGTAATAAACACCCATTCACTTCCGGATTTGTTTCCTGTCTCTGATTCATCATCTGTTACTCCTTCATTATCATCTTCTTCATGAACATAGTAACAATTCTTTTGGAACTTTGATCTGTTAGGATTTGGCCTTGAAAATCTTTCTAGACATCTTGAGGCAAAATGACCAATCTTATTGCAGTTAAAACACTTAAAAGGCAATTTTCCTTCATACTTACCGGATCCTCTTCGCAGTATCTTTGCAATAAGGGCTTCAAGTTGAGAAGTTTCTACTTCTTCTTCTAGGTCTTTTCTTGTTTTTTCATACCATGACAGTTTCCTTGATGAGTTCTCTCCCAGATCAAACCTTTGTTTACCTTTTACAGAGGCATTGGCTTTGAATGCAGATTTAGTCTTGGAGGGATCATCTCCAAACTCGGTCATTTCAAATGCAGCCAATTTGCTAGCCAATTGATCTCTTGTGATAGTTGTATGGGCTCTGAATTCATCAATGGTAGCAACCTTGATTTTGTAAGAAGCAGGAAGGGATCTGAGAATTTTGCCAACAATCTCATTTTCATCCAAGACTCCACCAGCATTTCTAATTCCACAAACAAGCTCATTTACTCTTGGCATCAAAGTAGTAATATTTTCATCATCTCTCATCTCTAGGTTTTCAAATTTCCCTTTTAGACTCTGTAACCTTGCACATTTAACATACTGGTCTCCTTCATGCAAAAGTTCCAATTTTTTCCAAATCTCAAAAGCAGTTGGTAGGTCAATAACATTTGAGAGCTCTGAATCAGATAATACGCTTAGAAGAGCTTCTATAGTCCACAGATTGTTTTCAGCATCTGTGATTTCATTTGGAGCTTTCAGACCACCCTATGGAGGTACATACTATGTTGTAACCATGGTCCAGTATGCCATTCCCATGGATTGCAAGTGAAACTTCATGCAACCTTTCCATAGATTAAAATTGGTTCCATCAAACTTTAGACTATCCTTCTTGTAGGACGACATCCTGGATCTCCTCAAGCAGTTAAGCTCCTTTTAGAGGAACTTGGCTCTGATACCAATTGTTAGATTTAGGGCAGACAACTAAGGAGGGGGGGTGAATCAGTTGTACAAAACTTTCTTTGATTCAAACACTTAACTCCACATTGTTATTTAGCTGCTTAAAAGTAGATCATTCATGAAAGCATAAAGCAACAAATCAAGAGCAGAAACACATCAACACATGAGACACCAAGATTTTGACGTGGAAAACCCAGTTAAGGGAAAAACCACGAGGTGATTAACCCAAGAATGTATTCTCTATTAGAAGAATAGAAAGAATAAAATGGCACATGCCAATTAGGGCTCACTGCCCGAGCACACTGCTCACAAGAGGCTCACTGCCTACAAGAGACACACTGTCTACAAAGGAATAAGTATCACCTACTTGAACTGGAAAATAGCATCTTTATCATGCTTGAATCAGTTTCGTTAAGCTTAATACTTCTGCTCTGCCTTTCACTCTCCTCTTCGCTACCACTCTCTCATCTCAAAGACAACTTCAAACTGACTTCACAATCCCTTATTTATACAAGGCATCAACTTAGGAATGATCATCTAAGTCGGCAAACATTCATAAGATCATCCGTAAGATGCATAACTCATCCGGTCGGCCTGTCTCAGGAACAACACCATCATCCAGAAGTTACTCTTCAATTGCGAGCTCCAACTTCAATGCAGACCACCAACATGAACTGGACATGATCCAAAGACCTCCACAAGCTTGCCTGAATCACTAAGAACATCCACACTTTTTCTGCTTACTGAAATCCTTCTCTCCTTCATCTGAAACCTTAAGAACACAGTCTGTCATTACTGTCACAAAAGAATAGATGCTTGCGGACCTTCAAACCATGAACCAATCAATTTGATACTTCACAAAGACTTCCTCAACACTACCTCAAATCCGCAGAACAGGACAATGCATTTCTGGATCTTACCGGACCTATTTGTCTCATTCTGTTACCACTGAACACCTACTGGAACCAGTTTGACTTGAACAGCCACAACTTCTTCAGATCTTCATGTGGACCTCTGAAATCTCTATTGGGACACCTTAAGACACATATCTACAAACCCTTTAAACTGCATCCTCTGATCCTCATCCTATCGTGAACTTTTACCTTACTGTTATCACTGTTCTTCACTGTTCCTGATTGAGGCTGATTTCCTCAGTATCCTCAGCACACAGCTCATCCAATCCTTATCATTAATGCAATAGAAGTATGTTGACATCAATGACAACACTGGTTAGGCCCATACTTGCAACAAATTGAGCATAGGAGAAGGAAAAATTGATAATTAATTCCCTAATCCAAGCTTCCCCTCATGTGCAAGTGACTCTAGGGTATGATAGTGATCGCCACTCAACCCTAGATCCTTCAATGTTAGGGTGAAAGGAGGATTTTAACATCTAAGCCACGAAAGATTAACAAATTCATTTTTACCCTAAACACTTGTGATAAATGGACCCGAAGGCAAAATTAAATCGAATGCTGAAAACAAAGGTGAATGCATATGTTTGTATGTATAACTGCATGTATCTTATATACAAATACAAATCTGGATGCAATCCAAAAAGTCAAGTAAAATGAAATATAAATGAAGTCTGCATTTGTATATTTAGATGCATGTATTATATATACAAAAGGTAAAAGATGCATTTGCGGATTTAAACCCAGAATTAAATAAGGAATAAAGTACATGTATTCATAACAAAAAGATAGAGAATCAACAACGAGGATATTTGTATACGCGCATGTATATGATATACATGGAGATATACAAAGGAATAATATACAAAACTTGACATAATTAGAGATTTAAACATTGTATACTTCAAGTGGGGTCCACATCTGTATGTTGGGGATACATGAATGCGATATACAAGAAAAAGTGATATAAAAGCTTAGATACAAGGCCAGACTCCAAATTAATTGATGTTTGTTTTATAACCCATTGGAGTTTGAGTTTGTATGTTTCAAGGATTGTATAAAATATACATAGAGATATACAAAATTAAATATACAAAAAATTGAAGAGATAATTGCATGTATATGAGATACAAAATTCAAAAGTGTAGGGAATTAATGTATTCAAGATTCAAAATATGAACTAAACAGGAAAAGTGAAACGCAAATTGAATTGTATGCTTTAATTACAACATTTAATGCGTAGCTACCATTGAAAACCTAAATTTGAAGAAGTAAAAAGGGAATTGGATTATGTTAATCGTCACAATTGCACTTAGACTTAAATTGCAAAGCATTTTACAGAGCAAAGGTGAAAGGCGATTCAAAAGGGCAAATTGAAATTTGAGAATGGTAGCTGGGTTGATTTTGAACGGTAAATTTCTTGTCAACGCGATCAAAGTCAATAGTTGCAGTTCAGGTATGTATCGAAAGACTCTTGTGATTTTATGAAATACGATTACAAAAATTTTATAGTAATTACAGTAAGGTAATGGAATAGGTTTTAAGTTAGTTGGTTACTGTAATTCATTGTGATTAAATCGTAAACTTAAATACAGTAAGATACATATGCATAATTCAAAAGAAAATAATCTTAGGGTAAAAGTTAAACGGTAAATATGCATGGTAAAAACCCTAGTAAATGTGAATATGGTGGTAAAATAAATGTATATCTTTTCAGGATGCCACCAAAAGGAAAGAAAATGGAGAAGACGACTAGAAAAGATGAAAAGAAGGAAACTAGAGTTAAAGAGGAATTTCCAATCAGAGGTTATCGTTCAAACATTTACTGTTCACACAGGGTACTGGATACTGAAATTGGAGATTTTGATTCCAAGGAAATATTGAAAAAGATTCAGGAGCTGGGTGCATCCCTAGCCATGAAAAACATTTGGGATGTTAGATTGTATAGGGCTATAGGATTTCCACTAGCAATGGAGGCTCAGGACCTGGTTTGTGAATGTTTATAGAGATATGATTTTAATTCTAGGAAGGTGAAACATAATGGGGTGGTGTTCACAGATTTGTCTGTCAAAGGAATAACAGAAACCTTCAGGCTGAAGAATACTGGAAAGATGAAAGAAGTGAACACAGAGAAATACTCTAATGATTCCAAGAAGAATGAATCAACATGTAAGAATGCAATATTCTATGGCTGGTATCCTTTAGATAAGAAGCCAAAGGCAGCTGCCAGGGTACCGAAGAATTTATATAGGCTAGATTTCAAGGAGGAAGTATATATCATGATTACATTACTGAGTAGAGTAATGGGGTTGGATGATGCTACTTCCTTGGAGCCTTGGATGTTTTCAATGATAAAATTCATCAGAGGAGAAATAGGGGATGTGCATTGGGATTTGGCTATTAGCAATGCAATTTATACACAAGCCTTAAGATTTAACAAACATAAGAAATTCATGTCATCCTACATTGTATACTTTTGTGCTGCCAAGATGCAATTGAATGGAATACCTAGAATTGGCACATTGGGAAATGGGCTAGGACAAAAGTTATGTATGATCATTACCTAGATTTACAAGCACAGAATGTGGGGAAGAATTGGATAAGGGTTAATGATGTGTTTTCGATGTATTTGACAAGGATGTTGATAGGAGAGAAGAATCAAAGGTTGTCTGAAACAACAAAGAATGCAATCACATGGCATAACACTTGGTATATTTAGTTCTCCACTTTCACATACATTAGAACTGAGGGGTTTAAAGGCAAACCTTTTAGATTACCAAGATACCCATCGAACAGGATAGTGCTATTGGAATTCACAAGGCAAATACTTGATGTGTGTAAGATGTACAAGGCTAAGTATAACAGGGGAAACCTCAAATTCCCCTTTGTTATTGGAAGGTATCAGTGTTTTAATGAGGATGTGGCTAAAACCTTAGAGACAGAGTTGTATTATGGTCTTCCAGTTTTTGATCTAGTCAGGCCTTTTGATCCATTCAAAAGGATTAATAACTTCATAGATAAGAAGTATAAGCATCAACCTCGCATTGAGGATTTTTGGGCTGATTGTGGTAGTGAAACTAAAGTTAGGAAGAGATCTCATCAATGATTAAATCTTGATTAGATGAGAACACTGGGAGGAGTTGAAGTGCCACAAGAAATTAGGAATGATGATGGGAATACATTACATTCAGGTTATGACAGTACAAAGGAGGTTCTAACTGAACCTGATTGGAGTCAACCTAAGGAAATTTCATTAGATAACATTTCAAAATCAGTGTTTGCATACTCAAACATATGGGTCAAACAAAGGATAGAGGAATTGAAAGCTGAAGGAGTGACACGTACCCAGGTAAGAAAGGTAAAAAGAGAAGTAGCGAAGGTGAGGTGGATTTTGATGATTTTCTGAAAAGAATGAGAAAGGTGTTGGAAGCTAGAATAGCTAAAACTAATGCATGAGCCACAATAATGGACCCCTATGCACTAGGGATAATAGTGGAAATACATAAGGGAACATTTGTATCTACCAAAGGAGGGGCATCTACATCAGATGCAGCTGTCACAATAGAGCAGGGTGTAGTACAGGCAATGGTGTTATCACCATCACCATCAACACCTGTAGTATTTGTGTAGGCATCTCAACAAAGACCTTTGGAGACACCTACAGTTGTAGAACAAACCCAACAAGAGAAAATACAAGGTTTTATCAAGGTTAAGCAAGAAATGATAGAGGAAAATGATGGCAGGGTCATCTACTGATCAAGCACCCACCAAGGAAAATGTAGAAGTGGTGAATGTAGATGACATTGAAGATGTAGAAGGTAATGAAGAGGAAGGTGAAAAGGAAGGTAGTGATGATAGCCTTGAGATGAGCAGCAGTGAAGAAGAAAAGTACTAAAGTCTCATCTCATGCTTGAAGCATTTGGTGCAGGGGGATCACGACAGGCTACCAAACAGTCATTACCAAGTATTAAAATAATTGATCCTTTCAAGAACATGGTGCCAAGAGATCTCATGGAAGAGGTCAAGGAAGCGGCCAAAGAAATATTGAAGAATTAGGCCGAGGAAGAAGAAAATGTTAACATTGGAAATGTACAAGAGGTTCAAGAAGAGGTTAATCAAGAAAATATGTCTACAAAGGGGATGGAAGAACAAGGAAAGGATGAAAGACAAGATGTACCACAGGAGGTTCCTAATCCTGAGGTACCCCATGGTGAGGAGCAACAAAATGCAGAGAATGTACAATAGGAACAACAACAGTCTCCTCAACAAGTTCCTCCACAGCAACAACAAGTTCCTCCACAGCAACAACAAGTTCCCCAACAACAACAACAACAACAACAAAAACAACATGATCAACAAGAACAAGAACAAGAGAAAGAGCAAGAGAAAGAACAGGAGGAAGTATTAGTAGAAGGAGCTTAGGAGGAGGTAGTTAATGAAGAAGCTCTAGATACAAATCCAAATAAAGGGGTGCCACCTTGGTTGGAAACTGAAGTAAGACAAGACACAACAGTCCAAGTGGTACCAATTGACATCAAGAGCTTGTTAACTAGTGAAGCTGCAAAGAGAGGCAGAAGAAAGGCTAGAACCATGTCTGCCGTAAAGAAGGATTCCTCTGGTGGTAGGGCCGTACAAATGGCAATTCCCCAAGATGACAAGGAGAAAGGAGAAATAAGTGTTGAGGAATACAAGGTAATCAGTGTGGATATTGGTCATGCCAATAGGGAGCAACACATTGAGGAATTGCAGGAAATGACCGAGTTCACTGCAAATAGATTGAGAAAGGATAAGCAAAAGATAAAGCATTTGAAGGGGAAAATTACCCAATATGAACAATTCATTCAAGGGATATTTGATCCCACATAAAATGTACCAGAATTAGCTTCTGATCTAACTATTCTTTCTAAAGAACAAGTGGGAGAGATAGAGAACAAAAAGCATGAAGCTAGTATGCTGGAGGATTTTGTCAGGTCATTTATTTAGAAAGGAGAGGATGTAATAAAAAGTACCATTAGCAATTGGAATATCACACTGACTGAGAGAAATAATTGTGCCCTCCTTGTACAAAAGTGTCAGGAAAGAATAAAGTAAAACAAGGATGAATTGAAGAAGCTTAAAGCCTTGGAAGGACATACACAGTCCTTGGTGAATGAGGGGGTCATAACCCTACAGATTGTATTTCAAATCCCCAAATTGAAGATGGAGTTGAAGTTTGAAGAAGGGATACTAAGGCCTTGCTTGGCTAATATACATGAATTAGAAAATAGTGTTCAAGTTTTATTGAAGAAACATGTGAAGATGGTTGAACATTTGGTTAAACATCCATGCCCTTAGGTTCAGGTATTTGATGCAAACACATCAATAAAGGAATTCAAAGGCAACTTCCAGCCGTGCATTAAAGATCCTGTAAATCAGTTGGATGAGGACGTAATGGAAAATATAATGGAGCTCAATGCTAAAATTAGAAAATATCATAAGAAGAGAGAAGATAGAGAAAACAAAGCACAAACACTGAGAACAAGTATTGAAATGTGGCAGTACACCTGGGATTCTTCTCAGAGAATCAGTCGTGTCTCCATATCCACCCTAACTGAAAGGTTCACAAATATATGAGTGATAAAAATAGGGATATGCAGATAGAGGACGACAGTGATAGTGAATAGGCTACTTGGTTCATTATTTATTTCATGTTGTACTTTGTTGTAAATTTGTATTGGTAAATGGTCAAGGTAAACGCAAAACATTTTAAAAGATTCTAAAGGTATCTTTGCACCTGAGAGAATATTCTTTTAAGATATTTTTGAAGTGACAATTGGCATGAGAGTTTGAATTTGAACTATTGTTGGTTTTGTGCCTGGGAAGGAGATTTTAAGTCTATATGAGGGTCTTTGATATGTATATTTCAACATGGCTGATATAGAATAGCACTGGAGAATTTGCAATAGAAGTGATTTTGTGAAAATACTTTGAGCATAGGGAGTTGAGTTAGCATTTTCCCTGTGTCTACGGTGGACAGAATGTGGAATGTCCTATTTTCTCTCTGTATCTAGAAAATATCTGTAAGTTTGATTTAGTTTGTTGATACTTTCAAAGACATTGAAGTCGAAATACACTGTAAATTTGAAATGGCTTTCATATGTTAATGAATACAAACATCTAATTGTTGCGTCTATTCCAGAGTGTAATTAGATTCAGGTGTTCTTTGATATATTTCCTTTGATGATTGCAATTCTGTATGTTAATTTGTGATATTGCTCTGAATAAACATACATGAATTTGATTCATTTGAAGTGTTACAGCTAAACTAACTTATGCACATGAGTAGCAGAGAAATAATTCCTACAGAATCAAGTTTTCTAAACCCTTTCTTTTCTTTTTTTAGTAAATCTTTAAATAATTAGCATGCACATAGTTATTTGAAGGAGATTGTTATAGATTCAAATAAAGAATTGTGAATTGCAAAGATCTTTAACAGTTTTCATATAAATTTGAAGTACAAAGTATGTTTTCATTGAAATTCATGCAAATCTTTGTAGTAAAATGGTAAATACATGCAAAGGATCACTAGTTATAGTGTAATTTGTAGTTATTTGCAAAGTGTAAGTAAAAACAGCTAGTACACATCCCTTGAATCACGTAAGGCCCCTTGAACAAACAACTTTACATTGAACACTGAGTAAATCTAACACAACCATGACCTGGTTACCGTAGACTTGGAAGTGAGAAATATTTCTAATAATTCTCCATATTCTTCAAGATAAGACAAGATTCTTTGTGAATTTTATCTATTGTTGTTTGGAGTAAAATCATCATCAACAATATGTACTCAACACATGTCCTCACACTTGTCCCAAGTGTGCTCACACTTGTCTTTCACTTTGGAGGGTTAGTCAACTATCTTCTCCTACCTTCCTTCTTCCTCCTTGTCCTACTTAGACAAGGAGCCTCTTTGTATTTTGTAAACTTCACATTTTGATTCATTGTATGATAGTTTGGCTTTTCATTGTGCATATTCTCTTTTATGGAAGGTTGTGATCTTGCAAGATGATCTTTTCCACTCCAACAATTAATACCTTAAATGTTTAAAATTTACTCTTAAATCAATTGTATGACTCACCAAATAAGTGAACATGTATACATAACTATTAGATGACTTAGGTGGGATTAAGTTCCCTAACCTTTAGATATACATTTTCTTTTAATGTGCATGAAGGACAATTGAGTCCCACTACTATAATGTTGAAAGATTAATTACTAAACATGAACCTTCAACTTAATTTGATTTATTCCTCCCTATCCATACTTTAATACTACACAAGAATCAAATAGCTTAATGTTGATCTATTTTGGTAGTTTAGATTATCAAGGTGATAGTTAATTAAGCATCCCATTGATATAATCATTATTAAGTTACTTTGATATTTAAAGTATCTCTTCAGATTAAAATGAATTTATTATTTATTTATTGGTTTATTATTTGAGAATCAAATTCAATTAATGGGATTGCTATTTAAATTGCTACCTTAGGATGTCTTAGTTAATAGTTTGCAGAAATTGAAATTGTATAAGTTGTTTAAAATAAGCATGAATTAATTCATATTATTAACAAGAGAAATAATACATCACTATCATAATCTAATTCATTGCATAAAACTGATAATCAAGATACAATAGTTGTACATAATGTATAATTCTATTTTACAGATTAACCATGTTATATTTCTACTAAAAAATGCATTAACGTCACTATTTACTCATTGAAACAATCCATTAAAACTCATGATATAGAAAATACATAATGATTAATCCATACAACAATCATAATTCACTTTTAAATGATAGTTTTTTTTCTAATTGATAATGTATAATATTGAATCCATCAATCCAAAGCATTACCACAATCTACATACTTTCCAATTTTATAATAATTAGATCTAATCCAATTAATAGAGGATAAATCATTTTTCTAATATATAAAGAATTAACTTCTTGTTAGCTTGCTACCTTCTAATAGTAATAAGAAATGTAGAGTTTCCAACTTCCAAGAATTTGTTGACAATGAACTTGCATGTGATTATATTCATTTGAGTACCCCAACCACAAGTTACCAAAGTCCAAAGCAATCTCCTTCCTAGGCACAAGGTGAGGACCAAGTGATAATAGGTAGCCCAAGAAGTAATAATAACCAAGATTATCAAGATCAAACCATTCTTGCAAAGACTCCGATGTCTAGGTATTAATATCCCTGGGTTAGCACTCATACCAAGATTTGACCTTTATAATCTCACAAACATTCAATAAGAGTTGACAAGTAAAACCTTATGGTCAAAATAATTATTAACACATTATATAAGGTTCCATAACCTTGTTAAACCCTTAAAGAATTCAACAATCCTATAGTATAAGAAAGAACATAACCTATAGTCATGTGGCCTAAAGGCTTATAAACACAAGCTTAGCAAAAACCCTCAAAACCAAGAATTTTATTCATAGAAGGCAAAATTAACAATGGCTAAGACACAAGCCAAACCTAGAAAACTTATCATAATTTTATTAGTTCTTTCTAAATAAAAACCCTTTGGTATAAGTGTGGGCTATAATCATTTAAGCCTTGAATCTCCAAAAGCTCATTACAGTGCATAATCACTATCCTCATAGGATTGTAAATTTTAATCCTTTTCTAACTACAATCCATGACAATACACATCAACTCTATTGAGCTTCCACGATTTGTCTTTGTGAGAGAACAACTCCTCTAAGCTAATCATAGACACCTAAATTTGTCCTAGTACTTACTCTGAATTAACTAAATGATCAAATTATTTAGTTAATTTACCCCACTTAATGACTCCCACACACTAATTAAATAATCTTATTATTTAATTAGCCATTTCCCCTCTCACACATAATTAAATAATTTTATTATTTGATTATCCTCTTTTCCACCTCACATGGCTAAGGCTATATTCCCTCCACCTTGCCTCCACCTTTCCAAGATTAAAGGAGGCACATATTGCATAGTTACAATAAATTGTTATACTCCCTCAACCATTTCCAAGAATTAAGGATGGTTGCAACAAATTCCTATTCAATCCCAACCCTTCATTTTTTACAAGTTCAATCTTGACCCTTCATCCTCTCCTCAATCCTAAGAAAGTCCTCTCACTCATCCTCCACCATTGATCTTTTCACCTCATCTCCACCATTGATTTTCTTTCCCAAAAATCTATAAATAGGAGCTTTATGCTCTCATTTTATCATCCACTTTTCATGCTAGCCATATGCTATCTAAATAGTAGTCATTTGTGTAAGGAACATCCACATACTAAATCATTTGAAGCAAATCCACTTTCAACAATGGAGATTGGTGGTAAAATTGTCTTTATCTTCTTTGTTTGATTTTCATTACATGCACTATTTAAGGTTTGTGGTGTTAGTTTTAAGATCAGAAATGCAATAAGCAGAAATGCAACAACACACAAACAATAGAACACATCATATATCCTGGGAAAACCCTCCTGCTTGAGGGAGAAAAACCCAGCAAGATATTCTCTTATATATCAGAATAATAAGTGCAGGCACTCACAATCAAGCCCTAGAAGGGCAGAATCTTACACAATAAATCTGCACCTGAAAATAGTGTAATTCCCTTATATAAACAATAAGAATGATGCTTCTCCTTTAGATCAGCTGCTCCAAAAAAGGGGGAACCTGCTTCTTCTCTAAATTAATTGCCTTGGAATTGTCTTGAATATATACAAATAAGGAGATTCTATCTCCTATATATACCAAATTGATGAACCTGTTGCTAGGGCTGACTGGTGCTTGCATTACTTTTATTTTATAAAATGACTCCCGCAGCTACAATCACTAACACTCCCTCTTAGCTAGGGAGGTATTTTTCCAGATATTCATGTCATGGAGTCTCTCAACATGACATCATCAATGACTACACCCATTTGAGAAAAAAGTACTCATCACGGAATCATTCAACGTGATATCGTCATGGAGTCACTCAACATGACGTCCACCATGGCTACTCCCATGTGTGGAAAGAATCACATCTCCGTCTCAGAGATGGACAAGGGCTTACACCTCATGTTTCTCCATCTTAGAGAAACATACACTACAAGGGCTTTCACCTCATATTTCTCCGTCTCAGAGAAATATACACTACAAGGGCTTTCACCTCATATTTCTCCGTCTCAGAGAAATATACACTTCAAGGGCTTTCACCTCATATTTCTCCGTCAGAGAAATATACACTACAAGGGCTTTCACCTCATATTTCTCCATCTCAGAGAAATATACACTACAAGGGCTTTCACCTCATATTTCTCCGTCTCAGAGAAATATACACTACAAGGAACCTTCATGATGATGTGACTCCCTCTGAAGTTCCAAGAACTAACATCAACCTCCTGACCTCCTCGTCCAAGGTTGCCTTTGATAGTTTGTCAGACTCCCTCTAAATGTTAATTCCTCCTCTTCAAAGAAACTGATTGACTTTAGAAAAAGAAAACTTCTGAATCGACTTTAGAGCTTTGCTCCTTCTGAGATGTCCCCTGGCAATTTCCACAGTAGAAACAAGTTGAGTAGACCTTAATTTGCAATCTCGAGTGAAGTGACCATACTTGTCACACCTGAGACACTGAATGTGAGAGAGATCCTTCTTCTTCTTCGGTTCTAGGGAAAAATTTGATTCTCTATCTCTATTCCTCTTTCTTCCTTTTCCTCTTTCTCTAGAAGTATGTGTAGCAAGAACTTGATTTTCTACATCATGATAGTTTCGCTCAATTCCTCTTGCTACCAACCTGGACTTTTCTTGAATACAATCAGCTCGAAGACGATCAAACTTGGGCAACTTAGATCTCCCACTGATGCTTTGGATAAAGGGCTCCCAAGATTGGGGGAGACCATTTAGTGCCAACATAACAAGATCTTTGTCTGCAATTATGTCCCCAATAGCGCTCAACTGATCTCTTAAATTAGCGATTTTCATAAAGAAAGAGATAATTGAATCTTCTTTATCCATTTTTTACATGGTGAAGTTGATGTCTCAAAGCAAGGGCTCTACTGGTATTGTTGATCTCATACAATCCTTTTAGAGTATCAAACATTTCTTTAGCTGACTTCAACTTGGAGATGATCGGTACTAGGTGATTCATCACAAAGTCTATCATGATCTTTCTAGCCTTCGTGCCCTTTTTCTTCCACTGGATTTTCTCAGTATCATCAGAAGGCTCAAGCATATTACTTTCCACGAAATCAAGAAGATCATTTTCCTCTAATGCAATGAGTACCCTGGGTTTCCAAGAGTTGAAGTTTGAGGCTCCATCAAGCCTATCTTCTACCTTGACACCGTTCACCATCTTCTTTTTCTACACAAATTCTCCTACAAAGATTCTGCCCTTAGGTCTAAAATAATTTGCAACCTTAGATCTACAATACTTTGCCTTCAAGATCTGCCCTAGATGAAAAGTTGACTTGACTACTTAAACAAATCTGATCAGATCTTTTCTTAGACACTCTCTGATACCATGTTAGTTTTAAGATTAGAAATGCAATAAGCAGAAATGCAACAACGCACAAACAATAGAACACAACATATATCCTGGGAAAACCCGCCTGCTTGAGGGAGAAAAACCCAGCAAGATATTCTCTTATATATCAGAATAATAAGTGCAGGCACTCACAATCAAGCCCTAGAAGGGCAGAATCTTACACAATAAATCTGCACCTGAAAATAGTGTAATTCCCTTGTATAAACAATAAGAATGATGCTTCTCCTTTAGATCTGCTACTCCAGAAAAGGGGGAACCTGCTTCTTCTCTGAATTAATTGCCTTGGAATTGTCTTGAATATATACAAATAAGGAGATTCTATCTCCTATATATACCAAATTGATGAACCTGTTGCTAGGGCCGACTGGTGCTTGCATTACTTTTATTTTATAAAATGACTCCCACAGCTACAATCACTAACATGTGGTAGTTTAGAGTAGAAAGATTTAATTTTGCATTTATTTTCTTAGTTTAAGTTTGAATTATTGCTTAAATCTTTGGTGACCCTATTGGGGACTTGAACCCGCAATCTCTCGCTTTAAAACTCTAATTTTCTTGTATGTTCTAATTTAATTGATATTTCTTGTTGGAACTGAATGAATTTTATGATGTTTATGCCTAGTTTTATGTTGTAGACTTAAGGCCATCCATTGCTAGAAGTGCCCCATATGTCAGAGCTTTTGGTGGTTCATCATCAAAGTATCAGTAGCCTTAAGAGTTTGAATTTGAAGATGATGGGTTAAATTTACATTCTATTTTTAGTATCATAGAAGCACAGAAATAATTATCGGATATAATTCTAAATTACATAAAAATGTTATTTATTTTTTAGCTCCATTAACCATGGATTTCTAAAATGTTGCATGTTATGGTTGATTTTCTATTTTTTTTCGTGGGATCTCACACCTCTAGTGATTTTTAATCACACTACCTAAATTTAAATGTTATGTATTTTACAGAGATAAACCATCCAAGTAATTTCTTTTAAATTGCAAAGAAGATTGAGCTCCTTGTTAACATTGGCTCTAATGGTTTGTTGACATTCACTAGATTTAGAAAAGCCATAGATTGATTGTTGCTCCACTATTGCGTATGCCGAGATCATGAGAGACCACACTACTGTATGGACTGTGCAGGCTTCTATGTCCTTACACTTAACCTTTGGATAAGCTTAACCTCTCGCTATGCCTTACCATACCTCTCTATGTCTTCTTGATTGACCTTTGCTTTCTCTACACCATTTTGATCAACATTATTTGATGAGTTTCTTAGTTGTTTCACCCCCTACTTCTGTTTTAAGCTTGGTAGCTTTGTTGTTTGGTGTCTCATCCTTTCTGTGTGCCATTTTGATAAAGCTCTTGGCTTCAAATTGAATACTTATGTTTTTCTAACCACATTCTTATCTTTGAAGAGGAGCCAAGCTAATGAACGACTACAGAGTGTATATTTGATGCAATAGTTTCCAAACCCTCTGATGTAAAATATTTGAATGAATCAATGTGTGGCTTAACCAGTTCTTACAACACCTTAAAGGACATCTCATCGTCCTTCTCTATTTTGCATTATTCTAATATTCAATGCAACATAGTTACTAAAATCTTGCAAGGGATCGATTCATTCTTTATTTTCAAATCTCATCTACTATTTAATCAGGACTGCACCTAGAGCTTCAGGTGCTCTTGTAGTTGGTCCTGTCATTGCTATATTCAATTTCCCAAGATCATCATAGAGATGTTTTAAGAGCTTCAATCAACTAACCAGGTTATGACAATTTGACTGATTGGACCTTGCCTTCTTAGCTAGTGATCATCTCAAATTAGACCACATATTCAAACTTAGTTGTGTGTGATATTGTTCCTGTTTCACTAGAGTTGGTTTTAAAAGGCCCTTTACATTGAAACCTTGATGTTTTTTTTAAATTTTAGCTAACTTATTTTATGTTTTATGGCTAATCTTTTGAACCTAGTATCTTTCATGTGTCGAATATTTTCATGTTTAAACTACTAACTTGGTGGTTTTATAGGACATTTTGTAGAAGACATTGATTATAGACATTTTTCATTGTTATGTGCTTTGTCTTCTTTTCTTGTTTGCTCACATTTAGATTTGGATTAATCAATTCACAAGTGTTTTTTAAATCCTGAAGTGATATATTGCATATGCCCACCTCTCACACTCTTGGGTGATCTTAAGGATCACAAACAAATATCATATTCCCAAATTTATTTTTAGGGGGTTTTCCTTGGATTTCATCACCAAGGGGATGACCTCAACTCTAGCATTTTGGTGGAGTACAAAAAGCAGGGGGTGAATCAAAATACATGCCTCTTGGAAAAGAACATTTGTCATTTTTTGGCTAAGCACCCAAGAATTTTATACCTTGGGATTGTGAAGGTGGAGAGTGGGTTACCCTCTCGCGCCAAGCCTTAGACATACCCATTCTCCATTACATGGAATTAGGCCTCACATACCTTCGAGTATTTGGAGGATATCCCCTAGAAGCTTGTTCAACCTAGATAGGAACCTTTTGACTATCCTTTTTCAAGGTGCATCAGATAATAGTTAGGCCTAAGAAGATACACATGTGCTTCCAAGTTGTTGAGAAAGAGCTCATTACAAGCAAGAATTTGGCCTCCATGGTAAGGGGTGCATAGGTGGTCCATGAACTTGTATTTCCTAGCTATCCTTCACTTGGTAGATAGCATCATTGGTGGGTCCATGAGGACTGACACTCCTTTCTTGATTACTTCTAGGATTGTTTTTGTCTTTTTGATTGGGTGTTGTGAATACCAAAGTGCTTGATTATAAACCTTTCATACCTAGTCAAGTTTTTGAAAGCCTTTTTGCTTGTTTGAAAACACTAATTGGTATCCTTGAAACAAAAATTGAAGGCAAGGTTAGAACAACCATAATCCATAACCTTAGTCTAACCTTCATCCAAAAAACCATTTCATCTTTCCTGAGTCCAAACCATAACTCCACTTTCCATCATCAAAATAAGTCCATCCCCATTTCAATCCATAATCCATAGTCCATGTCCACTACCGTTTATCCCTTAGCTCATTTCCCAAACCTTCATCCTTTGTTCATTCAAGTCCATAGTCTATATCACCCGTCCATTACTCTTCCCATATTAGTCGTCATCCAACATCCTTACATTAATCCAAACCTTGAAAACTTTTTTCTTAATCACTCCATCCCTTGTTCCACTCAAACCAATCTCTCATCCACACAACTTATCCATAGCAACCATTTTCATCCAAATCCATCTTCTATCCTAGAAATCGTTGGACAATTTAAATCTCACTTTTGGATCCCTTTTTAGTCAAAATCACCCCTTCGTCATTTAGGACCCTTAATTATCATAGGGCCTAAAATCTAATCCTTAGGACCCTTAACTATCCTAGGGCCCATAATCCATCCTTTGGAACTCTACACCTATCTATGGAATCCAATAATCTTAATTAACACCAACAATCCTTAGGATCCAATTTAGTGTGATATACACTTAATCCAAGTTTAGCAAACCAATCCTCTTATCCACACAATTCATCCAAATCATCTATTCCCACCTTTGGAAATCATCCTATCCATCAAGATCATCCATCACAAATGATCCATCCAAGTCATCCCAAAGTCACTCATAAGCTCACCTAAGGCCATCATCCATTTGAGATTTGATATCCCTCTCTTAACATAATCATCTAAATCCAACCATAAACCTTTGACTCCAAAGTGATTTCCTCTTTGTCACTCATTTGATCCAAATCCAATCCCATCAATTCATCCACACCCATCCTCTACCACCTCAAGTCCTAAGTCAAGATTAATGGCTCTTGTCACTAGGAAAATTTCTAGAATAGGAATGACTAAAGAAAATCCCTTCCATAACCAATCACTCATAGAATGATTCCCCTTCTTAGGAGGGTCATCCAAACCCCAACATGACAGCAGTGAAATTGATGAGGACCCTTCTAATCAACCTGAGTACCCTAGTGATCCCAACACTATCCTTAATTCTAAACAAGGATGTGATTTATTGGAGAAATTCATTAAAATAAACAAAGATGCAATCCTTAGAGAAGTCATTGAATTAGGGGCTAAATTACCTCCTGGTTATGACCTCTCCCATCTTGATCACATAGTGTACCTTGACCCTCTAGATCATGGTCATACCCATAAGGGAAATCCCATCACTTCTCATGACCACACTAACCTCCATATAGACCCCCACATCACATCCCAAACTGCATGCTCCTTCACCATCAAAGGTAAAGAAATCCTTCATCCTTCTCATGACGACACCAACCCCTACTTAGACTACAACAATCCATCTCAAGAATAACTATCCCTTTCCATTAGTGGTAACCCCCTCTACCAGGAATCAATTCCACCTACGAAACACACATACCTTCATAATGAGTCCCAAAATCCCCCATTCACTAGTCAAGACACATCAACCATAGACACCCAATCTAAAGATAAACACCATACTTCCCATGTGGAGTACATTTCCATTCCCATCTCAAACCAAAACACCTCCCACATTCCCACTTCCAATGTAACCATTTCTTACCTTGGGCTTCCACTTAAGATGAACATTGATTCCCTAGGAAACATCAACTAACACCAACACTTCGCCCCCCCCAAGAACTGCAACATGCAACACTATCAATACACCTATCCACCTCCACCACCATCTATCTCATCTTTTGATCAAGAATGGAAAACCATGAAAGATATGGTAAAAGGACTTCAATATGGGACACATAAAAAAATCATACACTTTTGAAGAATTGTGTCCCTATCCTTTTGATCGATCCATCTCACAACTCCCATTTCCTAGCTCCTTTGAAATTTCAAAATATGACAAATACAAGGGAAAGGGGGATCCTAGGAAACATATCAAAGAATTGTTCATGGTAGGCCAAGAAGTGGCACATGAGGACATATACTTACCATGCCTTTTCCCCCATAGTCTAGGTGGGCAAGCACTTGAGTGGTTCTTGTACCAACCTAAGGGGTCCATCACATCCTTTAGAGACCTAGTCAAAAAAATTGTTAAACACTTCTCCTATAATATGGACCATGAGTTAACTATGATGGACCTATGCAACACCAAACAAAAATTATGGGAGAGCTTTTCATCATTCCTTCAATGGTGAAGAGCCTTGGCTAGTAGATTCCCATGGCCGATACTGGAAAAGCAACTCGTTTACATCTTTGTCACAAATCTCAATCCAAGATTTGCATTTCATTTACAAGTTCAATGTGTCACTTCTTTTGATGAGCTCATTGAAAAGGGAATTCAAATTGAAAAATCTCTCATTGCTAAAGGGGTAATAAGACTTTATTCAAAGTATCACAATCAAAATGACAAATGAAAATTTTCCAATGATAAACCCAAATTCTTTAGCAAGAATAAGAATGTAGTTAGCGACGGGGTCACTAACTTGAAACATGCCCAAAACATCCAACAACCTTCATCCATCACCATTCCATCCATACCTCCCAAACCTAAAAGGAAGAGGAGACAATTCACACCATTAGGAAAACCTATCAAAGTAATCTTCCATCAATTGGTCAAAGCCAACACGATCACCTTTCCCATTACAAAACCCTTTTATGAAAGCCAACCTAAACCCTCTTGGTGTAAGGAGGATGAATATTGTGATTGCCACTGAATTATAGGTCATGCCACAAGAAAATGCATGAAATTAAAAATATTGCATCTAAGATCTTATAAATAGAGGTGAGATTGAAGTTGAAGGACTATCCAACACCTCACCCAATTAAGACCTGGGGATCTATTAAAATCCATTCCCTAAACATGGTCAACAGTGCTCCTCTAAAAAAAATCAAGGATAGGACCCCCACAGAAACATTGTCCATTACCATAAAATCCCTCACACCTTTGATTCTGCCATTGGACACATTGAGCAATCTGATGAATGAGTCCAAACCATCAAAATCAAAACATCTGACTGTGTTGTCACTCTCGATGTGGTAGTCACTATGCAAGGCCCCACTCTAGCCAATCCTAATTCCAACAAACAATATGATCTCATTGACTAAGTTGAGTGAACACATGCCCAAAATTCCATCCTCGAACTCCTTCAAACATCCCCTACTCATCGGGATATCCTAAACTGAATCCTCCAAGAATCTCAAGTGCCCAATAACATCGACGCTTCACACTTCCAGGCCCTTGTTGATCACCTTTCCATTGACCATCACCTCACCTTCACTCCAAATAACTTTCCTTCCCTTGATCCATCACACAACCATCTCCTTCATATCGAAGTTGTTATATCCAAGCATAAAATAAAGTGTGTTCTCATAGACAATGGGTCTAGATTGAATATTTGTACACTTCAATTAGTGTAGCATTTGGGTTATTTAGAAAAATATTTGGGTTCCTAGACTATCACTATCAAAGCTTATGATAATGTAGATAAACAATCAATTACCACTATCTACCTTCCTATTGAGGTAGGACCCTCATTGCAACATACTCTATGTCATGTCCTGGACTTGGGCCTACCATACAATCTCCTTCTTGCTCAACGGCTCCATGCCATGCAATCCATACCATCCACCTACCATTAGTGTCTTAAGTTTCCATACAATGGTGTAGAGGTTACTATTCTTGCCAACCATTGTCCCTTCCAATATTTCCAAATGTTGGAAGGTCAATATGACAATTGTTGTCCATCGTCTGAGGTTGTTTCCAAATCTTCCTCCACAAAACCCAAGTCATACATCAATCCTAGCGATCTACCCTCCACATCTTATGCTCCACATACTAAACAAAAATCCCTAAAATCCACATTTAAAATCCTTGATAAAGGATGTGGAGAATATCAGATCCATGAGTCTCTTCATATTGCTAAAATACCCATTTCACCTCGATCCTTTGGTTGACCATGCCAAAAAATACAAGATTATTTCCTCATGCTGCAATGCAACCCACTACTTTCATTTTAAGTAGTTACCTTGCTGATGAATACATAGGAGGCTTTGATCCTATGTGGCTTTATACAGATGAATAGTATGTTGCCTACTTCAAAGAACATAAGTATCCTATTCCTTTGCGTATCTGCAACAATATGAACAATAAAGGCAAAGGTCTTGGCCTCCACACACAAGGTCACCTTGATCCTATCATTCTGCAAGCAAATGATGGTACATTTGGCCTAGGATATAGTGCCTATGAGTACTATGATGCCCTTGTAGAATTTCTTGATACTAATGGACACGCTTATTTTGACTTTGACAATAGCAAAGCATATGCCATTTCTAGTCCTTTCGAAGAGCTTTTCACAACAAACCTATTTCATGAACACACCATCTTTGCCATCCATCTTGACCTTTAATATCTTGAGCTTATTGATTGGGACCAACAAGACCCTCCCACCTTAAACACATTCCAAAATGATGAGGCTATCTTAGAACTCATGCAATCCCATGATATCCTTCCAGGAGATCATAAACAAGGCTTTGAGATCCTATTGATCGCATTTGCATATTTTACAGAACAAAACCAACCTTCTAAGGAACCATGATTTGAATCAACACTTGATGCAAACATACCTATTGATAATGAGCTCCGTCTTTTGTTGGCTCATGTACCATTTCAATATGGATCACCCCTTCTTATTAAGGAAGCCATTGACATTAATTTGGGCATAGAAGCAAAACCTAAGCTCACATAGATAGTAGTTCCTTTATATCATAATTTGAAAGAATACATCTCCATAGTACTTAGATATTATCTAGATGTATTTGCATGGTCCTATGTTGACATGCCTGTCTCAGACCCGTCCTTGGTCATTCACCACCTTGTGGCATGACTTGATGCTGAACTAGTTTGCCAAAAGCTAAGAAAAATGCACCCTAAGGTGGCCTCCTAGTAAAAGAAGAATTTAAGAAGTTACTAGATGTTGGATGCATTCAACCTATTGACTATACATAATGTGTGTCTAATATAGTTCCAGTAAACAAAAAGACTAAAGGCATCATTGTATGTATTGAATTTAGAGATATCAATAAGACTTGCCCTAAAGATGACTTTCCTCTTCCTAATATCAACATGATAGTAGATTTGACAGCTAGAAATGATATGTTGTCCCTTATGGATGAATTTACTAGGTAATACCAAATTCAAATTGCACCAGAGGATTGATATAAAATAGCTTTCATCACCCCTTGGGGCACATTCTACTCTAAATTCATGCCTTTCAACCTAAAAAATGTTGGTCACACATATTAAAGAGCCATGGCCATCATATTCCATGGTATGTTACATGATATTGTTGAAGATTATGTGAATGACATTCTGGGAAATCAAAGCATAGAGAAAATCATCTAGTCATTTGCATTATATCTTCCAATGACTCTAAGAATATAAAGTCAAACTAAATCCCAAGAAATGTGTCTACAGAGTCACATCAAGTAAACTCCTAGGGTTCATTGTTTCCAGATGTGGCATTGAAGTAGATCCTGCCAAAGTAAAATCTATAACAGAAACGCCACCCCCTAGAAATCTCACACAGTTACACAACTTATAGAGAAAACTCTAGGCTATCCATTAGTTCATCACCCAATTAGCTGATAAGTGCCATCCTTTTTCACATCTACTCAGGAAAATGTCATCTTCGAATGGGATCAATCATGCCAAGAAACATTTGACAAGATCAAAGAATATCTTTCCAATCCGCCAATTCTAGTGGCACCTGCATCAGATAGGCCTTTGTTGCTCTACATTTTAGTTATATAGGATGCTTTGGGTGCCCTCCTAGCACAACATAATGATTAGGGACAAGAAAATTCCATATATTACCTCAATAGAACATCGATGGGATATGAGCTCAACTACTCCCCATGGAAACAACATGTCTTATAGTAGTCTTTTCCTCACAAAAGATTTGACATTACATACTCAACACTACAACCCATCTTATCACCAAAGTTGACCCCCTCAAATATCTATTATCCAAAGTAGCCCTTATTGGTAGAATACAAAAGTGGGTCATGCTCCTTAGTGAGTTTGGTACATTGAATATGTTAATTAGAAGGTCATCAAGGGGAAAGTCATTACAGATCGGTTAGCAGAGGCACCAATCATACATATTCATCTTTTAATCATAGAATTTCCTGATGAATCCATTCTTCATACTGAAGAATAGAAACCATGGATGTTGTACTTTGATGGATTATTTACCTCACATGACTAAGGTGTCGGTATCCTATTCATCACCCCCAAGGTGATCTCATCCCAAAAGCATTCCGTATTTACTTCACTTGTACAAACAACATAGCAGATTATGAGGCACTAGCGTCTGGTCTAAAACTAGCAATATAATGGAATATTCAACATTTATAGGTATTTGGTGATTCACACCTAATTATTAAATAAGTCAATTATGAGTTCCTCATGAAGGATGACAAACTCATACCTTATAAGCACATGGTGGATAGTTTCAAGTAGTATTTCCTAGATATATCTTTTGAGAAAGTCCTCTGTATATGCAACAAGGCTGTTGATGCTATGGCTACAATTGGCTCTCTCCTAGATATGTCTGATAATACTCATGAGTACCATTTCCTAGTGGAACAACTTTTTATTCCCACCTATGATATCCTAGATTCTGAAATGATTTGCAACACTATTGGTCCCCACACTCCCTAGTATAGTGACATCTATACTTACCTCCAAAGCCAAACCATTCCTCCTGACCTATCACCCTCCAAATGAAAATCCCTTATTCAACACACCTATCGTTACACCATCCTTGGTGGCATTCTCTACAGTAGGGGTTACGATGGTACACCACATAATTCAATGCCTGTCAGCATGTGAAGAAATGCTTAGCTTGTCAAAAACATGGGGATCTAATTCATGCTCTGTCACAAGCTCTCCATCCCAGCACCACTCCCTATACCTCTCTACATGGGGTCTCAACCTTATTGGCAAGATTAATCCCACATCCTCTAATGGTCATAAATTCATAATCACTACTATCGAATACTTCACTAAGTGGGTTGAAGTAGTTCCACTCACTTTTACCACCAGCACCCAGATATCCAAGTTTATCCTCAACCATCTCATTTATCATTTTGGCATCCCATCCACCATTATCACAGACAAAAGAAAATCATTTAAAAACCATGAAGTGCAATCCATTTTTGATCAATTAGATATTAAGCACAAGTGATCCACCCCATATTATCCCTAAGGCAACGACCAAGTTGAGGCATCTACTAAAACCATCATAAGGATCCTCAAAAAAATTGTCAATGACATTGGTCATGATTGACATCTCCAACATAATCTTGCCCTCTAGGCCTACTATACCAACATTCGTACTCTCACTGGTGCCACCCCATATTCACTAGTCTATGGTGCTGAAGTAATCTTACCAATTAAGGTCAAGCTACCCTCTTTGCATGTCTCTTTGTGTAACCTCATCTCAGAGGAAGATTATCAAGTGACATAGTTTAATGAGCTTGAACTCCTTGACAAGCACCGTTTCAATGCGCTTAATCCCCTCAAAGCATATAAACATTGGTTGCGTTGTGGCTACAATAAATGCATCTGCCAAAGAGAATTTGATGTTGAGGACCTTTTTCTCAAGGAGAATTAGAAGAATACCAACTAGGACAGAGAAAAGAAAGGGAAATTCAAGCCCAAACTGGTTGGGTCCATATGTCATCATTGCTAAATTTGGATCAGGAGCATACAAATTGGCAACTCCTGAAGGCCATGAACTAGATGAGCCCATGAACATAATACATCTCAAGCTCTTCTATGCCTAAGTCATCAGTAGTCTTCCAAAGCCAAAAACAATAAAAAAATTAGAAAAAAATACAAAAACATAAAAACAATCAAAATAGTAAAGAGAAATAAATTCATCTAATGGTGAAAACCACTTCTTGTGACACCTTGGGAAAGTACCATGTGATGAAAACCTAGAAAATAAGCATCATGTGTAGCAGGAAATCACTCTTATCTATGAGCATACATCCTTCTATTCATCCATCACTAAAAACCTCCCTCACTCAAAGCCTCCACTTCTCTCATTACCCTCAAATCATTCGCTCAAGCTCCCCATCCACCATTTTGTGTTATACCTCTTTCATACTCCATCCCCCTCCAATCCATCATCCCATTCCACTCCCCTCCCCTTGTCCTCTATCATTCCATCCTCTTTCATCAGATTTCTCACCTAATGGTACTTTCCCTCATTTACTCTTTCCTCCCATCCCACCATCCCTTCACTGCTTTCATTTCATATGGGCATCCTCCTTAATTACACATGCCACCCTTTCCTTGATTGTATGCTCAACTAGGGGCATCCCCTTATTGACATTTCATATGGAATGGTTACTGCATATATCCCCACTGGGGCATGACCTACCCACCTTCATCTATCATCACATTGCATCACTCTGGGTACTCACACTATGTTTACTCATTCACTCCTTGTTTGAAATATTTCCCCATCCCCTCCCAAATGTCCCTCCTAGGATCCCAACCATACATCATTATTTCCCTCCCTTAATCCACCTCATTATCATTTCACTCCATTCATCCACCTCCTTCATATTTTCCATCCACTTCCTAATCATCCCCTTGGCTTCAACATATCACTGGATACCACCTTAGGTGTTTACTTGCACGTTCTTTGATTGATTGTCTACATCTGTTTGTGTTCATGTTTATCGTTTGTCTGTTTGAGTGTTTGTATATATTTTGTTTTATCATTTGTATCTATTTTTGTTTAGTTGTTGCTTAATAGTTCTAGTGCTCCATACGACACACCATCATAGTCACCATAATCATTATATTATGGTGTACTATGACAATGTGCCCTTTGGATCACTATGCTATTTGTGACTTGTTTGTTTTCCTGTTTGTATTTTCACACATGGTGCACCATCATGATGGTCTATTATATCATGATGCATAATGCCAGTGCTACATCAAATAATAGGGTGCTCTTTGCACACAATGTTACTTTGACATCATTGAGCCTTCATCCATTTTCCAATATCTACAATTCATTCATTTTCTAGACTCCTTCCCTTCATCCATTTTCCACTATCCACAAATCATGTGACATCCTACCTGCACTAAATCCTTGTGACACATCATCATCAATCATGTACACCCATGACATCTAGAATAATCTAATTCACTCATCCAAGAGACATCAATCCACATGTCCAATCCTTTTCCATCATCAGTTCTATACTAATGGTGTGTACATCACCACAATATGATTTCTCTCAACTCCTTCCTCCATAATGGCACATCTCCTTATCTTCCCCTATCTTTTCAAGAGACCCCCTTGGCCCCATTGTGCCTAAAGGCTCTCTTGAGGGGCACCACCTTTATCATTATCCCTAATCTTCTAAGCTACTAGGGCAACTTGCCGCCAAAGCTCCATTTCATCTTACTTTACTTTTTATTCTTCTTTGACACAATGTCACTTAGTTGTGACACTATATCAAAGACGGGCAAAATGTAGACACCTAAATTCCTAGTACAACCTTACTCCGAATTAAGTAAATGATCAAATTATTTAGTTAATTTACCCCACCTAATGACTCCCACACACTAACTAAATAATCTTATTATTTAATTAGTCATTTTCCCTCTTGCACATAATTAAATAATTTTATTATTTGATTATCCTCTTTTCCACCTCACATGGCTAAGGCTATATTCCTTGCACCTTGTCTCCACCTTTCCAAGATTAAAAGGGCCATAGATTGCATAGTTACAACAAATTACTATATTCCCTCAACCATTTCCAAAAATTAAGGATGGTTGCAACAAATTCCTATGCAATCCTAGCCCTTCATTTTTGACAAGTTCAATCTTGACCCTTCATCCTCTCCTCAATCCTAGGAAAGTCCTCTCATTCATCCTCCACCATTGATATTTTCACCTCATCTCCACTATTGATTTGAACTCTCCCAAAAATCTATAAATAGGAGCTTCATGCTCTCATTTTATCATCCACTTTTTCATGCTAGCCATATTATGTCAAAATAGTAGTCATTTGTACAAGGAGCATCCACATTATAAATCATTTGGAGAAAATCTACTTTCAACAATAGAGATTGGTGTTGTTGGTGGAAAAAACGCAGGCCCTCTCCTCTAGCACAACCACCAAGAGTGAGACAAAGGGGAACAAAGTATCACAAGAAGGGAGAGTGATACATCAACAAAGAGGGGGTGGTCTTAGAGCAACACATAGGATGAGGCAAATCCTCTTCTTCTTTACGATCTAAAAAACATAGGGGGTATTCCCTTGAGGTCTAAATATATGGGAATAATTTGAAATAAGGCTTTAACTACCACACTCTCATGGAAATCAGGAGCAAGCCTACAAGACCTCACTAACAATAGATTAAAATCTAGAATATAAGTGCAATAACATATGTGATCAATTAAAATATTTCAAGATGAATCCCCTTAACTTTTCATACACACTTATATCCTGCACCTTCACTATCACGGTCCTCTATACATTTATCTAACACTGGCCCACTAAAGATATGCATTTACAATACAATGGATTATGAAAATGAATTGAATTCATACCTACACAAAACTCTAAACATGTATCTGACATGAGCTCCCTCAAGATATATCAAAAGTATAATATTGGTTTGCATATGCAGGTAGAGTAGGAGACTAATCTAATCTTACAACTAATAAGAGAAGTTATTAAAATAATATGTTTGGTCTCTCACCACTTTGATTAGTGCCTACTCCATTGGGCAATAGAGTCCAAACTTGTAAAGAGGATGGAAACGTATCTGCAATTCAATATTGGAACAAAAGTTGTATAAACACAACCTCATAAGATAAGGTAACCTGTAAATGACATTATTAATTATCCAAAACAACATCAACTGTATCCCACATGAAACAAATAAAATATCATTACAAAAGATCTTGTAATGTATTATAATGCTGCAATATTAATCAATTTTCCATTACATTTGTGCCAGCAAGTGTGCCAAGAGAGAACCAGCAACTAGGTTCAAAGGCTCTCCTGAAATACAACCATTTTCCATGGAAACATACACTTGCAAATAAAACCCTACTCGACTACACCTTCCCCTAAATTACAAGGCATGTCCCATCTTTTACAGAGCTCTAAATACATCAATTGATACCCTAGAAACAACTGAATACACCTATTATCAAAATTGGTTCCCAGACCAACCCCTATTACATCTTACAAATATGTATATATAGCATTGCATTTCATCGTGTTGCCTAGACGTGGACTTGGACTAGTCAACATGTTTGTAGGTCGCCCATGCCTGTTGCATCACCTTCACATGGGTTGCACTTGAAATTGTACTCACTTGGAGTGTTCACTGATGCCTTGGTATAGGGAATTCATCACAGATGGACCTACAAGAGTCTTGGTCACCTACCAAACTATTCAGCTCTAGAAGGATTATTAATGGTCATCCCTAGATTTGTTGAAGTATCTTGGGGTGGTTGGGGTGTTTGAATATTCATCAACATTGTTTGCCACTTCAAACTCCACTCTATTTGCTTTCTTTTACTTTGGTAGCCTTCTCCCTATTTATCCTTATCCAGTCAACAATTAAACTCATTTAGAACTTTTTAGTGATTAAGGATGTTTGTGAACCTGCCAAAAACCTATCCTCTTCTTTATTCACCTTTCATTTTTTGTTCTTTCATAATTGTTGACCTTTTGGTGAATTCATGAACTTACAAACTTGCTGAAACATTTGTCTTCTTTTTTTATTTCTGTCCTTCTTTCCTTTTTCAATGATTTGGTAGGTTCACAAACTCACAAACTTACTGAAAATTTGATCTTTTCATCATCTTTTGGTGTTTCAACAAGTTCTCAAACTTACAAAGTTGTTGAAAAGTTTCATTTTTGAATTTCTCCTCCTTTATCGGGGTTTCGATGAGTTTAAAAACTCATGAACTTACTGAAACATTCATCTTTTCTTTACTCTTCATTTTAGGGCATCTTGAAAACCTACAAACCTTTTTGGTAGGTTTGCTAGTTCGTGAACCTACCGAAATGCTGAAACATTTCTTCTTTGCTAACTTTCTTCTTCTTTCTTATCTTTCTTCCTTCTTCTTTCGGTGTTTTGGTGAGTTCGTGAACTCACAAACTTGCTGAAACACTTCTCTTTGCTCTTTCCTTTTCGGTGATTCAAACACTTTGAGATCTTAAGAACCTTTTTGGTAGGTTTGTAAACCTTCCAAAAATTTGAAATGCTTTACTTTGTCCCCTAATTTCAGCGTTTTGGGGTAAATAAGAACCTACGAACCATTTGGTAGGTTCACAAGTTTGTGAACCTACCAAATCACTTAAACATAAGGCTTTTTAGGTTTTCATTGGGTTGGTGAATTAGCGAACCTACTGAAAGACATACACCTAAATGATTTTTAGAGGATTATTAAGGATGGGGGCCCATTTGAAAATATCTCATATCGAATATAAATGATGGGAAAAGTAGGGCAAGGCAACAAAGGGGCACAAACATAGGATTTTCTTTGAAGTTTTGAGTCTTGTGGAGCCAAACTCCAACATTGGCTCTAGTTGGGGATGTTTTCCTCTTACAGGCATAGCAAGAATCCAACTATCTGCAGGAGCATATCAAAATGCAAAAAGAGTACAGGAGGGAAGGGGAAACAAAACAAGTTAATATGTATAAGGCAAAACACAACACAGAGACTATGTATTACATCCAATTACATGAAGGCACAAGGACAAAGAGTATGACCATAAACAAAACTTAGAACAATTGCAGTTTAGACCTTACAATGAAGATCCATGGCACTAGGTCATGGGAAAACTACTGAAATCACAAGTACCCTTGAGAAAAAAAATCTTGAAGAAGGAACTAAGCATCCTCAAGTTGAAGTTGCATTGATCACTGAACAACAATAAATGATATTTCTTCCAAACATGTACAAGAAAATTGCAACTATTCATATCATCATGTTGCAAATGGAAGTGATTATCATCAGGACATGGCAACCATAGATAATAGGAACTATCATCATGTTGACCCACATGGTTATATTCATCTTCAAGCTCCTTGGTAGCATGATGCATGTCTAGACCTTCACAAAATCAACATGAAGAAAAATATCCTCCTGAACTTCAAACTAAAATGTGGCCTATTCATATGAAACCTCAAGTTGGGCCATATTATGTGAATGCTCAATTTTTTTTGAACCAGCTGCACCACAAATGCAGATGTACTCCTCCATAATTGAATCATTAACTTGATTTAGATCCATTTTTGCATTATAAACATATGCATTTGAATTTTGATGCTCTTCATGTGAAGACTTACCCTCTTCAAATTGTCTCTCTATTTTACATCTTTCACTACAACTTGCTACAAAAACATTGCTGCTAAGAAATTGATCTATGATTTATTCTTCTTCACCTCCATGCAAAGAAACATATTGACACTTTTGGGACACAAATTTAACATGAGAATTTTCAACTAGAAAGTTCAGAAATGTGTCCACAATACCATCCATGTCAGCATATCACAATTGCTCCCAACCAATTTATAAAAAACCACCTAGGTTAAAAAATACTTGACCTAGAATAGCAGTAAGATCTGCACACCTTCACATTCATCTTTCTCATTTACAACAAGCAAAGTGTGGGCATCATCCTCAAAATCAACAAAGTAAGGAAGCACATCTAATGAATAACAAAGTTATTTTAATTCAACTTCCTTACTTGCATTCACAATAGCAACACCATCATCCATGGCAAGGCCTTTAGAGTGAACACTAATGTTTGCACCAACGTTTATCTCAGATCAGTTATCACTAAGTGCAGGCACATCACTAGACCATCCTTGACTTTAGGTTGTGAGTCAATTGACAAAGTAACATCATCATCATCCCTAAGGTACGATCCATCAAACTGAAGATAAGTGGCCACACCATCTTCACTTTCTGCTCAACTGCCATATGATGTTGCATCACATAGTTTGACCATTTTCACTACATACTCAACCTGGTCCATTGTATTTCTTCCCATAGCTATTGGTTCATCTCTTACAACACTTTATTTTGGGGACAATAGTTTTTCAATATAACCATTTCTCATTCTTTCAAGGGAGTCAAGGAATTGCTATGCTTACTACAAACTTGTAAGCTTCAAGTCCTCCTGCACCGAACTCAATCCATCCTCATATGATTCAAAGAACATATTGATATAGGTAGGGACATCAGGTTTGAAAGTATTCGGGATTCTTGAAATTTCGACAACAAATTGGTGACTAAAGTCCTTACTAGACTCTCCCTCTTGCCTTCTGATATTTTCCAATTCCTAGACAAGAGCATAAGGATCTAAACTATTTGCAAATTCCTCAAATACAACCACTAGGTCATTCTAAGAAGCAAAGTGATGTTTTAGAAAACTACAAAGCCATCTCTTTTCCATTCCACCTAAAGATCTATCAAAAAATCTCATCCACATGTCCTCATCTTCAAATTTAAAATTTTACATGAATTCTAAAATGTAGAACATGTGCATCCCCATCATAAAGATCATACCCATCAAATATAGGCATCTAGTTGAAGATCTCAACTGTCATGGTTTACATTTCATAATTAACCCATGGGAGGTCCAATTGTTTGTAGGTTGTGTCAAGGGGAATGGAAGCAGACTGAATAATTAAGCCACTTGTGGCAGTAGGATGAGCATTGGATTGCACTTTAGAGTCAAGCAACTTGATTTGGATTTCAATTTCTTTTTGTTTCCTAATGAGTTCATTTTTATTGTGTATGGATGCATAGCCTTAAGAATATGTTGGAGATGCAGTATAACTACTAGAGCTGGAACATGATGCATCATTGAAACACTCTGAGTCATACTCATCCGTATAATGCCTAGGGATTGAAACATAGGATTGGGGATATGGAGGAACTTCCCTAGAGCACCTCTTAGACCTAAAGGCCATGACTAGAATGCATGCAACATGCTAAAATAGAACTAGATTCTTTTTCCAAAGATATCTCTTTGTACAACAAATATTGCTTTAGGAGAGGAAAAGAAGAAACACAATAAGTACCTTGACCTACTAGAACACTGATGTGGGATAGGATTTGTTGCACTACCAGTAGGCATCTAGTAATAGAAAAAACTTTGAATTATAACAACAAAGTCACCACCTCATAGAATGAGGGAATCCTTGGAGCAAATAGAACCACCAAGGTTAAGTTATTTCTTGGCCTTCATACCAATAGAGTCATTAATTTTTTATAACCTAGGATAAGACTAAATTCTAAATTCTCCCTATTGGAGTCACCAATCTATTGGTACACAAAACATAGGCCCTCTCCTATAGCATCAGGACAAAAATGGGAAGAAAGTATCACAAGAAGGGAGAGTGATACACCAACAAAGAGAAGGTGGTTTTGGCCCAACACATAGGATGGGGTAGATCCTCTTTTTCTGCAGGCTCTACAAACCTAGGGGGTATTCCCTTGAGGTCTGAATATATGAAGATAATTTGAAATAAGGATTTGACTAACATGCCCTCATGGCAATCAGGAGTAAGCCTACAAGACCTCACTAACATCAGATTAAAACTTAGAATATAAGTGCACTAAAAGATGTGATCAATTAAAATATTTCAAGATGATTCCCTTAACTTTTCATACACACTTATATCCTTCATCCTCACTATCATGGTCCTCTATACATTTATTCTCTAACATGGCTATGATCCTTAGTGCAATACGTGGGTTTCTTCTATACAGGTCAGCTAAACTGCAAACTTTCTTCGCTTTCTTTACTCTATTGTGTATTTGAATTGTTTAATGGAGGTAGTGTAAGGAATATTTTAGTTTCATGAATTCAAATTACTCCTCTTTCCCAAATGCCTTGGGAATGTGTTTGACACCACTAGTGATATCAAATGCATACATCTGTTGGTTACTCAAACTAATACAAGAGCATCCCAGGTTTAAGAGCAATCTTGCATGAACCAAAAAAACACTTGCTTTCTTTTCTTTTCTGGCATTTCAGTTGCAGTTCGGTCTGTTGTAGTTTCAGCATTTTCCACCATATTCTACCGCATCATTAGTTCAGAGCTCACGAAGAAATATTTAGATTCTACACTATGACATCTATATCATATTCAGATTTTATGAGATTTGGAGTTGTTTGCAAAGAGATATCGCTATCAAAAGGTCATCATCTTTCACAAAATAGAGTAGTCAGCATTCAGTTGGAGCATACAAGGTTTGCATCTAGCATTTCCATGACTTGCGGAGCTAAATGGAGCATCACACAAGGTAGTTAAGGACCGGATAGATCTTCATCTAGAACCACATCACATTTCATCCATTTGTAGAGCATTACCATGAGTTGTAGGCTAACCTACAAGTTACCTACATGTTTCATCATACATTGGGGTTTCAGACCTCTTGATGCCGACGCAGAGCATTCTTTGAGCTAGAAGATGATATATAAGCATTCACTAGATGCACTAGGAAGATATTGAACATAATAGAATTTTTTTAGTCTTTAGATGTGGATTTACGGAAGGCACTTCAAAGATATATCTTTCATGTAATTGTTGTGTTTACTCTAGTTGCATGGTTGGACAATCCATTCTTTGGACCCTCCATCCGTGACTGCACCAAGTGGTTTTAGAGTGCAGTTTGCAAATCCTTTGGGAGAGAAGGCATTCCAAAAGAGCTTGTGGTGAACAAATCACCAACCTAAGGCAGTCTACTTGTGTTTGTCAACAGAGCGTTGATTGTGAGGAAGTTGCAACCTTGGTAGGTAGATCACCTAATTGAGGTAGTTGCATCAGCTCCTAGGAAGATATGCGACCAAGGAGAGTACCTGCTATGGCCAATGTTGCTAGAATAATGGAAGAAATGATAGAGATGATGAGAACAATGAAAGTTAGATTGTATGTTGTAGAAGAAGATAAAAGAAGAGGACTAAAACCTAGACATGAGGATGAAAGTGATGATGATGTAGTTCAAGCTACTGACCAAAATGAAGAAGCCCTAGAAGAAGAATTAGATCAGGTAAAGATGTTGGAATCTATTTCTAAGATTGGTAAAATACCTAGAGTGGAAGTATCAAACTATACCGGAAATTTGAATCCTGAAGAATTGATTGATTGGATGAATGACATGGAGGAATACTTTGAACATGAGGAAATAGAAGATCTAGAAAGAGTAAGATTTGCAAAAACTAAGTTGAAAGCACATGTTGATATTTGGTAGAAAGAAGATCAACTGGATAGGAATGGGAGAGAAAAAGAGAAGATCATAAAATGGGATAGGATGGTGACAAAATTGAAGAATCATTTCATACCTACTAACTATGAGTTGGAATTGTTGAAGATATTGCAAAACTTAAGACAAAAGGAGAAATCTGTGAAGGAGTACACTGAAGAATTTTATAAGATGATCATAAGGATTGGACATAGTGAAGAAAGCAAGGAGAAAGTGGTGCGGTACATCAATGGATTGAGAATGAACATTCAAGAAGAACTAAGTTTGGTGAGGATGACAACAGTGGAAGAAGCATATCGGTTTGTGCTGAAAGTTGAAGATAAGCTGAATAAGAGACATGAGCAAAGATAGAGAGGTAGAGGAGGAAAATTTTAGAGAGGTAGAACACATTCTAGAGGAGAAAGACTATATGCGGAGAAAAACAAAGAGACTAGCCCATATCGGAAAGAAGAAAGAGACAGTAATTCATATCGGAGAGATGACAAGATTTTCTATCGCAACAATAAAGGAAATCATAATTCTTACTGCAATGAAGGATACCAGAGAGATGAAATAGGATTTGACAAGAGATCATTCAAAGGAACTTGTTTTAAGTGTGGAGGCAAAGGACACCAATCATTTGAATGTCATCAAGAGAGTACTAGCAAGAGGATAAAGAATAGTGCAAGAGTAGCGTATGCAGAGGAAGAACTGGTTGGATCATCTAGTTTAGTGGGAAATATGGAGAAAAGAGAATCATTAGTCATGAGGAGAGCTTTATTTGAAGCAGAAACAACTGAGGAACTAATACAGAGGAAAATTTTGTTCCGAACAAGATGTAAATCAGGAGGTAAATGTTTTAAGGTTATCATTGATAGTGGTAGTATTGATAATTTGGTTTCAGAGGAGATGGTGAGAAAGCTAAATCTACAGAGATTGAAACATCCGAAGCCCTACAAGATAGCATGGATTCAAGATGAGCACAAGGTACTGGTGAGTGAACAATGTTTGGTGAAATTTCATATAGGATCTTATGTTGATGAGGTATTGTGTGATATTATGTTGATGGATGTATGTCATATATTGTTGGGAAGACCATGGTAGTATGATAGAAAGACAATACATGATGGGAGAAAGAATACCTATACTATAACATCAAATGGGAAGAAACATATCTTGATACCTTTGGAAGAGGAGCCTAAAAGTGAAGTATGTGGAAATGCTAGAATCTGTTTAGTGGATGGAAAGAAATTTTTGGATGGACCAAGACATGAGAATATGTGTTTTGCATTGATTCCAAAGAAGTGTGGTATCCTAAGTGAAGAAACCACCGCCGCAAAAGAAGAAGAACCACAACAGGAGGAGATAATTGAGTTGTTAACATAATACTAAGATATTGTATCAGAGAATGTACCTAAAGGATTGCCACTAATCAGGAGTATCAGTCATCATATGAATCTCATACTTGGAGCCAATTTTCCTAACAAAGCAGCACATATGACACCAGTAGAAAATACGAAGCTAAGTAGACAAGTACAGGAGCTGTTGAGGAAACGATTGATCAGAGAAAGTTTGAGCCCATGTACGGTACCTGCAGTACTAGCACTGAAGAAAGATGGAGAATGGAGGATGATGAGACCATAAAGTGTCTCATCTTTAGTCAAATAAAAGCATATATTTTCTCTTCATTAAATCAGTTTTTGAAGTGCACTTGAGTATGGGTTTGAAGATTTGTAGCTAAATATCAAATAAACTTGTCTAAATGCAACGATCAATGCCATGCATGAGTTTATCTTGATATTACATGTTCACTTTGAGATTAGCATTTATTTTATCAATAAATTGAAGAGAAAGTCTATTTTATGTTAAGTTGTAGAGTTTCAAAATTACAGAGCTCCAGAGATGGATAGAGCTTTGAAGATGCATAGACCGCCGGAGATGGACAGAGTGCCAGAGATGGATAGAGCTTCGGAGATGCACAGAGCGTCGGGGATGGACAGAGCTTCGGAGATGCACAAAGCTCTGGAGATGCACAGAACACCAGAGATGGATAGAGCTCCAGAGATGGATAGGGCTTCGGAGATGCATAGAGCGCCCGAGATGGACAGAGCTCCGGAGATGGATAGAGCTCCGGAGATGCACAGAGTGCCAGAGATGGACAGAGCTCCAGAGATGGACAGAGCTCCAAAGATGCATAGAGTGCCAGAGATGGACAGAGCGCTGGAGATGGACAGAGCTCCGGAGATGTATAGAGCGCCGGAGATGCACAAAGCGTCGGAGACGCAGAAGTCAAAAATGCAGTTTTAGTAAAACTACAATATCTCACTCATTTCTTAACGAAAATTAGAATTTCAAAATGATCCAAAAAGCTTAAAGAGAGAGGAACAAATTTATGAATATGTTTTGAAGAGATTCATTAAAATGAATAAATGGTCAATGATATAAGTTGACTGTTATAGAACGCGAAGACATAGAACAAAAAAGTCAAGAAAACTAGTTTCAGTAAAACTAGATATCTCTCTCATTTCTTAATGAAATTTAGAAATTCAAAATGATCTGGAAAGCTGAAAGTTAGAGGAACAAAACCCAGAAATCATTTGAGGAGATCTCATAAATTAAATGAGAAGTTTATGACAGAAGTTGACTATTCCACAAGCTCCGAAGATGTTCCAGAAATACTTTATGAAGTTGCTACGAATTCTTCCAACCTACCAACACACACTCCAAGATTTTCTGAAGGATTGATTGACTATAATTACTCCTAAATTAATAGATCTAATTATGAGTAATTATTCCATGCAAAGAATACACACTTAGTGTCATTGCATGTCTTTCTAAAAGACTGCATGTTTTGCCTTGTAATCAGCAATTGTATAATTAGTTAACTAAATGAATAAGTTTAGTTAACTAGATAAATAAGTTTAGTCAGCAGCATGAATAAGTTCTCTACTCTAGAGAGACTCTCAATTAGAATTTAATATCCATAGTTATATATAGAGAACTATGGCGTAGAATAGGAAAGGGAAGTTGTAAAAGAATTATTTTGAAGGAAAGAAGAACTCTGTTATTTTCCAGCAGCATGTACTTTAGATCTTGAAGTTGAATAAAAGAAATTGTTCTACAAATTTGTTGATTGCTAGAATTGATTAGTCTCTCCGGAGGAAGGAGCAAGGGCCCACTCCAACCAAAGGGCAGAGACTACATTTCTTAGTTTGTTTAGTTGCTTTGCTGTTATGCAATTTGTTTATTCAGAATTTCTTTAGCTGTTCCTTTATCCCAGAATTAGATCAGCTGCTCAAGTTATTGCTTTCCTTAGATTAAATTGTCTTTTTCAGTAGAGCTAAACCTAGTTTGTTTCATGCAATTGTTGTCAAATCCCTTCTGTAGAAAAGATTGCTATGCAAGTTATTCCTTCTCCCTTTTGCATACAGCCATGGACACCGCCTTGGATTGATATTTATTAAAATTAAATGATGAGGACTGCAACGACCCTCGTCAGAGGATGTGTACAGACTAGAGCACTCAATAAGATCACAATCAAGTATAGATTTCCATTGCCAAGGATGGATGATATCATGGATTGTTTGAGTGGAGCATAATGTTTCACAAAGATAGACCTAAAGAGTGGATACCATCATATCAGGATTAGAGAAGGAGATGAGTAGAAGATTGCATTTAAGAAAAATGAAGGATTGTATGAGTGGTTAGTCATGCCTTTTGGATTAACTGATGCAACAAGTACTTTCATGAGGTTGATGAATGAGGTTTTGAATAAATTATTGGGTAAGTTTGTTATTGTCTACTTGGATGATATTCTAATTTTCAGTAGAACAAAAGAACATTTTTAGCATATTAGACAAGTACTTTAGAGGTTGAGAGAAAAGAAATTGTTGATAGACATCAAGAAGTGTAGTTTCATGAAGACAAAATTGGTATATTTGGGATTTGTGATTTATGCGGAAGGATTGAAGATGGACCCTGAGAAAGTTAGAGCAATTGTTGAATGGCCAACACCTATAAACATTGGAGAGGTAAGATCATTTCATGGACTAGCAAGCTTCTACCAAAAGTTCATCAGAAATTTCAATACTGTATGCACACCAATGACAGACAATAAGGGGTGACCGGAAGGATTTTAATTTGACATTAGGAGCACATAAGAGTTTTGAATTGTTGAATCAAAAGGTGACAGAACAACCGGTGTTAGCATTACCAGATTTTTATAAATTATTTCAAGTTGATTGTGATGCCAGTGGAAATGTAATAGGAGCAATATTAAGTCAAGAAGGGAGACTAGTAGCATATTTCAATGAAAATTTGAATGATGCAAGGAGAATATATTCAATATATGATCAAGAGTTCTATGCCATAATTCAAGCCTTGAAGAAGTGGAGTCATTACTTGTTGCCAAAATAATTTGTGTTGTACATTGACTATCAATATTTACAGTATTTGAACAGTCAAAGTAAGTTGAATCAAAGACACATGAGATGGGTAGAGTTCATGCAAAGTTACACATTTGTATCGAAGCACCGAAGTGGAAAATCAAACAAAGTTGCAGATGCATTGAGCAGGAGAATAAATTTGTTGACAGAGATGAGGGTAGAAGTATTAGGATTTGAAGAACTTAAGCATATTAATGAGGATGATCTTGATTTTCCAGAAGCATGGAAAGCATGTAGAAAACCTATTGTGATAGATAGAAGTAAGTGGTTGGATTATTTCATTTAGCAGGATATGTTGTTCAAAGGAAATCAGTTGTGTATACCTAGGAGTTCAATAAGAGAGAATTTGATCAAGGAGAAGCATAGTGGAGGATTAGTAGGACATTTTAGAATTGACAAGACAATAGCTTTGGTGAGTGAACATTATTTTTGGCCTCAGATATATAAGGATGTAAGGAAATTTGTTCAGAGTTGTAGAGTTTGTCAAGTTGCAAAAAGGAGTAGTCAAAATACTAGATTGTACAAATCTTTGATAGTACCGAAGAGACCTTGGGAAGATATAAGCATGGATTTCATATTAGGTTTTCCAAGAACACAGAGGGGACATGATTCAATATTTGTAGTAGTGGATAGATTTTCAAAGATGGCTCATTTCATTCATTGTAAGAAGACAAATGATGTTGTACATGTTGCTGACCTTTTTTTCAAAGAGATTATGAGATTGCATCGATTACCAAAGAGTATAGTTTCTGATAAGGCTACAAGATTCATAGGATATTTTTGGAGGACATTGTGGAAGAAGATTAAAAAAAACCTTAATTTTAGTTTAGCATTTCACCCATAGACAAATGGACAAACAGAAGTGGTAAATAGGAGTTTGGGTAACTTGTTGAGATGTTTGGTAGGAGATAAGGCAGGAAATTAGGATATAATTCTACCAAAAGCAAAATTTGCATATAATAACTCAGTGATTAGAAGTACAGGGAAGACACCATTTGAAGTTGTGACCAGAGTAAAACCTAGAGGAGTTGTAGAGCTGAGAGACATCAGTATGGATAATAAGAGCAGTGCAGAGGCAGAAGAATTCACAGGATACATGGAGAAAGTACATAATCAAGTCAAGAAGCATTTGGAGGACATGAATAGTAAGTATAAGGGACAAGCAGATGAGAAGAGGAGACATAAGGAATTTTCTATTGGAGATGAAGTTATGGTATATCTAAGAAATGAGATATTTCCAGTGGGAACATACAACAAGTTGAAGATGAGAAAGTTTGGACCATGTAGGATTCTTAAGAAGTTTGATTTAAGAAATGCATATGAAGTAGAGTTACCAGAGATATTTGGTATATCACATATATTCAGCATTACAGATCTATATCAGTATCATGAAGGAGAATCAAATGATAGCACTGAAATTGGATTAAAGGATCAATTACCACAATAACAACCAGAGCAGATAGAGCAGATTTTGGATAGCAGAATTGGACACAGCACTAGAGGTAAGTAGTATAAGGAGTACTTGGTTAAGTGGAAAGGAAGACCGGAAGAAGATTCATCATGGATTTCTCAGGTTGAGGTAGATCGCCTTGGTTTTCCTCTAGCCCCAGCAAAGTGAGGGACTGACTTTTCAAACAACCCCATGTGTTTGATGCAGGAGCATCCCAGGTTGAAGAGCAATCTTGCATCAACCAAAAAAAACACTTGCTTTCATAGTTAGGGTAAAAATTAGGTTAAATGCACAAACATCAAATAATCAAACCCTAACAAGAACAATGAAGTACAAAATGAACATAGAAATCAAAGCATGAAAGCAATAAACTAATCTAGATTCCTAGTTCAAACTTGGTTCACCTTCATTGCTCTTCTCAATCTTGCATAGGAATGCATGATTTCGAAGGATGAATGTTGGGTGCTCACTACTTCAACAGCATAACACTAAGATGAGATGAATGAAGATGGAGATCAAGAGGAATTTTGGTAGCATGTGGCTACTTCAAGATGGATCCCCCCAAATGGCTTGGGAGAGGGTTGATTTATAGGAAAGGACTGATTTGAATGAATGGTTGTGATTTAAAGTTGGTTTGAACGATGTGGATAGCTAGGATCAAATAGGGTTTCCAACTCCATGAGGAGTTGTAGTCATGTGACACGTGTGCGGAGGGGAATAAAGGAGACCTAATTCAAATATTTTATTTGAATTATTTTGACATGTGAAGTGTATTAAATGAAAGTTGTAGTACCACACATGATTCAATTGAGAGGTGGACAAGTGTTGTAATGTGATGAAGGTGAGGGTTAATTCAAATATTTTATTTGAATTAGTTGGAAAATGGAAGAGGGAGATTAATTAAATAAATAAGATTTATTTAATTAATTGGGAAGTGGGATAAGTGGGATTAGGACAAAATGTCATATGATGTCTCTAGTAATGTGTCGACTAGGTGATGGTCAAGACATGGACAAATTTAGGTGTCTACAGTTTTCCCCTTTTTGAGATGATGTTGTGAATGCTATGACTAAGATAAGTAACATCATTTCAAAGAAGATAAGGTGTGGATAGAGGAAAATGATGATGATGGGAATGGGATGATGATGCGCCCTCAAGAGGATAGGCGGGTTGGACAAACATGGGTAGGCTCTCGAAATGAAATGAAAGGGATTGGTCAAGGAAGAAAGATAAGGGAATGGATAGAAGAAATGAATGATGCGTTATGCTGCAATGAATGTGAGCAACCATGGAGTTTGATATAACACTAGACATTATGCACCAAGGTATAAGGACCAAGGTGACGATGTGTCTTGTGCACCAGCGTAATACAACCTTGTCTAACGTATGAGGAAGAAAACTTAGAGCATTAAAGTCCTAATGCACAAAAGGTATGATATGACCTTAAATGCAAAGGTTAATGCAAAAAGCTATTCCAACATACACAAGATATGAATATTAGCTCAAAATAATAAGGATTTGATTCAAATGCAACATGAAAATGATAACACACGCAAGCAAGCAAACAAGCATGCACAAATGATACAAAAACAAACAAGGTATTGCCCCTGTCAAGATGTAAACCAGTCATTGATTGATTGATAATGATTGGTGTCTGGTTTCAAGAAATGAAACATGCCATATAAAACACTTGGTCTAGTTTTGACAATGCAACATCCTGTATAATACAATTGATATGATTGATTGATACTAGTGTTGTTGGCCTTGCGAATCAACACCAGGATTTGATTAATGATTGATTGATTGATTGATTTGGTTTACAACAAGGCTAGGATCAAGACCATTGATGTAATTGGATAATTTGACAAGATTGAGTCTCTTGATTGGTATGGATTAAGGATGACTTGCATTTGAGTTTATTGGTTGGATTGATTGGAAAAAGTGATGTAATTTCATGAATTGAGTTGATTGATTGGAAATTGATTTGATGAATTGTTTTGATTGATTTGATTTATTTGATATGATGAATTGATTTGATTGGAAGAATTGGATTGATGAATGGATTGACTTGATACATTTGAAGGAGAATTGATTTGAATGATGGGATTTGAATTTGATTGATTAGATGAATTGATTGGATTGAATTGATTGGATTGAATTGATTTGATTTTGATGAATGGATTTGATGAATTTGATTGGAAGAATTTGTTGGAGTGGTTTGATTCAATGAGGGATTGAATTGATTTGATTTGGAAGAAGTGACTTGAAGAATTGATTTGGTTGATTGATTGGAAGAATTGAATGATTGAATTGGTTGATTGGATGGAATTTATTGATTTGATTTTGTTGGATATTTGATTTTTTTATATTTTTGACATGTGATTTTTTTTTGTATTTTTTGGAATATTTGATTTTTTGGATTTTGAATGTTTTGATTTTTTTGGGATTTTAAATGTTTTGATTTTTTTTTTGAAATGTTTTGATTTTTTGTACTTTTGAATGTTTTAAGATGTTTTGGATTGCAATTTGATAGCCTTTCTGCTAGATACCAATGACAAGGGAAAAACCAAGTCTAGGTGCAAGGATGAAGGATGGGATGAATGGATAAACAGATAGGCGATAGTGAATGGAAAGGATGTATGCTTAAGAGAGCAAGGGTGTGATCTCTAAAGACTATGTCGCAAAGGAATAACATGCCCCATTCTAGGTGCAATACTTAGGATTTTTCATGACAAAGCCTATGAAAATAGGATAATGATAGGATTGGTTGGAAAGGATGAGGTATATCAAGGGATATCCACAACATGTGTCAACATTTTTCCCCTATATCTTTATCAAGATCAAAATAAGGAAGGAAGGAAGGATGAATGGATTCAATAGGATAGGTATGTGTATGGATAAGGATGGTAAGATAGGATAGTATGGAAATGGTAGGATATGATAGGATGGACGAGACATCATGCCCCCAAGTGTAAGTGACAAGGAGATCAACCTACACATGACGTCTATTTGCCAGGTTTTCATCATGGTACTTATCCAAGGCACCACCAAGGGTGGTTTTCACCATTGGATGAAAAGATTTCTCTTTACTTTTCTTTTTTTTGAATTTTTTGACTTTTGAATGGGATAATTAGATAGGAGAATATGGATAGGAGGGACTCAAGTGTCTAGTTCCATGAAAGGTGGTAGTCCCATTAGAGATGGATGTCGCATGGACCATGTCAAATGTCATTATGCCCAAGATGTTGGTAGGGAGATGGATAAGGTAGATAGTAGATTATGATGTGGATTATGTAGGAAGGAATGGTGGATTATGATGTGGATTATGTAGGACTTATGCAAAAGGATGGATGAAAGGTTTATCCAAAAGCATGGACCATAGGGAGGTGATGGGTGAGATATGTAGGATAGTGGATGAATGATGGAGAGATGGAGGTATAGAAAGGAATCATGACCAACGGTTGCACACACCATGATAAATGTTGAAGCTTTTGATTTGGTGGAGGTGTAGGAAGCAATGGAGATGTTTTCTTAGGGTATGAATGATGGAGTGATTTAGGGACCCAAATAGACTTAAGATTTTTATGATTTTTGTTTTACTTGTGGGATGAAGGCATTTGAGATTTTGAAATGGAATGGCATTTTTGAGATTTTTGGATGGAAGAGGATGGTTGGGATTTTTGTGATGTGGATGTTTCTTTTGACTTGACTTCTTTTTACTTAGGTACCCAAACCATTTTAGTTTTGGCCTTTTCTTTTGGAGGTATGGGCTTAGGTAGCTTTTTGGATGTACTTTTCTTTGACTTTTTGCATTTGTGCCCTAAGGCATGAGGGTCCTTAGGATTTTTGGCTTTATGAATGGAGGCATCCAAATTTTTACTTTTGAATCCCATGGACATGGTGGAAGCTTTTTGTTTAGATGATGTGTGAATTGATTGGTCGTGATTAGGATTTTGAGAGGACTTTTGGATAGATGGATTAAAAGGGGATTTATGGATGAATAGATGAGGGGATTGGATGATAGGGTTATTAGGCATTGGAAGCATTGGTGGTAGAGTGGATGGAGGGATATTAGGAGTTGGAAGGAGTGGAGGTAAATTGGATGGTGGAAGGTGTATGGTCACATGCTTTTGACACTTGTAGGATGATGGAGGAGGAATGGCAACATATGTTTTAGGTATATGATAGGATTTGTCATGGAAAGTGGTGGACTTAGGAGGAATGGATGAAGTACCAACATCTTGAGATTATTTACCTTGGGGTGTATATCCAAGGCCATATGAGCATGGAGGAATGTTGACATGGATAGGCTCCAAAATGTCTTGTTCATGAAGGCCTAAGCCTTTACCTTGATAGTTAATGTTTTGGAGTATGTGGTGGACAATAGGACTAGGTATGCTTTGGGAACTAGATTTGAGTTCATTATTTGATGGACAAGGTCAGGTGGTGGACAAAGGTTGTTGATGTAGGAGCATCCAGAGGTGTGAGAGCAATCTTGCATCACCCAAAAAAAGATGTTGATTCAAAATCATTGATGTTGTTTTTATTTATTTTCAAAATTAGTGTTTCTGATTACATAATCGCTTGAATAATGATGTAGAACTTTCAGTTTTTCTAAACTGCTAAAAATAGCAAATTGTTATTTTTGGAAAGTTTACATTTAGGCACGGATTGAAGCAAAAATTTACAGGAAGATTCGTAAATGAAAAATAAGATCTTTGGTGAAGGAATCATGCAAAGATCATTTGTGAGATGAAAGATATTAAAGTCTTTGTTTCCTAAAAAATGCTTGAAAATTATTCAAATTCAGGTTTGAGGCACTAAACGGCCCCGTACGAGCCCAAAAATAAGCAGAATTGGCAGAGCGAGTTCCTAGCACGTAGAGAACTCTGTGAGATTTTCGACGCTTCAAATAGTTCATCAATCAGACACTCAGATCAAAAGGTATGGCTCCCGAAAGTTGACCTATTTTTGGAGGGAGATGCAAAATTTGAAATTTGGCTGGAGGCCACCAAAAAGGCTATTAATAACCATTTTTGGGAGCCCCTGGCAGTAGTAGAGATAAGGGGGAAAGTGTAGAGTTAAGAATAAGTGGGAAAATAGAAACCCTAGCAGATTTGATGTTACAAAAGGTAGAATATTCCAGAGTCTTGAGATAGGGAGTTGTGATGCGTTGTAGCCTGTGGAGGATTCATCCTCTGATTGTATTTGAGCTTCTGTAATGTAATGAGTTGTCCAAATCAATAAAAGAACATTCTATTTTCTATGTGCAATTTCTATTGTTATGTGTTTTATGATTTACCCCTTTCATCAAGTGGTATCAGAGCAAGGGTTTCTTGAGTGTGTAGACAAATTGTTGACCGTGAGGCAATTTGCACCAGGACATGAAGTTGTGGGTTTGCTGTGGAGATCAAGATGCCTCCACAAAGAAATTGTGTTGGAAGAAATGCTTTGACGGAAGAGGGTTTTAGAGCCCTACAAAGGCAGATCGATGCATTGCAAGAGGAGCTGTGAAGAGGGTTTGAGCCGAGAACAAGAGAAGAAAGTGAGGATGAAGTTAAAGAAGAGCTATCGGAGGAAGAACAAGAAGTTGTAGGAGATCCTGTAGAAGTTAGGTTGTTGAGGGTCATTTCAAAGATCAAAAAGAGGCCCAGGATTGAAGTTTCTACCTATTCTGGAGATTTGAATCCAGAACAACTTATTGATTGGATCAATGACATGGAGGAATATTTTGAGTATGAAGATGTGGACCTAGATCGGGTCAAGTTTGCAAAGACAAAGTTGAAGGGCCACGCCAGTATTTTGCGAAAGGAGGTCCAGTTAGAGAGAAATAGAAGAGGAAAAGGAAAGATCACAAGATGGGATCAGATGGTGGACAAACTGAAGAAGCAGTTCATTTCTGTGGACTATGAGATGGAGTTGCTGAAGAAGTTGCAAGGATTGAAGCAAGGTAACAAGTCTATTAAGGAGTATATAGAAGATTTTTATAAGATTACTATCAGAACATGCCATGCAAAGGCCAATAAGGAGAAGGTAGCCCGTTACATTAATGGGTTGAGGCTAAGTATTTAAGAGGAGTTGACCCTGGTCAGAATGACCACCATAGAAGATACGTACCAGTTTTCCCTGAAGGTGGAAGAGAAGCTGAATAAAAGATTCAATAGCAAGCAAAGGGGAAGAGGTCAAGGTGGAAGGACTGGTGGAAGATCCTATGGAGGCCGTAATGAAGATCAAAAGAAAAGTGAAGAAGCTGACACTAGTCGAAATCAAAGAGGAGATAATGCCTACTACCCTCATGACCAAAACAATGGTGAACAAAGAGGAAGAGGCAGACCTGGGCAAGGACATGGAAGAGGAGATTTTAGAGGAACCTGTTTCCAATGTGGAGAAGAAGGGCATCGAGCATACGAATGTCCGCAACATCAAAGAAGGACAAATAGAAGACTTGAAGGTAAGCATGAGTTACACATGTAGATGAAGATGCGCAATTTGAGCATTCTAAAGATGTTGAAAGGGGATAAACCCTAGTTGTCAGAAGAAACTTGTTGAATGAGGAGAAAAAAAACTAGATCAAAGCAAGAGTTTATTCCAAACAAGGTGCAAGTGTGAAGGTAAGTGTTGTGATATTATTATTGATAGTGGAAGCACTAACAATCTTGTTTCAGAGGAGATGGTTAACAAGCTGAAATTGACAAGAAGAAAGCATCCACATCCACATCAGATCGCATGGTTGTAGAAGGACCATAGAGCTTTGGTCAATGAACAATGTTTAGTCAAGTTCAAGATTGGGGACTACCATGATGAGGCGCTGTGTGACATCATAACGATGGATGCATGTCATATGTTATTGGGGAGGCCGTGGTAGTATGATAGGTGTGCTGTCCATGATGGTCATGCGAACACATATTCCCTAACAAAGGATGGAGTTTGTCATAAGTTGAAGCCCTTGAAGGAGGTGGAAGGAAAGGTATGTAGTACTGCCAGAATTTGCTTGGTAGATGGTAGAAAATTTTTGGAGGGCATGAAGCATGAACATTATTGCTTTGCATTGATTCCTACGATCAATCAAGAGAAATGTGAAGATGTACCAGCAGAAGTCTTAGATCTGTTGGAAGAATTTCAGGATATTGTGTCTGATAATGTACCAAAAGGCTTACCACTAGCGAAGAAGATAAGATATCAAATGGATTTGATACCAGGAGCCAGTTTGCCAAATAAGGCAACCCACAGAATGACCCTTGCAGAGAATGAAGAGCTGAACAGACAAATTTAGGCATTGTTGAGGAAGGGACTGATAAGGGAGAGCCTAAGTCCATGTGCGGTACCTGCAGTACTAGCACTGAAGAAAGATGGAGAGTGGAGGATGTGTATAGACTCCCGAGCCATCAACAAGATCACGTTCAAGTACATATTTCCATTGCCTAGAATGGATGACATAATGGATTGTTTAAGTGGAGCCAAGTACTTCACGAAGATTGACCTGAAGAGTGGGTATCACCAAATCCAAATCAGAGAAGGAGATGAATGGAAGACAACCTTCAATACAAAGGAGGGTTTGGATGAGTGATTAGTCATGCCATTTGGGCTAACCAATGCACCAAGCACATTCATGCGGCTCATGAATGAGGTATTGAAAGAATTTTTGGGAAGTTTTGTTATTGTTTATTTAAATGAAATTTTGATTTTCAGTAAGACTTGGGATGAGCATCTGATGCATATCAGAAGAGTTTTAGAGAAGTTGAGGGAGGAGAAGTTGTTGATTAATCTGATAAAATGTAGTTTTGCAAAGAAGGGGTTGGTATATGTGGGATATTTTTGTCTCAGAGGAAGGTCTTAAGATGGACCCAAAGAAGGTGAGGGCTATCATTGAATGGCCTACTCCAAGGAGTGCTACAGAGGTATGATATTTTCATGGTTTGGCAAGTTTTTACAGAAAGTTTATCAAGAATTTTAGTAGCATTTGTGCACCCCTAACCAAGACAACGAGGGGATAAAAAAGAGTTTAGATGGACTATAGGAGCAGCTAAGAGTTTTGATACATTGAAGCAGAAATTCACAGAGCAACCTATATTGGCACTTCCAGATTTCAATAAGGTATTTGAGGTAGATTGTGATGCTAGTGGCAGTGCTATAGGAGTTGTTTTGAGTCAAGAAGGTAAGCCCATTGCCTATTTTAGTGAGAAGCTTAATGATGACAAGAAAAAGTATTTTGTTTATGATCAGGAGTTTTATGCAATAGTTCATGCTTTGAAGAAATGCAGACATTATTTGTTGCCAAAAGAGTTTGTTTTATATACTGATCATCAGGCTTTGTAGTAGCTTAATAGTCAAGGGAAGTCAAATCAAAGGCACTTAAAATGGGTTGAGTTTTTGCAGAGTTATACTTTTGTTTTGAAGCACATGAGTGGGAAGTCCAACATAATTGTAGATGCCTTAAGTAGAAGGCAAAATTTGTTGGCAGAAATGAAGATAGAGGTTTTTGGGTTTGATGAGCTCAAAACTTTGTATCCTGAAGATCTAGATTTTACAGAGGCTTGGAAAGTGAACCTGTTACTTTGGAAAGGACAAAATGGTTGGATTTCATAATCCAAGATGGCATGTTGTTTAGAGGAGGCCAATTGTGCATTTTGAGGAGTTCCATGAGAGAGAACCTGATTAAAGAGAAGCATAGTAGGGGATTGGCTGGACACTTTGGTCGAGATAAGACCATTTCTATTATTGGTGAGCATTATTATTGGCCATAGTTACAACAGGATGTGAGGAAGTTTGTACAGAGTTGCAGAGTGTGTCAAATGGCAAAAGGAACAAGTCAAAATACAGGGCTATATCAGCCATTACCTGTACCAGAGAAGCCATGGGATGATATTAGTATGGATTTTGTTCTTGGTTTACTAAGAAAACAAAGAGGGCATGATTCCATTTTTGTGGTGGTGGACAGATTCTCAGAGATGGCACATTTTATTCCTTGTAAGAAGACTAATGATGTTGTTCATATTGCAGAATTATTTTTCAGAGAGGTGGTAAGACTATGTACAGTCTACCTAAGAGCATAGTTTCAGATTGAGATACCAAGTTTGTTGGTTATTTTTGGAGAACATTGTGGAAGAAGTTGAAGACGGATTTGAAGTTCAGTTCTGCATGCTATCCATAGACTGATGGACAGACAAAAGTGGCGAATAGGAGTTTGTGTAACCTACTACGATGCTTAGTAGTATATAAGCCTAAGGGATGGGATTTGTTTTTACCACAGGTAGAATTTGCTTACAACAATTCTGTCAATATGAGTATAGGTAAATCACCATTCCAGATTGGATATGAAAGTAGTCCAAGAAATGCTTCAGAGTTAAGGAAGCTGGACAAGGGAGAAAAGATAAGTGCTGAAGCTGAAAACTTTGCAGAGCACCTGAAGAATTTGCATGAAGAGGTGAGAAAGCACATTAATAAGATGAATATTTAGTACAAGGCTAAGGCAGATCAGAAGAGGAGATATAAGGAATTTCAAGTAGGAGATGAAGTCATGGTTCACTTGAGAAAAGAGAGGTTTCCAGTTGGAACATATAATAAGTTGAAAATGAAGAAATTTGGACCATGCAAAATGTTGAAAAAGCATGACTCAAGAAATGCATATGAGGTAGAGTTGCCAAATGAAATCAACATTTCCCCTGTGTTCAACATTGCTGATTTAACAGGATATCATGAAGGTGGCACAAAGGATGGACCAACAAAAGAACAGTAGAATATCCTGGCACCTACTTTAGAGAAGGAGGAGATAGAAGAAATCTTGGATAGTCATGTGGGAAGGAGTACTTGGAATAGGTAATATGAAGAATATCTAGTGAAGTGGAAAGGAAGGCCTGTTGAAGATTCTTCCTGGTTATCTAAGGCAAAAGTTGACCGTTTGGGGTTTTCCTCAAACACTTGAGATGTGACAAGGTCACTTCTCAAAATTACCCTGCGTTTCTGATGCAGGAGCATCCAGAGGTGTGAGAGCAATCTTGCATCACCCAAAAAAAGATGTCGATTTAAAATCATTGATTTTGTTTTCATTTCTTTTCAAAATTACTATTTTTGGTTCCATAATCGCTTGAATAATGATGTAGAAATTTTAGTTTTTCAAAACTGCTATTTTTGGAAAGTTTGCATTTGGGCAGGGATTGAAGTGAAAATTTACAGGAAGCTTCGTAAATGAAAAATAAGACCTTTGGTGAAGGAATCACGCAAACATCATTTGTGAGTTGAAATATATTAAAGTTTATGTTTCCTGAAAAATGCCTAAAAATTATTCAAATTCAGGTTTGAGGCACTAAATGGCCCCGTATGGGTCCAAAAATGGGTAGAATTGACAGAGTGTGTTCCTAGAACGTAGAGCACTTTGTGAGCTTTCTAGTGCTTCAAACGGTTTGTCAATCGGACACTCGGATCAAAAGTTATGGCTCCTAGAAGTTGACCTATTTTTGGAGGGAGATGCAAAATTTGAAATTTGGTTGGAGACCACCAAAAAGGCTATTAATAACCATTTTTGGGAGCCCTTGGCAGTAGTAGAGATAAGAGGGAAAGTGTAGAGTCAATAATAGGTGGGAAAATAGAAACCCTAGCAGATTTGGGGTTACAGAAGGCAAATGATTCCAGAGTCTTGAGATAGGGAGCTGTGATGTGTTGCAGCCTATGGAGGATTCATCCTCTGATTGTATTTGAACTTCTGTAATGTAACGAGTTTTCCAAATCAATAAAATAACATTCTATTTTATGTGTGCAATTTTTTTTGTTGTGTGTTTTATGATTTACCCCCTTCATGAGTTGTTGTCCTAAGGAAGAACATTCATGGATGAAAATGGATAAACCAAGGGGATATGATGGTGGACTTGAAATGGGGTCGATAGTTGATGTGGAAGGATCATTAGGATCTTGATTATGTTCATTTAGATCCAAGGTATTGGTTTGATCTTCTATGTTTTCTTGGGAGGCAAGTGTCTCATCATGGGAAGTGGAAGTTGGTGTGTTACGGATAGGTGGAGTGATAAGCTCTTGACCATGGAATGCATAAAGCTGACTAAGAGGATCATCATGGTTTTCTTGGTCATAGGTATGGTCTTGATCATGTATGGGAGCTTGATCATGAATATGATTAAGGTTAGGGATGAGTGGAATGGAAGGGGTTTGATCTTGATTAGAATGAGGGACTAATGTTTCCACATGCTTAGGATTATACCCTTGACATATCTCTTGACTTTGAGTAAAAATCAGGGCTAAATGATAAACAACAAATTATCAAACCCTAACAAGCACAATGAATTACAAAATGAACATGCAAATCAAAGCATGAAGCAATAAACTAATCTAGATTCCTAGTTCAAACTCAATTTGCCTCCATTGCTCTTCTCAATCTTGCATAGGAATGCATGATTTCGAGGATGAATGTTGGGTGCTCACTACTTCAGTAGCATAACACTAAGATGAGATGAATGAAGATGGAGATCAAGAGGAATTTTGGCAGCATGAGGCTACTTCAAGATGGATTCCCCCAAATGGCTTGGGAGAGGGTTGATTTATAGGAAAGGACTGATTTGAATGAATGGCTGTGATTGAAAGTTGGTTTGAACGATGTGGACAACTAGGATCGAATAGGGTTTCCCACTCCATGAGTTGTAGTCATGTGACAAGTGTGTGGAGGGGAATAAAGGATACCTAATTCAAATATTTTATTTGAATTAGTTTGACATGTGAAGTGTATTAAATAAAAGTTGTAGTACCACACATGATTCAATTGAGAGGGGGACAAGTGTTGTAATGTGATGAAATGTGAGGGTTATTTGAATTAGATGGAAAATGGAAGAGGGAGATTAATTAAATAAATAGGATTTATTTAATTAATTGGGAAGTGGGATAAGTGGGATTAGGAACAAAATGTCGTATGATGTCTCTAGTAATGTGTCGCCTAGGTGATGGTCAAGACATGGACAAATTTAGGTGTCTACAACTTTCTTTTCTTTTCTGGCATTTCGGTTGCAATTCAGTTTGTTCTAGTTTTAGCATTTTCCACTGTATTCTACCGCATCATCATTTCAAAGCTCACGAAGCAAGATTTAGATTCTACACTATGACATCTACAACATATTCATATTTCATGAGATTTGGAGTTGTTTGCGTAGAGATATCGCTATCAGAAGGTCATCATCTTTCACAGAACATAGCAGTCAACATTTAGTTGGAGCATACAAGGTTTGCAAAGTATTTGCGTCACTTGCAGAGCTAAATGGAGCATCACACAAGGTAGTATAGGACTAGATAGACCTTCATTAAGAACTGCATCATGTTTCATCCATTTGTGGAGCATTACCATGAGTTGTAGGCTAACCTATATGTTACCTACACATTTCATCATACATTGGGGTTTGAGACCTCTTGATGTCGACGCAGAGCATTCTTTGAGCTAGAAGATGATATATAAGCATTCACTAAATGCACTAGGAAGATATTGAACATGATAGAAAGTTCTTAGTCTTTAGATATGGATTTTTGAAAGGCACTTCAAAGTGATATCTTTCATGTAATCTTTGTGTTTACTCTAGTTGCATGGTTGGACAACCCATTCTCTAGACCCTCCATCCGTGACTACACCACAAACTAGTCAAAATGAAATATAAATACTAGGGTTTTCATGTGGCTTCTATTATCGATAATGGTTTAGCAAATGTAAAGGACACAAAATTGGGGCATATTGATTTGAATGAGTTTTGGAGTAGAATGAAATAGAACCCAAGGTCGCCATTGGTGGAGAAAACTTTCACAAGCGGGTTGGCTCATGCTGGGGGATTCCTGCCAGCTGTGTCTTGTCCAAACCTAGTTCTTACTTGTGTTAAGAATTATCATTCTAAATCCCAAGAAATTAGGGCATCCGATAGTTCTGTAATAGCAAAAATTGATGCCGAGTCCATAACCCATACTCTGGAGTTACCCGAATAGGATGAATTTGTAGAAATGCTCGTCGAAAGGGGTTAGATTTATTTCCTAGACATGAAATATTTGTGCTTGACTTCCATTGTGAAAATTTGGCTGAAAAATGAGAAGAAAGGAAAATCCAAAGTGCCACCAAATTTGAAAAAGGGACACTTCAAAGAAGACATATCTGATATGATTACTTTGCTGCATCGGGTGGTTGGGAATGATGATTCTAGTTCCTTTGAAAAATGGATGTGTCAATTTATTTTGATTGATTGTAGTGAATCTCAATATGTGGACTAAGCGAAGTTGATTAGTGATCATCTAAATGATCAACTGGCTAATTTTCATAAGAGAAATTATTTTTATATGTGTTCCTACTTATTTTATGTGATAGCCAGTATGGAGGTAGTGTGGCTAGGGTTGAAAACTCATGGTATTATGACTTTAGACACACTTATCTATGAGTACTTTCCACAATTAAAAGAAGAGATGGGTAATAAGGATTATAGACGTGTCAATGACGCCTTCTTAATGTTCAATGTAAGAAGGATTGAGGGTAATCCAGAGGTAAGAATATCTCAAGAGGTTGCACAGTTGATCATGAAGTTTGGGAGTTTCTAAATCTAGTTTGATAGATTCACTTACCTCAGAATCAGTGGGTTCGCAAATGCCCCTTATAAATTACCCATATTTGCCAGTGATTTTATTATTTTCTTGGAAGTTTTTAGACAAATGGCATGTGTGAACAAAAAATATCATAATATGAAAAAGAAAGGTTATCCTTTACCAGTGACCCTAACTTATTTCACATGCAAGACAAATGACAATGCGAGAAATGTTGAGAAAATTCTCGATGGATACAATGTTTGTCTCCTCACTGCTAGGCCGTTCTTTGACAACAAAAATTTTGTTAAAAAAAATTTGTATGGAGGAATCCTGTATGAACACCAACCCCATCTTGAAGACTACTAGGAAGATTATGATGATGAAAGAGAAGTGCAAAGATAAGATTGGATGAGATTGACCCTTGATCGAATACGTGCTTTCAACTTACCACTCGATATTCCTGACGGAGTTGATGATAATTCTGATATTATTGATGAAGAGTATGTTGTTGTTGCTACTGAGCCACTACCACACATTCAATGGTCAAAAAAAGAAGTCACTAATCAAAAGGACCGCTCTTCTTTTGTTTTGAATAAAATAGAAAAGTGGCTTAAGGGAAAGGCTCATGAATGTACTTCAACTTCTTCTTCCCAAAAGAACCTGTAGAAAAAGAGCAGGGGTATTCAAATATCATTGAACATCAAAGAGCTTCTGCTAGTGTGAATATGACCAAATATAGGGTTAATTCACAATAGGGAGATGATGTAGAAGACCCTGAGGAAAATAAAAAATTGAAGAATATATGCGAGGGTGATAGTTAGCCAGTACTAAAGAGGTCAGAAGTAGGAAAAGAATTGGATGCTCTACAACAACTCCAAGCTGATCATGTGGCCTCTCCTATCTCCCCTGTACCAGGTAATGACTCTCCTATTTTTTAACAAATTGATGAAGATAGTGCTTTCCACACTCTGTTTGATATTCCATCGCCTCCTTTTTCAAATCAAGTTCCTTCAGTTAGCACCAAGACTCAGTTGGAAGATACCACCTTGAATGCAAATAATAGCAACACGGTATTGCCATCCACTTCATGGCTTAAGAAAGTGGTAGAAAAGAAGAGAAAATACACTCCAATGACAAATGTGAATGTTGATACTATAGATAAATTGCTACAAACTGGTCCCCATCCTAAAAAGGCTAAGAGAATGTCTAGGGTAGTGGTGGACCCTTCTTCTGGACATCAAGTTCTTGAAATTGTCAATCCTATTGGAGACAAAGATGAACAAAGTATTACAGAGGTTGATTTTAGTATGAGAAATGTAGATATGGGTCCCCCTACTATGGAAGGAGACGTCTACCATGCAAAATTTTTAGTTAGAATGTTGGCCAAAAGAGTAAAAGCAAAGATTCAAGAAAATATAAGGTTGCAAAGCCAGGTAAATGCTCTAACCACATTTATTCAATCCATTTTTAATTCTACCTCTCAACCTTAGGACGTGGTTTTAGATGTTTCTGTCAATGGAGTTGGTCCTAGAATACTGCAGCAAATTAAGAAATATCAAACTATGGCCAAGGATACTAAACAGTGGAATGAAAAGGTCACTATTGAGAGTTTACTGTATATTGAGGAGGCTATGAAATTGTATACTTATATCTCTAGTAAAAGGAAGGAGCTAATTGTAGAGTTGTAATCCTTCAAAAAGGATGAAAGCACCCTTATGACGGTATCTAGGGAAGTACAAGAAATGATAAAAATAGATACCAATATATTGATAGCTAAAAAGGTCCTAAGCAAGCCAGAAGAAAATGATTTAGTTTCTTGGCTAGATGCTATCCAATGGAAGTTATCTGTGTTCAAACAATTCACAAGTGAGCTGAGGAGAATTTTAAGTCAACATCATAGTGACTTGATGGATATTAGAAATAACTTACTATTGAAATTCTTGATGAAAGTGGGAAGAATTTGCTTGATGTTAAAGATGTCAAATAGGGTTTCAAAAGGTTGCTCAGTGAAGAATTAACTAGTATGGAAAATATAAATGGCACCTCTTTGGAGACGTTGGGTCACAATGCTTTATACCTCAAGAAATTCAAAGTTGAGATTGATGACATCAACAAAATAATGGAGAATGTGGATAGAACAGTCAACTTGTGGAAAATCGTGATACACATTACCCTCAGTCCAAGCAGAAAAATCCTCACTCCAATTATTTCCAAGTTCAAGAGTTATAAAGCAAGAATGAAGCCACATGTTGATTCATCAGGTGCTAAAGCGAAAGAGAGGGAAGATGAAGCAATTAGAGAAGAAGATCATGATGCTATCGTTTAATTATCATTTCCTTGTTTTAAGTTCTTTTTTTCAAGACTTTGATAGACTTCATATTTGAAACTGTTTTAATTTTTAATTATGTTTAATCAGCTAATTTCAAGAGGCCCTTATGTTATTCCAAAAATAGTTTCTTTTAGACAAGGCTATATATGGGGCTTGATGATTGTACAAGGATCGTTTGATAATCTTTGTGTTGTTGAATGGTCACTTTTTATTATGAATACTTTATTTCTATTTATTTCCAATATATGAATGAAGTTTGAAGGAGTTACAAATACATATTGTAAACTTTGTGTTATAGTGGATGTATGTTATATTCTTCTTATGTTGAATGTGTTTCTTTTTAATCGAAGTCTTGTATTCAAAGAACTAGAAAGTCTCCTTTTTTTAAGGTCATTACTGTGGATTATTTTTATTTTGATTAAGAATTCCAGTGGTGATTTATATCATTTTAATTATTGAGGATGTGAATGTGTTGCTGGGAAGAATCTTTGTGCTCTCCTTTCTTTAAGTATTCTTTAGATTAAGTGCCTTTTTTGCTTTCTGGTTAAAAGCATCACCTTCCTGCTTTCTAGTTAAAAGCATACCTCTTTCATTCATTCAATTCCAATCTTACGAATGTAGCTTCTCCTTGTAAAAAAATGTAGAGTCATTGCAATTACCATTGCAAATAGACTCAACTGTTAGTATATTTGTCATTATTTATGGGCGTAAGAAGATAGGGTTTAGTGACAAATCTATATACTAACATATTTTTGGCGACTCTACTAGGGACTTAAACGGTCTTTATGGTACTTTAGAGAAGATTCGGACCTATGTTCCAGCATAATATCAACTGGTTAGATGTAGAACAAGAGGATATCATAACTGATTTATGGAACTTGGCTTGGAGATACAGGAGAATGAATCAACAGTTTCATCTTGTAAACCAAGTGTTGGAGGAAGAAGAGGATATTGGTTAAGAATTGAGAAGACAAGCGAGGGAATTCGGTGTTGTCCACCAAAATCTTATCATCGAAAGGATTGTACCAATTTTGAGGAGGGATAGACCTTTCCAAATTCACATGATTCTTGATAACCGACCAAGGAATCAGGTGAATAACCCATGAAATCAACCTCAGAATGATCAGTAGGTGGGTTGGTGACTCTGTTGACTGACGACCTTTGTCTTTAAAATTAGATACTAAGAGATATACATGAGGAGATAGAAAGAAATGTATTTATGATTCTGACTTTGATTTATTGGAAGCTTTAAATTTTTCTACTTTTCCTCCAACTCATAAAACAAAGTCTACTAGTAGGCCTACTTCCCCTTCTCCTATTCGAAATACATCGAGTCCTTCCTATTAAGCTATGGTGATACATGGAACTGCTTTGCCTATAAATATCAATTTCACTGTGAATATGGCTCAACCTCTACCAGTCCCATGGGGAGCTGCTATAGGCCCTTTAAACTTAGGTGTACAATTACATGATTTATCGAGAGGATCTAGCAAGATATTGCCTAAGTTCAGAGGGGATGGCAAAGTTACTCTAGATGAACACATAAACACCTTCTTTGTAGCCTATTCCATTTTAGGTGTGCAACACAAAGATCTTTTAGTCAGGTTATTTGTGGAATCATCAGTAGACACTGCAGCTGAATGGTTTTACCATTTACCTCTTGTGATAATAAATAATTGGGCAGCCATGAGAACTCAATTTGAGAATAGGTTGAAAACAACAGAAAATGAACATACTCTTCTACGTAGTTATCATCATTGAAGAAGGAGATACATGAACCTATTTTTATGTCAAAAAATGTCTCCTTGGACTTTTTCCCTCCTAAGTTTAGCTCTCGGGTCCCTTGTTTTGCATCTTGCATGATCATTCTGACCCCTAGAAGAAAATGGCTTGAAACCCATGTCACATGGGGCATGAGGAAATTGTTGTACTTAGTCCTACCTTGAAATAGGACCTATGGACATAGGCACTCACGTCCTTGTCCTGCCCTATTTCAGGCAGGTCCCAAATTTGAATGTCAGTTATGTGACCGTTAATTAGGTCCCATGTCGACATCTTAAGTTTGAATTATGAAATTCTTAGCAGTAATGTGTTTAGTTGCATATATAAGCATGTTTAGGACTTCATTTGAAAACTAGATGGATAAAGTAAACTTGTGATCTTATGCTAAGGTGATTCAAGATTTTCATTGTGTTACAGAGTAGTCTTGTGTTGTTATTGTGTTTGTTTGTTGTATATTTGGCTTCATCAATCCATCTCCTCATGGCATGAAAGAGCTTCTTCCTTCCATGAGAGATACACCTCCAAGGTGATATCTATTTGTGTTTGAATCATTTATCAATTTGTTTTTGCCTCTATCCTGCAAGGATACACACTCTTTATCTGACAACAATGTTCGGAAGACTTGAATGTCCTTCTAGGGATTGACTGAGGAAAGCCTCTAAACACCACAACCCCCAACCACACTCCTTGTGATTGCAAGTTATAGGTATCAGATTTTACAGAGTGGAGTTGCAGAGGAAGGTTGCAAAAGATAAGGATTTTGGATCTCTGAAGAAAAGCACCGCTTGGACTCGAGCGCTAGTGCCAGTGTCCTCCAAGGTTGAAAACACATAAATCATTGTGACAGTGACAATCAACATCTAAAGAGGCTTCGCCATCCTAAAGAATACCCTACCTTGGACTTGGGCACTAGTGCCAGTGTCCTCCGCATCTCCTGGGATGGAAATAGAAAATACAATTATCATCAGTGTTAGAAGGAGATCAGGGTTCCCTAAAGAAAACACCACCTTGGATAGGGGCGTGAGTGCCAATGTCCCTAAGTATTTTACATCTTGAACTTTAAAAAATAGTCAGTAATTAATCTATGTTTACTACCTTTGTCTGCAAGCATTTTTTGTAATTCATCATTTTACTTACTATTGTGCATAATTAGGGTTTTAAGGGTATTTGAGCACTAAATTAATACATTAATTGACAATATCTAAATTTTCACATCGTTCCAAGTGACAACCTAACCTGTAAGTGAATCTTCTTGTAAAAGTGTGATTCAACTTGGTTGATATGTCCTTGAATGTTTGTAGTGAAAGGAGGATCTAGCCATTAAACCCCATCATTCTCCCCCACCTCTTTTCATACTAAACACCTATGAGGGAATTCGTTGCCAAATTTAATAAAATAGTAAATAGGATCCCTTAAAATATGAGACATGGAGATGTCCTTCTGAAATGTTTCTTTATCAAGACTCTTCCTCTAGATGTTAGCTTCCCTATTAAAAGAGAAGGTGCAACCGACTTACCAACAGCACAAGAACACACTGTCTCAATAGAAGATGATCTCATAATAATTGGTAAATGGAAAAAGGAGTTACAAACTGGTAAAGCTCAGGCTAGTAATTCAACAGATCCTGTCATCGAACATTTGGCTAATGATATTATCACTTTGAAAAGGAAAATGCCTAAAGGACCCCAACAACCATTTTATCATGATATACCTAGAAGAGACTATGGTCAACAGAGTAATCATAACAAGTCTTACACTTTAACTAGTCCTGCTCAAAGGCTAGCTATTGAAGGTGCTCCATCAAATAGTAAGGGGAACCACATGGTGTGTGATTTTCATCTTTCTATTGATCACGATGGTGCTTCATGTCCTGAGATGACAAGATTCATGCAAATGATGTCAATGAATGAACATGTCGAAGAACCTTATGTTGAAGAAGATCTTACCCCTTAGCCTGGAGACGCTAGTGTGAACTTTTTTGAATATGAATCGGACTCAGACCGAGGTGATTATGTATATACTGAGTTGGATGGTACCAACTATGCTTTATTTACTAGGAATCAATACTCCCATAGGAAAGAAAATGATTCTAAGGGTCAATTAGGCAATTCTTCTTTGGCACCCAAGTACATATTATCAAGACATGCAGTGAGTGGTTCCAAGAAAGTTGAACCTAATGCTTCTAAGATGACTTCCTCTGAGGTACCCTCTCCTTCTACTTCTAAGGAGATTGTTTCTAATCATTTCAATATTGTTGAATCTTGTTAACATAAAAAAATTTAGATCTTTCAAGCTAAATATCTCAGATTGAATCCCACTAAGTTAGATAGGTTGATTAGAAATGTGAAACATGAGCCTTCCCCTTCTCACCTAAATGTGCAAGTATCTGAAGAGATAAATGACAAGGCAGGGGCTTATAACTACTTGGATTCTCGCTCTAAGACACCTCAACCTAAAAACCCTTTTGAAAAAATTGAACCATTTTATGTGTCTATGTTTATTGTTGGTTATAAATTGAGTAACTGTCATAGATTCTGGAGCTTCGGACAATGTCATGCCTACCCAAGTGGCTAAAGCTCTTGGCTTGTCCCTTACCTCCTCTCATGGGAAGTACTACTCTATGGACTCAAAACAAGTACCCATTTTAGGGAAAATCAAAGACACACAAGTAGCTCTAGCTGCATATCCCAAGAAAAGAATGAAATTAACCATCCTAGTAGTTGATATTCCTTCTAGCTATGGTATTCTTTTGAGTAGAAGCTTCTGCAAAGACCTTAGTGGGGAGATTTAGATGGATTGGTCACATGCTTTAATCCCCGTGGATGGAAAGAAAGTTTGATTAGACCCAGAGCCTAAAGCTAAATTCATAATGTTGAAATCTGGCGATCCTAGAGCAGAAATACTATATGTAGAAACTGGTCTAGGTACCTATATGTTTTCTTCTACTCTAGAGGAAAGTCCTGATACAATTGGCTTTGGTTTATCAAATGAACTGTGGACTTTAGAATTTGATGGTAGTTGCTCAACTTCTGGATCTGGTACAAGTGTGGTCTTGATCTCCACTATGATTATAAGTTTCCTTTTTCTTTTAAGTTAGAATTTGAGAATACTAATAATATTGCCGAGTATGAAGCATTAGTCCTGGGGTTAGCAGTAGTAAAAGAAAAAAGATTAAACAATTAAGAGCTAGGGGAGATGCTAAATTCATAGTCAAGCAAGTAAGAAGTGTTTATTCAGTGAAGAATGGGAGGCTAAGACATTACAGGAATATAGTATGGGACAATATAGAATATTTTGATGCATTTTCTATTGAATCAGTCCCTAGGGATCAAAACACAAGGGCAGACTCATTAGTTGTTTTAGCGTCCTTACTCCTTCCACACCCTAATTTTAAGGATGATTCTTATAGAGTGGAGATTGTGTATAGACCCAGTGTGCCTGATAATGTGAATCATTGGTAGGTCTTAAATGATGATCAATAGATTATCTCGTTTTTAGAGAAGGCCGAAGCCTTTGCTAATATTTTGTTCAAGGGAAGCTTTACAGAAAGTAGTGAAACTCTTGATAGAGAAAGAAATTCCTCGGATGGCTAGTGTGTATGAGGAAAATTGAGAGGTCAAATGATAAAATCAAAGCAATGATAATAACAACTCAATTACCCATAACATAAAGAGATCGATCTAAGTAAAAAGCCAATATCAATGAATAAATCAAATAAAACAAGAAAGACTTCACCTAGATTGTATTGTTCTCTTTGTAGATATGTATATTGCTCAATAATGTTACGAAACCATGTTTGCAACAAGTGGATGTAGGTTGTATGCGTTCTCAAAGTGTTCAAAGGTGCTCAACGATGCGATGTATGCTCAATGCACTGTAAAGGATGCCTAAGAATAAATGATCGAAGAGGATTTGTGAAGGAGATGAGGGGGGTTTATATAGGTTTCAAACATGATCGATCAATGGATGAAATAAATCCATAGAATGAATGGTTGAGATAAATCAAATAACTCATGTTGAATGTGCACACGACATGCGTCATTCCAAAAAGGTATTATTATTAAGATAATTGCTTTTTTGATAAAGATAGATTTGATTTCATAAATTAGAATGCTTTTTTTTCTAATTCATGAGTTGATGAAAATAAGATAAATTAAAGCAAATTAACTTAACTTTAGTTTTGCCTTTTTTAGAGTTCTAAAACTAAGACTGATTGTGCACATGAGTTAACATGATATTTTTAGAGGAATTGGAAAGATAATTGACATTAAATAAATAAATTTATTTAATTGATTGTGCATGATTGTGAAGAATAGATAAGATATGAAGATTATAAATAAAATACTTGATTTTATTTATTTTTAGAGGATTGAGATAATTTAAATAAATTTGCATGATTTATTTAAATTTAGAAGAACAATTTGATTTAATTAAATAATGTAAATTATTTAATTGTAGATAAGAGAGAATTTGTGATGAATTAATTAAATAATTAGATTTATTTAATTAATGTAGACTTGAAATTTAAAAAAGAAAAATGATTTAATTAAATAATAAAAATTATTTAATTGTGGAAGAATATAGAGGAATTTAATGAAATTAATTAAATAATTAGATTTATTCAATTAATGTTGATTTTTTGAGTTTTGGAAGAATTAGATGAAATTAATTGAATAATTAGATTATTTAATTAACAATGAATGCAGGGGATTAGATAGAAATGCAAGTGATGTGATGACTTGGTCATTTTTGGGTGTCTACAGCTAGAATGTCAAAGTTATACAGCTTAAGGGGAACAAAATTCCAAAGGGTTTAGTCTCACTTGAAGATCTTTTTAATAAACATGATAAATACATCAAGCAAAAAAACTTAATTTTTATTAATTCTTCTGCTGAGTATGATCATGTGAATATTGGGACATAAGAAGATCCTAAGTTAGTTTGCATTGGGAGGTGTTGCACCCCTCAAGAAAAAGAATGTTTGATTGCTTTATTGATTAAGTACAGAGATGTATTTGCATGGTGCTATGTTGACTTAAAGAAGTTGAGGGACGGAAAGGTACTACATCACATTCCTTTAAAACCAAGTACCTCACCTTTTCGGTAGAAACAATGTTCATTTAATCTGAAAGTTGTAGAGGCTATATTTAATGAAATTGACAAAATGCTTAAAGCTAAAATTATCTATCCTATACATCACTCCACCTGGGTTGCTAATATCGTCCCAGTGAGAAAGAAGAACGAAGAAATAAGGATATGTGTCGATTTTAGGAATTTAAATCAAGCTTCACTCAAATACAATTACCCCCTGCCAGTCATGGATCACATACTGCAAACAATCTCTGGATCAAAAATGATGTCCATGCTAGATGGCTTTTTAGGATATAATCAGATAGGAGTAGCTCCTAAAGATCAGCACAAAACAACTTTTACTACTCCTATAGGGATTTTTTCTTATGATAGGATGCCCTTTGGTCTCATTAATGCTGGGGTGACTTTCCAGAGAGCTATGGACATGTCCTTTGGGGATTTGAAAAATAAGATTATTGTCATCTATCTTGATGACTTAACAATTTTCTCTAAGAAGAGGACTGGTCATATTGATGATCTAGTTGTTGTGCTCCAGAGATGTAGGGACCATGGTATTTCTCTCAACCCCAAAAAGTCAATATTTGTGGTTACTGAAGGTAAACTACTAGGCCATATTATTTCTAGAGATGGGATTAAGATAGATCCAGAAAGAGTAAATGCAATTCAGCAGTTAAATCTTCCTTTAACTAGAAGCAATACTAGATTTGTTTTTGGTCAAGTTAATTTCCTGCGAAGATTTGTTCTTGAATTTGCTGAACTAACCAGACATATTGCTGAGATGATGAAAAATAATCCTATCTTTAGATGGAATGAGGGAGGTAAGAAAACATTTGAAGATATCAAAGAAGCGATTGCTCATGTACCAACCTTGGTCCACCCAAACTTCAATAAATATTTCATTATCTATTGTTATGCTTCGGATCATAATCTATCAGTTATCTTATTGCAAAAGAATGAACAGGGGGTTGAGTCACCTATAGCCTTTATGAGTATTCCATTGAAAAAGCATGAGCTAAATTATTCCCCATTGGAGAAACATGCTTATATGTGGTTGTAAAGGCGGTCAAATAGTTTAGGTTTTACATTTTCATTCTCATACTATTATTTTTGTCCCTGATCCTGTAGTCAAAAGTATCTTAACTCGGCAAGAAAATGGTTGTAATAAGAGAGGAGTCTAGATAGACAAGATTCAAGAATATGACATTGATATAAAACCTACTACTCTAGTTAGAGGTAAAGGTTTATGGAAAATGATAGTTGAAAATCAACCTACAGAGAATGAGGATATGCCATTGGTTCTATTCACAAACACTACTGACGATTGGTTCCCTAATGTTGCTTATTATTGGTGTATGGGGAATGCCCACCTCATTTATCGAAAAGAGAAAATAAATCTAAAATTGAATGCCAATAAATATGTTATATGGGGTGAGGTTCTATACAAAAAGGTATCGATGGCACTTTCCTAAGGTGTGTCGATAAAGAACAATAGAAGAAACTTTTAGAAACGTTCCATAATGAAGCCTGTGGAGGACATTTTTCTGCATCTGTAACAACTTTTAAAATTCTAAGACTATTTTTATTGGCTAGGTATATTCAAGGACACTTATGATTGGGTTTCTAAATGTGAGAAATGCCTAAGATTTACTAGTAGACCTCATCTGGTAGCACTGCCTTTGAAACCTGTGGTTATTGATGAACCTTTTCAACAATGGGGTTTAGACTTCATAGGACCTATAAATCCAAATTCTAGTGCTGGTCATACACACATTTTAACCTCCATAGACTACTTTACCAAGTGGGTGGAAGCTATTCTAGTAAAGCATACTACTTTAGAAGTTGTGTGTAATTTTATTAAAGAGAACATATTGGTCAGATTTGGCATACCTAATAAAATTGTTATAGATAACACCTCTAGTTTTTCTTCTTTTGAATTTTCTCTCTTTTGTTATGAATATGGTATTAGTCTTGCTCATTATTCATATTATTACCCACAAGGTAATGGGAAAGCTGAATCTAGTAACAAAAACTTGATCTCTATTGTCAAGAAGTTAGTGGATAACAGTCATAGAGGTTGGCATAAGAGTCTTTATGAAGCATTACGGGATGATAGAATTACTCCAAAAAGGGCTATTGGTATGTCTCCTTTTGAACTGGTATATGGAATTGAAAGTACTCTACCAATTCCCTTGGAATTGTCAGCCTTGAACTTACAAAATGCCATTGAAGATGGACATTTCCAGTCTGTGTTGGAAATAAGAATTATGTACTTGACCAAGATAAAAGAGTAGAGAGATGAAGTGACAGATCGTCTAACCTGACATCAATAAAAGGTGAAGAAATTTTTTGATAAAAGCGCTAGGCAAAGGAAATATGTAATTGGGGATACTGTCCTACTTTGAGATAGACTGAGAGAAGCTAAAGGAGCACACGTGAAATTTGACTCATTATGGAGAGGACCTTTCATAATTAGATAGGTAATCAGAGAAAATGCATTCTTGTTCGCATACTCAAATGGTACCCCTATGCCTCTTGCCTATAATGGGCAAGATTTGAAATTATACAACTGGTAATGCTTTCCTGACCTTCATGTATATAGTCCTTCATTTTGTTTTGATGTGTGTTTTCTTTTGGTGTGTTTTGGGTGACTCTGTTGCCGATTAAATAAGGCCTCAAGCAATTTTTCCCTGGATCCTTTGCATCCTTTTAGTCCTTGTCCCCAATCAAAGCTTGTTGTTACCCCATTTTTAAACTTGTTATTTTTATGCCAGCACTTTATGTTTCCCTCCTAAGTTCTTTGCTTTCTCGATCCTTCAAAATGTTCGTAGTGCCATGGAACACCTTTTCCCTTTGCAATCGACATTCTTAAATTTTTGATAAACTTTAAATCAGTGAGTTCACCTTTTCTAAAACATACTGATTAGCCAATTTAACCTTGAGTGCCGACTTTGACTTCTATATCAGCCCCGCCTTATGTTTTTAAAATCAAAGTTACCTTCAATCGGTGAGTTATTCTTTCCTTAAACATTCCGATCCCTGATTGTCTTAGCAATCAGCGTTCATGTTTTTCAAAATTTGCCAATCCCCCACTTCGTTACCTAGTCCGCGTATCTTGAATAAATCCAACATTTATTGTCATGCACGAAGAAAGAGGCACTTGTCTCTTCACATTAAATGGGAATTATTTCGAGTACTCAAATGGACACATCTCATTAATGAATTACTGCAATTCATTAATAATGTGTACTATCACACACAATGCCCTGTTTAAGAGGATTTATTTAAAATCATTTGTAAGAACTGTCATTCTCACAAACATTCTATTCTCTGATGATACTGGTGTCCTACTTCGATTTCTCTGATGCGGCTATGACTTAGTGCAGTATGTGGGTTTCTTCTATACATGTCAGCTCAACTACAAACTTTCTTCGCTTGCTTTACTCTGCTGTGTATTTGAATTGTTTAGTGGAGGTAGTGAAAGGAATATTTCAGTTTCATGATGTTGAATTACTACTCTTACCCAAATGCCCTGGGAATGTTTTTGACACCACTAGTGATATCAAATGCATACATCTATTGGTTACTCAAACTAGTCAAAATGAAATATAAATACCAGGGTTTTCATGTGGCTTATGTTATCGATAATGGTTTAGCAAATGTAATAGACATAGAATTGGGGCATATTGATTTGAATGAGTTTTGGAGTAGAATGAAATAGAACCCAAGGTCTCCATTGGCAGAGAAAACTTTCACAAGCAGGTTGGCTCATGTTGGGGGATTCCCGCCAGATGTGTCTTGTCTAGACCCGGTTCTTACTTGTGTTAAGAATTATCATTTTGAATCCCAAGAAATTAGGGCATCTGTCAGTTCTTTAATAGCAAAAAATGATGCCAAGTCCATAACTCGTACTCTGAAGTTACCTGAACGGGATGAATTTGTAGAAATGTCTGTCAAAAGGGGTTGGAGTTATTTTCTGGACATGAAAGATTGGTGCCTGACTTCCATTGCGAAAAGTTGGCTAAAAAATGAGAAGAAAGGAAAATCCCAAGTGACGCCAAATTTGAAATGGCACACTTCAAAGAAGACATATCTGATATGATTAATTTGCTGCATTGGGTGGTTGGGAATGATGATTCCAGTTCCTTTGAAAAATGGATGTGTCAATTTATTTTGATTATTTGTAGTGAATCTAAATATGTGGACTGGGCAAAGTTGATTAGTGATCATCTAAATGATCAAGTGGCTAATTTTCATAAGAGAAATTATTTTTATGTGTTCCTACTTATTTTATGTGATAGCCAGTAAGGATGTAGTGTGGTCAGGGTTGAAAACTCATGATGTTCTAACTTCAGACACACCTATCTATGAGTACTTTCCACAATTAAAAGAAGAGATAGATAATAAGGATTAATGACGCGTTAATGAAACCTTCTTAATGTTCAATGTAAGAAGGATTGAGGGTAATATAGAGGCAAGAATATCTCAAGAGGTTGCATAGAGGCAAGAATATCTCAAGAGGTTGCATAGTTGATCATAAGTTTGGGAGTTTCTATATCCAGATTGATAGATTCACTTACCTTAGAATCGGTGGGTTCGAAAATGCCCCTTATAAATTGCCTAGATTTGCCAGTGATATTATTATTTTCTTGGAAGTTTGTAGAAAAATGGCATGTGTAAATAGAAATATCATAATATGAAAAAGAAAGATTATCCTTTCCTGGTGACCCTAACTTATTTCACATGCAAGACAAATGATAATGCGAGAAATGTTGAGAAAATCCTCGTTGGATACAATTTTTGTCTCCTCATTGCTAGGCCATTCTTTGATAGTAAAAATTTTGTTAAAAGAAATTTGTATGGAGGAAGCTTGTATGAACACCATCCCCATCTTGAAGACTACTAGGAAGATTCTGTTGATGAAAGAGAAGTGCAAAGATGAGATTGGATGAGATTGACCCTTGATCAAATATGTGCTTTCAACTTACCACTGGATATTCCTGACGGGGTTGATGATAATTCTGATATTATTAATGAAGAGTATTTTATTGTTTCTGCTAAGCCACTACCACACATTTAATGGTCAGAAAAAGAACTCACTAATCTAAAGGACCTCTCTTCTTCTATTTTGAATAAAATAGAAAAGTGGCTTAAGGGAAAGGCTCATGAATGTACTGCAACTTCTTCTTCCCAAAAAGAACCTACAACAAAAGAGTAGGGGTCTTCAAATATCATTAACCATCAAAGAGCTTCTGCTAGTGTGAATATAACCAAATCTAGGGTTAATTCACAACAAGGTGACGATGGAGAAGACCCTGAGGAAAATAAAAAAAAATTGAAGAATATATGCGAGGGTGATAGTGAGCCAGTACTAAAGAGGTCAGAAGCAGGAAAAGAATTGGATGCTCTACAACAGCTCCAAGCTGATCATGTGGCTCTCATATCTCACATGTACCAGGTAATGACTCTCCTATTTTTCAACAACTCAGAAAATAGTTCTTTCTGCACTCTATTTGATATTCCATCTTCTCCTTTTTCAAATCAAGTTCCCTTAGTTAGCACCAAGACTCAGTTGGAAGACACCACCTTGAATGCCAATAATAGCAACACAGTATTACCATCCCCTTCACGGCTTAATAAAGTGGTAGAAATGAAGAGAAAATACACTCCCATGATAGATTTGAATGTTAATACTATAGCTAAATTGCTACAAACTGGTCCCCATCCTAAAAAGGCTAAGAGAGTGTCTAGGGTAGTGGTGGATCCTTCTTTTAGACATCAAGTTCTTGAAATTGCCAGTCTTATTGGAGACACAAATGAATAGAGTAGATATGGGTCCCCCTATTGTCGAAGGAGACATCTACCGTGCAAAATTTTCAGTTGGAATGTTGGCCAAAAGAGTAAAAGTAGAGAAACAAGAAAATGTAAGGTTGCAAAGCCAGGTAAATACTCTAACCACATTTATTCAATCCATTGTTAATTCTACCTCTCAACCTTAGGACATGGCTTTAGATATTTATGTTAATGGAGTGGGTCTTGGAATACTGCAACAAATTAAGAAATATCAAACTATGGCCAAGGCTATTGAACACTGGATTGAAAAGGTCACTATTAAGAGTTTGTTGTATATTGAGGAGGCTATGAAATTGTATGCTTATATCTCTAGTAGAAAGAAGGAGCTAATTGTAGAGTTACAATCCTTCAAAAAGGATGAAAGTGCCCTGATGATGGTATTTAGGGAAGTACAAGAAATAACAAAAATAGATAGCAATATATTGAAAGCTGAAAAGGTCTTAAGCAAGCCAGAAGAAAATGATTCAGTTTCTTGGTTGGATGTTGTCCAATGGAAGTTATCTATGTTCAAACAATTCACAACTGAGTTGCGGAGAATTTTAAGTCAATATCATAGTGACTTGATGGATATTATAAATAATTGCATGTCCTTGGAGATTGAAATTCTCGATGAAAGTGGGGAGAATTTGCTTGATGTAAAAGATGTCAAACAAGGTTTCAAAAGGTTGCTTAGTGAAGAATTAACTAGTATGGAAAATATAAATGACACCTCTTTGGAGATGTTGGGTCACATTGCATTATACCTCAAGAGTTTCAAACCTGATATTGATGACATCAACAAAAGAATGGAGGATGTGGATAGAACAATCAGCATGTGGAAAATCTGGATACACATTACCCTCAGTCCAAGCGGAAAAATCCTCACTCCAATTATATCCATGTTCAAGAGTTATAAAGCAAGAATGAAGCTACATGTTGATTCATCAGGTGCTAAAGAGCAAGAGAGGGAAGACAAAGTAGTTCGAGAAGAAGATCATGATGTTGTCGTTTAATTATCATTTCCTTGTTTTAAGTTCTTTTGTTTAAGACTTTGATAGACTTCATATTTGAAACTGTTTTAATTTTTCTTTATGTTTAATCAACTAATTTCAAGAAGTCGTTATCTTATTCCAAAAACAATTTCTTTTAGATGAGGCTATATATATGGGGTCTGGCGATTGTACACGGATCTTTTCGCAATCTTTGTGTTGTTGAATGGTCATTTTTATTATGAAAACTTTATTTCTAGTTATTTCCAAGAATTTTGAAGGAGTTATAGACATATATTGTAAACTTTGTGTTATAGTGGATGTATGTTTTATTCTTCTTATGTTGAATGTGTTAGCTCTTTTAAATCAAAATCTTGTATTCAAAGAACTAGAAAGCCTCATTATTTAATCTCATTATTGTGGATTATTTTTCTTTTGATTAAGAATTCTAGTGGTGATTTATATCATTGTAATTATTGAGGATGTAAATGTGTTAATAGGAAGAGTCTTTGTGCTCTCCTTTCTTTAAGTATTCTTTAGATTAATTGCCTTTTTTGCTTTCTGGTTAAAAGCATCACCTTCTTGCTTTTTGGTTAAAGGCATACCTCTTTCATTCATTCAATTCCAACCCTAAGATTAATTTCTTTTGGTGGGCCACCTACCAGGGAAAGATACTCACAATTGATAACTTGGAGAATAGAGGTTTTGCTTTAGCAAATAGATGTATCTTATGCAAACAAGCTAAGGAATCCATCAAATATTTTCTAATAGAATGTCCCTATGCTTGGAAGATCAGACAAGCTGTTTTGGAAAGATTCAAAACCTAATGGGTCTAGCCTAAGGATATCAGTTTCATGGCAGCTAGCTAAGTTCCTCCTTTTAATCATCCTATTATAAGAGAAATATGGCTACAAGCCCTTCCTCACATCTACTGGGGCGTTTGGAAGGAGAGGAATAACAAGATTTTTGGAAATAAATGTGGGGCTTGGAATGTGCTACTTGTTAAAATCTTCTTGGATATCCAAGAGAATGTTAGATCTGCCCAAATAAAAAGACCTAAAAAGCTCCCTACTACCATTGAGAAGGAAATTACTTCCACCTAGAACGTCTAATACAATTTGGACAATATGGATATCACCAAAATCTAAAAAAGAAGAAACATAGTGTGGATCCCCCTAATCTAAGATTGATTATTGAGGATGTGAATATGTTGCTGGGAAGAGTCTTTGTACTCTCCTTTCTTTAAGCATTCTTTAGATTAAGTGTCTTTTCTTCTTTCTTGTTAAAAGCATCACCATCCTGCTTTCTGGTTAAAAGCATACCTCATTCATTCATTCAATTCCAATCTTACGAAGGTAGTTGATCCTTGTAAAAAATGCAGAGAGTCATTGCAAATACCATTACAAATAGACTCAACTGTTAGTATATTTGTCATTATTTGTGGGCATAAGAAGATAGAGTTTAGTGACAAATCTATATACTAACAATAGACAAGATGAAATTATGTGGATAGTAGACCCTACAGGTAACTATTTAGTCACATATGGTTTCAATATTATGCTTGAATTTATGATGCATGACTTCAATTAGAGTTTTATATGGAGTCACAACCTCATCCCTAAGATTAATTTCTTTTGGTGGGCCACCTACCAGGAAAATATACTCACAATTGATAACTTGGAGAATAGAGGTTTTGATTTAGCAAACTTGGATGTATCTTATGCAAACAAGCTGAGGAATCCATCAAACATTTTCTAATAGAATGTCCCTATGCTTGGAAGATCAAACAAGCTATTTTGGAAATATTCAAAACCTAATGGGTCTGGCCTAAGGATATCAGTCTCATGGCATCTAGCTAGGTTCCTCCTTTTAATCATCCTACTATAAGAGAAATATGGCCACAAGCCCTTCCTCACATCTACTGGGGCATTTGGAAGGAGAGGAATAACAAGGATTTTAGAAATAAATGTGGGCCATGGAATGTGCTACTTGTTAAAATCTGCTAGGATATCCAAGAGAATGTTAGATCTATCCAAATCAAAAGACCTAAAAATCTCCCTACTACCATTGAGAAGGAAATTACTACCACCTAGAATGTCTAATACAATTTGGACAATATGGATATCACCAAAATCTAAAAAAGAAGAAACACAATGTGGATCCCCCTAATCCAAGATCGATTAAACTGAACCTCAATAGTTCCTCTAAAGGTAACCTCGGGAAGGCAGATGGGGGTGGGGTGCTAAGGAGCAACAAAGATGAGTTCATTGTTGCATTTGCAGAAAACTTGGGTGTCCAAATCAATTACTATGTTGAAACCTCTGTAGCTATACAAGGCTTAGTTTTGGATAGGAATCTTGATATTACCAATATTGTGGTGGAAGGAGACTCATAAAACATAGTTGACATGCTAAACTCTAAGGTTGTTCCTCATTGGTCTTATAAGAACATTATTGATGATGCCAAAGAGTTATTAATGTCATTCAAAATTTTCAAAATCTTGCATATCTATAGAGAAGGTAACAAGACTACTAACCTTCTTACAAATTTGGGAGGCACTATGGAGGACTACTCTTATTGGCACATGGAGGGGTCACTCCCCCAAACATTAAACAGTCTTGATAATGAATCTAGAAAACTCCATTAGCCCCCTTGCCACTAGTTTTAAAATTGGCCTGGTTTATCATGGGGATGTTAAATGAAAAGTACTATAGAAATCATGACTACACAAATTACATAAAGGAATGGGAGAGTAGTAAACATGACAAGATCAAGTTGAACTGGAAACAAGTAACCCCTCATTGAATGATTCAACACTTTAAGACTTTTTTGAAGAGCTAAAATTAGTTTTCAAACATCATAGGTATGTTGATGGAAGTTGAGCCATGGGGGTGAAATGCTAAGAATCAATCCTTCGTCTTGTGAGAAGGTGCATATCAATGCTACCATCTAGAGTATCCTTAGAAAGGAGGCCTTATGCCATTTTTAGAAGTAGTTAATGGGTTGACCTCATGTTATCCTATGAATTCACAAAATCTTGGAAGAATAGGACTATGTATGTGTATGGTATATCCTTCAACATCTTAGAGAAATTAATAGCCATGGCGACGAGACTAAGTATGGAAGGATTGAAGCTCTAGAAAATGATAAAAAAATTAGGATCATCAGCACATGGAATCTTTTTTAAGAGGGTGAGAAGATTTCAAGGTTTTAGAACATTTTTAAACATGAAGACCTACTCGAGCATTGGCAGGATGTGGTGGAAGTCCTCATGAGATACTTCACACTAGAAGGTAGGTACAAAAGAATCTACTCCTATCACTTCCCTATGCTAAATCACCTTTGCCATAATAAGAAAATGAGCTTCCATTTCTTTCTATTTTGTTCACTTGAAAATTCTATTTAGAATGTGCTTATTGGCAAGGTTGAGTTGCCCCTTCACTAGGGCCTCATTTACTGTATTTATAGGTATGAGCAGGCCAAAATGCCCAACCCCTTATTTTTCTTGGGATCATTAATCCTACCCTAGTTCCCCCCAAAGTGAAGAAGATTTCCCACCCTAGTTTGTCCTTGTCCCCTATTCTAGGTAATAGTGAGGTTGTGGCCTCTCATCCTCCCCTGCACCCCAAAGATATTTTCATGGACAAGCCCAAGCCTACCCTAGTGGTTAAATTTTTTGTCTCCCGCTAAGCCTCAACTAGATTCAACTCTAGTCTCCATTCATCCCATGCCATCTGACCATAAATTGGTTGATAAGGGGAGGGTTGTCATGGAAGAAGATCCCTCTACAAACCCCACTCCTAGCCCTATTCACCCTATCAAGCTCCTAACGACTAAACATCTAATATAGAGGCCTAAGAAGGATTGTCCTACCCCTCAACCCAAGACCTCTACTAATGAAGGGAACATGCTAGAAGATTCTATTGCCTCACCTTGCCACCCTAATGTTCAACAAGATGTGGATTATGCCAATTGTAGCAACCTAAAAGGACATGTGGACAAACTTCAAGAAAGCCTCAATCTCCATAATAATGTAATGAAATGGTTCTTGGCCCAACATCACAACACTAGATTGAGAATGTGGGAGATTAAGATGAAGTTATTTAAACAGGTCAAGGATCAGTAGAAAACCTAAGTGGATGATGACATTTGGCAAGAAGTGGAGAAATTCTTTACCACCTTCCAAAGCTAAGAGAACTTAGAGAAGAAGTTCCTCATAATGCAGAAGAACCAAGAGGAACTAAAGGATAACTTGTCCTAGTTTATGGCTTTTAGTAAGCAAACCATCAAAAACTCAGCGACTAGTCTATACGTGCTATAGAGTGAGCTTTAGAAAAGATAAAGGGAGCCCAAACAAGAGGGTTCAACCAAAAGAACCAGGGCTAAGAGCATTGCCCAAAAAGGTGAAACCATTTCTCTTGACAAAGACCCTCTGGAAGTAAATTTGTTTATCAAGTTAATTTCTTAACTAAAGAGTGGTAGGCTCCCAGTGGGCTTCAAAAGTTGACTAATAACAAATAGGTGGTTTTGTGTTTTCTATTTTCTCTGTTACTATTGTGTTGTTGTTGGTCCTTTCCTTTTTTTTTTAATTCCTGCTATTTTGGTTGGTTTTGATAGTCTCATATCTCATAGTACTCATTATGTTTTCCTAATAGCTGCTACTATGTAAAAGGGTTTGGGCCCTTTCAAAAACTTACTTTTATTAATATAAAAAAACATTCAAAACATGATATGTATTTTTATACGCGCGTGCGCACACACACACATATATCATTTAATTATTAATTATACTACCATATATATAATGTTTATGTGTGTGTATATATATACCAAGAGTTCAAATAATTAAATCAAGAATAGAATATATATTTATATACATACACATACACATATATTTACAACAACACAATACAAAATACATACACATACATATTCATGCCTATGCACATATACCTTTGTATTAATATCAAATTACACAACAATAAGTGGCAATGCAGAACAAACCAAGACTCAATGACAATTCCATCAATAGTCAAATACAACAATCATACAAGATGAAGAAAAACAAATTGCTAAGTGCCAACAACCACTTGGACAACACTTGATACCGATTCTCGATGAATACTATTTTATAGGATAGTCTCACTTCCCTTGTGAGATGAGGATCAAGCCTACATTAAATCACTTATTAAATTCCCAGTACTAATTATAATAGAATAAATGAAATCAAAACTAGACAATCAAACTTGTCCTTGAACTAGGGAACAAATCCCTACTCATAACATGCTTCCAATATGATTAGCAATAACATATAAATATAACTAATTTATCATTATAATCAACTCAAAAGTTCAAATAAAGGTCTATTGAGGGTATAACTAATTTATCATTATAATCAACTCAAAAGTTCAAATAAAGGTGTATTGAGGGTATAACTAATTTATCATTATAATCAACTCAAAAGTTCAAATAAAGGTGTATTGAGGGAGGTCCATCACATGGTCATTGTTTACTTTTGTGCTATGTGATGTCTTTTTACACCCACTTGGCATAAGTGCATTGTTTACCACTTGCTATCGGTCCCCTAATCTTGTTTGTACTCCATATTACTAGTAAAACTGCCTAGCGCAACCCACCCTATGCATCATCACAAAGCAAACCTTTCTAGTCATACTCCACTTTGTGTTGTACGATGCCTTACCAATTGGTGCTTCACTTACCTTTTCACTAGAATTAATAGTCGTGTGGTTTTATCTTAAGCTATTTTTGATAGCTCCACGTGTCTAATCTGGGCTTGGCCTATAACCAATAAGACTGAGGCTAAGTATTAAGCCCACATACGTGGCCATACCCTATTGAATCACTATCTTTCTTCACATGGGCAAGTAATTTTTAGGTAGTTTTAATGGCTTTGTGCTATGCGACACAATGTCATGTGGCTCACATTAAGCACTTCAAAGTCAAATGTATACCTTTCATTAGCCCACATCACATACCATTCAATTCCCATTTGCTCACATGTCATGTGTCTTGCTTTGGAGCCCCTCATATTGCCCACCATATCTTTATTAACCCTTTTTATGTCCTATCAAATAAAAGTTTGTTCTTTTATTCTTATATCAAAGTTGTCTTACGTGGCATATTTTGATTGCAGTGCACCACTCCTTCAAACTTTGTTCTATGCACTTTGCATAGTGCCATAGATTTTGTCTATAGTTAAGATTGACAATTGTATTTTAAAGTGTTTTCAAAGAACTTAACCATTGATTTTATTGGCTCTTCTACCTATGTATGAACAAACAATTAATGAAAGCCCTATTTACAAGCAAGTTATTCTCCTCCCAAATTTGCCATATTCAAACCTTAAAAATTGCAAATTCTCATTTTCTTTTAAGTATCCTAGTCCATGATAAGTTGTGGAGAGCTTTTATAAGAGCAACAACAACATTGTTCAAGGCTTTTTATTAAAGAAGAATTATAAAGAAAAGGACTAGAAGTTAGTACTGAGGTGTTCATTTCTAAGAAGATTTAGAATCCAAATATCAAGTAAAAACCCCAATAAATTAGGTATGTAGAACCTCACTCTATGTCAATTATGCATAATATTTTTGTGTGTTAAAACCACTTTCGATCTAGGGTATATTTTCTCCTGATTTCATGCATGCTTAGGGTTTTTTCTCACTGTGTTCCAAAGTTGCTTAGAACTTGTCTTTATTAAATCACTACCCCAAGGGATTATTTCAAAGTAATTTAAAAAAAAAACCATGAACCTTAGGTGTCTATAACCCATAACTATGTCTTCTAAATAATATGCTACCTAAGACTTAACCCAACAACTCCCTTGGGTAACCAAGAAGTTTGAACAATTACCATCTAGAGGATTCTAAGCCATATATTAGGGATGCAATTACTTTTAAAACTATTTGGCATTTATTCAAGGTGTTCTACAACAAGTCTTTTAGCAATATTCCCCTATGCAATGCATGGAGATTTGATTAGGGCAAAGTAATTATGCCTAATTGCTTCATAAACCTAGAATTGGTGGATGGGGTATCTAAGAAATATCACCATATCTCCAAAAAAGTTGTGGATGTAGAAGGAAAGTAGATATTTATTGTAAATAGGGGTTTGATTCAAACTATTTTCAATCTGACCCCCAATGCATGAGAAATAATAAATCTACAAACCCTAGCCACAAAATACAATAAAGATAAGCTTAGTCATAGGATCAAATGGCTTCCTCACCACAGGGTTAAGAAAGATAAGATTATGAAGAAAGTAGAGTCCATTCCAGATGATAAGCTTGAGCCTTTTGACTTGGACAAATTCGAGGGATACTACAAGGATACCTACCAGGGGATTTGTCAAATCATGGGTATAGACACAAAATATAAGATGCAAACATGAATAATGATGTTAGCTTTTAACATCTAGAACCCTCATGTCAATAGGGTAGATTTGATTATCGACAATTCTTGGTTGATAAATTACACAATGAAATGCCAAATTTTAGGAAACCATCATTTGCACAAGTATTTAGATGGTACTCTATGTTATGCCATATTTGTTGCATGTTTTCACTAAAGAATAGGATAATGCATTAGGTGTTCAATTGAAATTGAAAATGAAGTACCACATGGATTTGCATGTCTAGTTTAGATGAGAACTATCAATATGGACATGTATTGCACTTACTCCAATTATTGTATTTTTGAAGATCTCTTTGTTAGCCCCATATTGAAACTAGGTCATGAAAGGCTAAGACTGACTAAAAGACTTATGGAGTTCCAAAGGCCCCAAACACTTAAAGGATAAAAAATCACCCATAAGTGGGGTAACTAATTTTTACATGATAAATACATTGGCATAAGGGTCTATGGTGCCACAGTTGTTCCACACAAGTTGCCCAAATGGGTGCTTGATAGGATTAATTTTTGGAGGCAATGTGGCAAATGCATAATTCAAACCAAGTACATTTTAGGAGTCAAAATAAGGGAGGTTTCTTTCCACCATTAGCTCAATTCTCAATTTTTACTATCTTGGGTGGGGAGGGATCCATATGATAGGTTAAGTGATATAATTGACAAATATGGCATCAAGACTATTGATGCTAGGCCATATGATCTAGAGGGATTCATTAATAACATAAGGAGTGTTGGTAGGTCTAGCTATGAGCACTAGTACCTTGAAAGGGAGGATTTGTTTAATATTTGCATTGACCAAGTTGATAAGAATCAAAGAAGGGAAATATGGAATAACATTGAGCTTGTAGAGAAAAGAAGGCATGCCAATAACCCCAAATATAAAGTATAATTTTTAGAGATTAAGTACCCAATAGAGAGGATGAGAAGTAAACTAGACAATGTTGAAACTCTAGGGATCATTTCCAACAAAAATAAAACATGTGGAGCTTGATGTCTAAAAAAATAATTAGAGAAAAGACCTACAATCAAACCTCCATCACCTAGTGGATCAATTTCCTAGTCTGTAATGCAGTGTATACTTGATGCAGCTTCACCCTCCATGGAGGTGTCTTCTTTAATGGTTAATGTATAACGCTAGATCTAGAATAAAATGCAAGAGATTAAAGCCATATTAAACCCTTATTCTAAATTAAGTAAAATACCTTTGGATTGAACATAAAGAAGATCAAATCAAATAATTCTTACCTTCACTTACCAAGCAAGAGATCTCCTTTACTAAGTAGATTTTCTCATGGATATGAGTGATGTAGTTGCTCTTAGATTCTTAAAGATTTGAATAGCATGTACTTGTCAAATGATATGCTTGATATGCTTGCTTGCTTATTTTTGATATTGCTTGCTCATGATCTCGTGCTATTATTATACTTGGTTCCTTATGCTATGAGTGTGAAGGCATGAGGTATGGAGGAATCTTCTTACGAGTCTGAGGAATGATTGAAGGTTTAATTTATAGGTGCTTGAACGATGATGTGAATGGTTGAGATTAAAAGATAGATGGATGGTGGAGATGCACTTGGGGCATTGGATCATGTGCAAGGGGGCATTTTTTAATTTAATTTAATTTAAGTATTGTAGATGGATGATGTGGACCTATTTGTGTGTATAGGTAAAAAATGAGTACATAAAGATCAAGCAATGAATGATAAACTCAATCCTATAACCTTCAAGAGAACGATCTAAACGATAACCAAAATCAATGTAAATAACAAAACAATGAAGCTATCACCTAGATTGTATTGTTTCCTTGGTTTTTTGTGGATTGCTCAATGAATTGCGAAACCATGGTTGCAATAAGTGGACATAGAAGGTGTGCTCAAAGATGTGATGTGCTCAACGATGCGTAGTAATGCTCAAAGCGTTGTATGAATGCCCAAATCTTAAATGATCGAAGAGGATTTTTGCTGAAGTGAAGGGGGTATATATAGGTTTCAGGGGAAGATCGATCAACGGTGGAGATAAATAAATGAAATGGATGGACAAGATGAGATGAGAAGACATGATGAACATGCACACGCCACGTGTCCATGCAAAAAAGAAAATTTTATTGAGTTAATTGCTTGCTTTGATAAAGATAGGATTTGATTTTATAAATTTAGAACGTTTTTTTCTAATTTATGAATTGATTGATAAAAACAATAATGATTAAAGCCGATTAACTCAACTTTATATTTGCTTTTTGACATGCTAAAAATAAGACTGATTGTGCACATAGAAGAAAATATTATTTTTAGAAGAAGTGGAAGATAATTGAGAATTAAATAAATAAATTTATTTAATTAATTGTGCATGATTGAAGAAAAAATAAGATATGAGAGTTTAAAGTAAATTAAACAAATAAATTCATTTAATTTATTTTGCATGATAAAGGAATATAAACTAGCAATCGCACCTTGGTGTGCAATGGGTACACCAAAATCGGAAGTGTTATTGAATTTGTTGATTCAATCTAGTGGATCTTGTAGGTTTGTTAATGTTATGTATGATATAAAATGTATATGTTAAGATGAAAATAATTTACTTGTGTATGTAATAAGATTGAAAGGATGGCAGCAATGGGTTGAGGCATATGAATAGTAATGATCGTACTTTAGTTGCGCAAGGAAACTATGGATGCCTACCAATGTCGCACAGTTATCAGTGAATGTTGGCAACATCTCATGTAGTTTTGTGATGTTCAATGTATCAACAACATGTTTTTTAGGAACACAACTTTGATTTTCTGAAGAATCTCATGAAATTTCCTTGGAACATTTGAGGTGAGACGAAGGACATCACTTTCTAGATGGTGTTTGGTTTTTCTATAGCTTGTTTTGGATGGGTTATGAAGTTTGAGATCTGTGGATTATTTTGAGTGCAAGGTTTAACATGCATACATAGTGAAGAGGAAGGCATAGATTTTGCACAACCATGTATATTATGAAGAAGTAGAAGGTTTATGTCTCGCATGAACAATACCTATAGTAGTCGGAGATTGATGTAGGATTGTAGAGCAAGCAAGTAGATTGAACAGTACCTATCATTGGATATTGCTTCTCATGCAAACTATTTATGCATACAAAACAAGCGTACTCTTGATAGATTGAAGTATAGAGTGAAACGGGTTTGTATGGTACAAGAAAGGGCACCTTTTGAGACACCATGGATATCATATTGACAACATTCTTCAACAACATTCCTTAATCTCATATTTAGAATCTTCTGTTGAGTGTCAATTTACATAATAATATTTGGTGTACTTGTTTGAATTGAAATACACGCCAAGTAACATTTTTTTTATCTTTGTAGAAAATTTCCTTTAATTGGTTCATGTGATTGTGGCTTTGTTTTGATTGACTTTATCATTGAATGGTTGTTGGTGTTACATCACAATGACTAATTTTTGTTTCTTGTTTAGATGAATACCAAGAAGTCATAGAGTGTGTTGCTTAAAATTTCTTAGGTAGGCTCGTGTTCTTGTTAATTTGCTTTAACTCTTAGATATCGATATACTTTGATTTTAACTAAAACATCAATCTTGTCATATAATTTATGACTGTTTATTGGGTCAATTGAAGCAAATTTATTTGGTGAAATACATATATTAAAATGAAAATAATGTAACCTATTGTAATGTTCGTATTGAGAGAATGAATTATTTTTCCTTTTTTATTGATTTTAAATTATTAAAAAGCAAATATGTTTATTTAATAAAATTAAGATGTTCATAGGGTTTGTAATTGTAAACCATTATATGTATAATATTAAAATTAAACTTATAACATATAAAAAAATATTATATAGAATATAATAATATTTATTGTTAAATTGTATATCTATTTGGTATAATGGAAATTCTTTTTAGAATCGTATAGCAATATGAGTGTTTATTGGATCAATTGAAGCATATGTATTTGGTAAAATATGTATAACATTCTTTAACTCAAAGATAATTGTTTCCACAAGGCTAGTAGAATATAACCATAAAGACCAAAACAAAAGGATTTTTATCTTATTTAAAAAAAATAAGAATATATATATATATCAATTAACTATTATATATTTATTACTAATTCACATGAAATCAACCAATATATTAATATTCATTGTATTAAAGGCCAATATTAAATATTGCAATGCCTTCAAATATCTCTCTTAATTATATACAATCATCCCATATCAACAACAATGTTATGCTATTCATATAATTATTTTAGAACCATTTATGTCGAATTATCAGATTCATTGATCCTCTAAAGCTTTCTTCCTGAAGTGGAATGGTAGTCCTTACCCCGTGTCGAAGAAACCATTAGTATCATTGTCATGACTCATACTACATTATCGTTGGAATATTTAATGGTGGAGATTGGATTATTATACCCAACCCTCCAGAAAGACCATTTCTTCCCCCAAGGCCTGCCTAGCCTCCAGATCATTATGCTTCTTGCTACTGTCAAACTAACCTTTTTAGTTCCTGCGCTTTCCTAGAGATGGGGCACGCCCAGGCTGAGGCTACCCCAGAGGATCTTTATTCTTATCTATCTTGTTGGGGGATGGATCCATCCCTTATCATTTTTAGAAGATATGATATTGAGGTTCCTTTGATAAGATTCCCAAGCCGTTGGGGAGATTTTCCCTGCCTAGGAGGTTCATCGGTTCCAAGCTTCTTTGTTGGTCCTTCCATTCAAAATGATTCTATCGATTTTGTCTTGACGCTGCTTGGCGCTGTCTCTTATTTGTGGTTAGGTAATGTTGTGCTTTCTACTACCGTATCTAAAACTATCATGACCCCCACCATCACTAAAAATTCTCCTTTTTTTGTTTTGGGATTTGGAACAGGATGGCTGAATGTCCAAGTTACTTTGTGTGCTTGGTCTTACCTTCTGATCACACTTCTCATCTTTTGGTGGACTCGTGTTTTGCTGAGGGTTCTTTGTCTCACCTGGAGCTATAACCAAATTAGGTTGTATAGTACCTTCTATCTCCTTTTTCTATCGAGGGCACTTTTTAGATGAGTGTTGTTTGCTTCTGTAATTTAAATATAAATGTTTCGGTTCCTCAATTTTAACAGATTGAATCCATAAACAATTAGATGAGTGGAGGGAAATTTTCCTTGGGATTTCTTTGATTGCAGCAACTTGGATTCTAGCATAAAGGTACGAATCCTTGTCGAGAAGATTTGTGTCGATATTTGTGAGGGTGCCTAGGGATCGACCTATTATGGCCAGACTGTCTTCTGTACAAAACTCTAATGGTGACTTGTACAGATGAATCCACTTGGGCTCATCATATGGATTTAGTTGGGTTGGATCAAAATTTGGTGATCACATTCTAATGTAAAAGGGAAAATCTCCCATCCATCTAGTTTTTATCTTCCTCATCCATGAAAATTGCACAAAAGAAACCCTTGGGAAGAAACTTTATTGCACTTTGGACTTTCCAACTTTCTTCGATCCATTTCCTTATCTGAACCCTGGTTAACTATGGTCCTATGAAATGACAAATCATTGTGGTTTTTGTTAACATCTCTATATTCTCCTTGCATTCTTCCGATACGTCTATAGTTCTTCCTTTTCTTTTCACTATCTAGTTTTTATCTTCCTCATCCATGAAAATTGCACAAAAGAAACCCTTGGGAAGAAACTTTATTGCACTTTGGACTTTCCAACTTTCTTCGATCCATTTCCTTATCTAAACCCTAGTTAACTATGGTCCTATGAAATGACAAATCATTGTGGTTTTTGTTAACATCTCTATATTCTCCTTGCATTCTTCCGATACGTCTATAGTTCTGAGCGATCCTTGCTCCCCAAAAATGATGTTATCTTTGCTATCCTCGGACATCTATGAACTAGGCTTGAAATCGTAGAGATTGTTTGCATTTTCCTCCACTAGTTTATGTCCTTCTCCTTTGACCTGCCCTGCTCTTTTTTGTTCGGGTCCCATTTTGCAGAAACACATTATACATGCATGAAACTATTGTTTATCTTATATTTAATAAAATAAGAATATATATTATATATCAATTAACTATTATACATTTATTAATAATTCACATGAAATCAACCAATATATTAATATTCATCATATTAAAGACCAACATTAAATATTGCAATGCCTTCAAACATCTCTCTTAATCATATACAATCATCCCATATCAGCAGTAATGTTATGCTATTCATATAATTATTTTAGAACCATATAGTTGTATGCACAATGTAAATTAATAGTTATTGCTAGTGTTGATCAAATTAGCATCACTCTCGTAGTTAGGTATGTACATGGCTATAGAGATTTTCTTGATTGAAACAAAAGCCATTTGAAATTAATGCTCATATAAAGATTAAGGTGAACCTTCAGCAATGCTCCCAAAGAATTTGGAGCACGTACACTAGCGAATGGTATTGCATAACATACAACAGTCAAAATCATTTAAATTTTGGCATTTTTCTTCATACCATTAATAATACTTGGAAACATATAGAATATCCTAGATTATGAATTATTGCCATAAGCAAGTCCCCACTTTTCTTTTTGAATTATAAGGCAATTTTGAGCATATATTCAAGTGTTGTATTAGAGTTCTTGTTCAAAGTTAGTCTTAACTGACTCATTTCTTCTTGTACTTTGAGCTCCAAAGAATATCACTTAGCAAAAGTTGGCATGGAAAAGTTGTCCAATACTAGAGTTAGCACAAGCCAGTTTTATAATGATATACAATAGTCAATTTGAATCATTCCAAAGTGTATGTAGCAATGATTTATGTAACTTAACATTAATTAAATCTATTTTTTGAGAATTTAAAATAGATATAATGAATTTATATATACATTTGTAATTTAAAATGACATACCTATAACAAACATACTAGACAAGAATGCCTCCTTTATTGCAACACCAAAAATGAATGTGGAATATTAAGTAATTATACCGTTATATTTGATTTTGTAACTTTTTCTATTTTATCTTGTATTAATAAAATAAGATTATATATTATATATCTATTAACTATTATATATTTATTAATAATTCACATGAAATCAGCCAGTTTATTAATATTAATATTAATTATATAATTTATATATTATATATATACGATTATTAAATTCACTTTTATTAATATGCATAGGTGACGACTAATCCAATGCAAGTGAACCTAGGTGCAGTGCATGGACAAGAATCTAGAAAGGAAGCACACATATTTGATGTAGCTACTAAGCAAAATACATGGATCTTGAAACCCATTAAGATTATGCAAATTAATTCATTAAGATTATGTAATTTAATTCATGACACTCCAGAAAAAAATGACATGGGTCATAGGGATAAAAAATAATCATCATTCACTTAAAGACATAGCAATTGAACTTCCACAACTCTTCAACGAACCCATTGCACACCTAGGTGCCCTTGCTAATTTTATAATCAAGTGAAGTCTAGGTTAGCTAAATGTTTTCAATTTGGTAAGGGTTGAAGGTTCAAAGAATATGTGGAGTCCTCGATTTGTCATATTAGATGTAATTATTTTCGAGGACCGTGTAGGAAAAAACAATCTCCTAAGCATGCCCATAGATACAAACAGAAACTATTGGGCATGTCAAGTCCATCTAGTGATAAGAAACTTATATATACAGACTAAGATCTAATTTAAAGAAATATTAAAAATCAATTATATAATGTACATTATATTTTATATATAATATGTGTTATATTTAATTTAAATATTAATATGCTATACATTTTTAATATTTATATTCATTTTAATATACAATATTATATAGCCCTTCGAGGCACAACGTGGTGGTGAGTTCACTTGGTTGCAGTGATCACCACCCAGGTTTAAATCCTCGCTGGGCTACCGTGCTCGTAGGATCCTTCTTGGGTCCTCCATTGTGCTAGCGTGCTCGCAGGCTATGGGCCTTCATTTGGCCAACGAGCTCACGGATTTGAACTAAAGGGTGCTAATGCCTGGGTGGTGATGCCCATTGGGGACAGAGACCCCCAGTTGTGGTCTTAGGCAATAAAGTCGATGGGAAGAGATCACCCGCAAGGGTCTCTCTGGGCCTGGACTAGGCTAAAAAACCTGGGTACTCCCAATCAAAAAAAATATATACAATATTATATATTTAATTTTAATAGCTAATATATACAGACTAAGATCTAATTTAAAAAATTATTAAAAATTAATTATATAATGTACATTATATTTTATATATAATATATGTGTTATATTTAATTTAAATATTTAATATGTAAATACTTTTTTAATATTTATTAATATTATATTCATTTTAATATAATAATATATTAGAAATCTATTTATATTTTTTTAATTAAGAAAATAAATGTTAAAAAATTCTTAGATATAAAGTATACCTTAAAAAAGCTTAGCGTTGGAAGTCATACTAAATGAATTTTTTTTTAACATCTTGTTATAAAATTCAAACGATATTGCACGTGTATGGAAGAGGGGCCGAAAAAGTGAAAAGATTATTTAAAAATCATTAAAGCCACAACAAAACAAATTTTGTTTAATTACACTACATGTATTTAACAGAAATTTCCATGAATTTCTACTAATATTCTATAATCACATTAAGGGGTAAATATTTAAAGGCGGCATCCATATTTACAGCTTTTTGTTTATGCGGAGGGTAATAACGGCAAACAAAGGCAACGGAGCAGGAAAAAATGGTGACGGCAACAGGGAAAACTGGTGGCATAAAAATCCAATGACCCAAGATGCTGCAATCATCTTGCACGCCTCTCGAACAATGAAAACCGTCGATTTGCGAAGTTAGCCCGTCATGCTCACAAAGGGAACGCCTTTGGCATAATAAATATTAGTTTTATTTATTTTTAGAAGATAAAGTCAACTTAAATAAAATTGAATAATTTATTTAAATTTAGAGGAATAAAAAGCTAATTAAATAATTAAAATTATTTAATTGTTGTGGATAAGAGGAATTTAAGTGATGAATTAATTAAATAATTAATTTTATTTCATTAATGTGGGTTTGAAGATTGAAGGAGGATAATTCAATTAAATAATTAAAATTATTTAATTTAGAAGAATAAAGTGGTGAATTGGATGAAATTAATTAAATAAATAGAATTTATTCAATTAATGTTGATTTTAGGGGAATTAGAAGAAATTGATGAAATTAACTAAATAATTAGATTATTAATTAACATTGAATGCAAGTGATTTAGGAGAAATTGATGTATGCCAGTGATGTAATGCGAAGGTCATTTTTAGGTGTCTACATTTTGCCCCTCTTTGAGATGGTGTTGCGAAGTAACAACATTTCAAAGAAATTTAAAACATAGTGTTTGATTTGAATGGAAGAAGATTGATTTAGAAGATCATGGTTGGAAGAAAAGGATTGGAATGGAGATGGTGATGCCCCAGTCACTCAAAGCGAGGGTGACAAGGGAAGATAATGGTAAGTTAATGAATAAGATGAATGATGATGATGATTCCAAGACAAAAAAGGTATTGCCCCTGACAAGTTGTAAACCAACGATTAATTGATGATGATTGATAAGGATAGTGTTGTCATTGTGGGGAATGATATATCCCTAGATCAACACAAGGATGTTAGAACGATATATCCCATTGATGATGGATTGATGATTGATTTATGACAAGATTAGGATCTAGACCAAAGGATGTGATTGGATAATTTGGCTAGATTGATTAGCTAGAGTTGGTATGGAAATGATGAGGTATATCGATAATATGAATGATGATGATAATGAGGATGACCCCTCGAGAGGATAGTTGGGTTCAAAGAACACAAGTGTGCTCTTGAAATGAAAGAAGAGATGAAGATGAAAGGTTAGATGAAAGATGGAAGATAAATGGAAAAAGAATAGAAGAATTGATATCAGATTGATTGATCTTTGTATGAAAACTATATGTTGATTTTGGATGCATGGATGGGTGTATGGATAGGATGTTGCAACAGTTTCGCAAATATTTATAAAGAGAAAACCTTATTTTGGATATGGCACATGGATATTATACACCAAGGTATAAAAGACCAAGGTACTGAGATATCTGGTGTGAGGACGTTGACTCTGCAAACACATGGTTTGAACTTATATCTACTAGACATAATATAACCTTGTTGGAAAATGTGAATGAACAATAGTGTTAGCATAAAATAAATTTAATACAGATAAGGCCTTTACAGAACCTTAAATGCAAAAGAATATTAATATGCAAGATAATAAGTTTTAACACACACAAGATAAATATTAGCCGTAGTAGGATAATAAGCTCATCCCACAAATGCAACATACGAAAGCAATGACTATGCCCCAATCCATATTGCATCACAACATACCAAGATATAGATAAATCAAGGTAGTCTTGACTAAGCATTAGAAAGGAACAAAAGATAAACCAAAAAAAATTGACTGACTGATAAAGTAAACACACAACCAACATATTCTCTTGCCAAAGAGGTTGCTCAAGGTAGATAGGTTATATGAAGCCTTATTGTAGGAAAGATATATCCATTAAAGGCTATTGATCTGATCTAGGATAGATGGATTGATGTAGCAGATGTGGCAAGTGGTATGTGGGACAACATATGGCTTTAGGAGTAGTCTTTTTCTTCTAGTTTGATAAATATTTGAGTAGTCAAAGGATGCATAGTTTGTTTTCTGCTTGAGTTAGTCAAGTTGATGTGGATGGGATGGATTGTGATGAACATAAGAAGAGAGAGATCCAGAAGTGTTAATGGATTGGGATGGAGAATAGGTGAATTATATGTGCTTGAGTACTGGATACTTCCTTCGTATTCCAGACTACCTACATACCTTGTATCCATGGATCAAGACACATTACGATGATGATGATTATGATAATATGTAGTTTTGGTTCACGATGATGAGATGGGGTGTTTTAGGATGGTGCGGATGGAGATGATGGTATCTTATGTGCCTGAGTACTGGATACTTCCTTCATATTCCAGACTGCCTACATACCCTATATCCATGGGATCAAGGTACTTTAAGATGAGGGTGATGATGATATGTAGTTCTGGTTGAATGATGATGTGGGGTGGTATGATGTTGATGATTATTTTTTTGGATTTTTGGAATGTTATGATTTTTTTTGAAAGTTTTATTAGGTGACATTGGATTGAATTTGGATAGCCTTAGTACTAGATACCGATGACAAGGGAACATCATGGATAGGTAAGCGGATGGGTGATAGTGGATAATGGATGGATATGTAGTGTAAGATGGATAGATAGGTAGAAAGATGGGTGATAATAGATAATGGATGGATAGGTAAAAGGATGTGATCTCCAAGGACTATGTCACATAGGAATAACATGTCTTATTCTAGATATTAGACTCAGGATATAGCGTGACAATGCTTGTGATGGTAGGATTGATAGGATATGGTGGGAAGTATGAGATACAACAAGAGGTATCCAAAGCTTGATTTAACATTTTGCCCCTATCTTTATCAAGATCAAAAGGAGGAAAGAAGGATGAAGTGGATCAATGGGATAGTATATAGATATAATGGAGAATGAAGATATGATAGGAAAATGATAGGATGAGATGAGACATCATGCCCCCAAGTGTAAGGTACATAGACAATCAATCTACACATGACGCCTGTTTGCCAGGTTTTCATCATGGTACTTATCCAAGGTGTCTATTTGCTAAGTTTTCATCGTTGGATGAATGATTTCTCTTTACTATTTTGATTTTTTTTTCAATCTTTTTTGACTTATTTGGATGGAGGATGAGGACTCAAGCATCTATTTATAATAGCAAGGTAGTATGTTAGCAATTGAATGCATGCTTGCACATGGACTATATCAGGTAGCATTATGTGCATGGATGTTGGTAAATGTGGGAATATGGAAATGGAAAGGATGGTGGGTTATGAGTTGAATGATGGATGGATATGGAGGGATAAATGGGTGATGGAGCAAAAGCATGGATCATAGAGGTATGATGGGGGAAGTATGGAGGATAATGGATGTAAGATGGAGGGATGGAAGTATGTGGAAATGTCATAGAATGGTGGGGAACCAAGACCAATGGTTGCACACATCGTGATAGATTTGGAAGCCTTTGATTAGGATGGGGAGTGGGGAGTGATGAGGTATAAACAACCTCATTTTTATAACAAGCCATATAACCCTTTTTGTCCTGACCAATCACCTTAGCCATGCCAATTTGTTTATTTTTAGAAGCAATATTTATCTATTTTTGATAAAATGATGTATAAATCTTTACTTTCAAATTGATTGAAATTAGCCACTAATGTTGACTTAATTGTTGTAGAGCTTGTGTAATTATGCAGGGTTCCATGTATGGCCTAACGAAAGGAGTGGACTTCAAAGCAGTTGAAGTCAGAGTGCCAGAATTTTACGGTGCAATAAATTTAGGCATACATCATAGACTTTGTTAGCAATTCTGTTATTTTCTGTTGGGCATACTTAAGACTTTACGGCTCCACTCAGAGCCTTTAATGTGTTTAATTTCAAAGACATCTAGTTAGTTTGTAATTCTATTTTTCTTTAAAGATTTCTTCAATGGCATTTACCCACCATCTAAAATTTAGGATTTTGTAGCAGTACAATATATATAGGTAGTTGCTCAAAACAAGGATATGTTATGATGTGTTATGTTATGTTCTGATATACAATGCAAAAGGGTTGTTCAACTATGTTCTGTGTTCTGTGATACTTTTATGACATGAATGAATATCACCAGTTTTATTCTGAGTAATCTTTTCTAAGCAATGGAAGTAATATTAATGGGATTTACTTTGGAGCTGTTGAAGTACTGAATGTGATTTGAATCAATAATAGATCTCCCAAGAGCTAGCTACTCAAGGGATTATAGAATAGATAAGTATTTTTATTGGTAGTGTTGTTATTTCTATTTTGTGCATGTTTTGTTTAGATTAATATCACTTTGTGTTTAGCTTTGTTATGTGTTCCTGCATGTTGTGGTTTTTAAAATAATGATCTTTAAAATTCTGTTCACTTGAAATTTCTAGAGCATCCACTCCATTCATAAATTTGTTGTTAGTTATTGATTAAAAATGTCAAATGTACTTTCAGCTAGTAGTTAGTTGCCTTTGTTTTTGAATTCATAGTTAAACTGCAAGTGTTGATTTTTAGATAGTTTACATGGTTTCTAGATTAGGAATTCAAATGCTTTCTAGCTTAAAGTTTTCATGCTTTCTAGTTTAGATTATATTTTAAGCTTTTCAAAAATTCAGAAAATCTGTTACTAAGTGAGATGTCCAAAAATATCCCCTATTGCATACAGCCTTGGACACTACCTGGTCAACATAATTGACATATTTTTAATTAAAGTGTTAGGAACTTACGACAACCTGTTAGGGAGTAATGGGAATTGGTTTAGGAGATTTGGTAATCATCGATTTAGGGATTTAGGAACCCAAATGGACTTAGGATTTGCATGATTTTTTAATGGGGAACGAGATTTTTGGAATTTGGGGATAGATTGAGATATGGATGCTTCTTTTGGGGTAATTGCTTGTTGCTTAGGGACCCACACCATTTTAATTTTTTCTTTGAGGTGTGTGGGCGTATGCAACTTTTGAGATGGATTTGGTTTTGAATTTGTGTATTGATGCCCTATGGAATGATATTCTTGAGGCTTTTGCAGATATTTTGCTATATATGTGGTAGCATCCAAATTTTTATTTTTGAATCTCACGGGGTTTGGGATAGCTTCATATGTGGCTGATGTGTGCATTCGTTGGCCATGATTAGGAATCATAGGGGGCATAAGGGAGCGGGATGTATGGATGGAGGGATGAGTGTGCTGATGGATGAAGGGATTAGGGGATGGAAGGATGTGAATATTAGGAGTTGGAAGGAGTGGAGGAAGAGTGGATGGAGAGAGATGTATGGTCACATGCTTTTGCAAATGGTATGATGATGGAGGAGGGATGACGACATATGAGTGAGAGGTGCAATAAGGTGTATCGGGATATGGAGTGGAAGAAGTAGTTGAGGAGGCATGTAGGTAGTACCAACATCTTTGGATTGTTTTGCTTGGGATGAAAAACCAATGCCATGTGCTTAAGGATGGATTGTGACATGGATGGGCTCTAAGATACCTTGTTCATGAAGGCCTAAACCTTTACCTTGATAGTTCATGTTTTGGAACATATGATATGCAATGGGATGTTTGTTTTGGAACAAGATGTGAGTCCATTATGAGATGGAGAAGGTGAGGTGGTAGATAATGGTTGTTGCTCTCCTAAGTAGGAACATTCATGGATGAAGGTGGTAAGACCAAGGGTATATGATGGATTTGTTATATGGTCGATTTTGGAGGGCAAAGTATCAATAAGAGCTTGATTATCATTATGCTCATTAAGATCCATGCTATTTGTTTGATCATCTATGTTTACTTGGGAGCCAAGTGTCTCATCAAGGGGAGTGGATGTTGTTGGATCATGGATAGGACTAGGTGGCAGATGGATAGGAGTAGTGTGGATAGCTTGTTCATGGATACTTGTGGGATTACGGATAATCTCTTGATCATAGAAAATATAAAGGTTATGGATGGGTTGGATGGAGGTGATTTGATCTTGATTTAGATAAAGGGTTGATGCTTCCACATGCTTTAGATTATACTCTTGACATAACTTGATTTTCTTGAATGGAAGTGGAGGTAGAAGACTCTTGGATAGGCTTGATAGGCTCTTGATGGTCAACAACATGAGGGTACAATGGATCTTGAATTGGAATCATGGTGGGAGACTCTTCAATAGGCTTGATGGGTTGTGGATTACATGATGCGGTTGAAGAAATGGACATGATGTCTGAAGGATCTTGGATAAGCTCTTGAATAGGTGTTTGATGACACGGAGATGGTTGATTCCTTACTAATAGCCATTGGATCACATCCTTCATAAGTGTATGGGTGGATGGACAATATAATGGATGGATAATAATGGTGGATGGTGTTGTAGGCTTAGAATTATGATTAGGTGGAGGGATAATAGGGGTGGAAGGTGTTGTAGTCTTAGGATTGGATGGAGGGATAATGGTATTGGACATATTAGGATTTGAACTAGATTGAGGGATAATGTGATTGGATGGGTTAGGATTATATGGTTTTATTAGGAGTAGCTCACGTAATTGTGCTTGGACCAATTTTTGTAGGGTTACCTCCCAAGGATCTTTTTGTGGAAGATTGGAGGAACATGGGGATGAAGGTAATGAAGGGCTTGATGGATTAGAAGGTTGAGGGACCAATGGACTATGATAGGGACTACATGGTGGTGTGGGGATAGGACTAGTAGGCTCTTGTATTGGCATATGATTGGTGATGATGTAGGATACCCATAGGATGCATAAGCTAGAGTGGTGCTTCCCTTGTCAAAGATACCATAAGGACTTAAGGACACTTGATTTTGGTGCAAAGGAAGACCTACATGTTCTTGTTGTAAAGGAACTTGATAGTCTTGTAAATGGGTTTGATGATGAGTTGAAATGTTGGAATAAGGAGTTGGATGATCTTGGGGTGGATGTTGTTGGGTATCAATGGGATAGGTTGATGTGGAATTGACATGATATGTAGGTGCGTTAGGTTGGTATGATGATGGGGGTGACACATGGGATTGAGGTGTAATTTGTTGAAGTTGTGGTTGGAATTGTTGTTGTTGTGGAATGTGGTATTGTTGTTGTTCAATGTGGAATTGTTGTTGTGGTTGGAATTGTTATTGTTGTGGTTGGAATGGTTGTTGTTGAATGTGTTGATGTTGTGGTGATGGAGGGATTGCATAGGAAAGTTGTTCTTGGGAAATGTATGGAGATGAATATATAGATAGAGGATGGTATGGATGACCTTGATGTTGTCATAAGATATACAATGAGGTATCCAGTGCTAGCCAATGTTTGATTGTAAGAAGTTTGTGTGTCCAAGTATGGATTCATGATTTGATGATTTGGAATTTGCATGGACATGTAAGATGGTGTTGCTGATGCGATAGCATTAGGAGGATCTTCAGTGATGAGATGTGCTAAGGGCATTTGAAGCTCTTTGAATTTTTTCTTGTTAATAGGATCCAATTTCTCAGTCATGTTTAAGTTTTGTATCCATACCTCGGGAGTACTAGGAGATGTGTATGATGGAGGTTGATATGATAGTGACATATGTTGGTTTGAAGATATATCTTGTGGATGAGATCCATATAGGCATTTAAGTTCCTTAATGTTTGTATCATCTGGATATGATGGAGAGGGGTCGAACCATGGTCTATTGATTATCAGGACCATATTGATGATGTTTATATGTGTGGTGATTGAGGGATGGATGGATTGATTTTGGATTTTTGTGATTGAGTTGAGACTACTAAGATGTTGTTTTGGATTGGTTGATTGATGGAAGATAAGTAGCACCTAGATCAATTATTTTTTTGGATGCTTGATGACCTTTAAAGAGGTAGATTAATGGATTCAAGAAAGGCAGATTGGATTAATGAGTTTGACCAACTTAGGAGAAGTTTATTCTCTAAGCTAATAAACAACACTAATGGATACTAATTTACCTTCAAGGATCTAAGAGAGGCAAGCTTTCTCAAATCAAAGATAAATTAGGGGATGTGATCTAGACACTATGATAGAAGCCAATTTAAAGCTATGATAGCTTGGATAAATTCTGGGCTTGTTTGGTGATGATGTTGATTGATTTCACAGTCTCAAGAGGATAATAGATCTAAAAATCCAAGTTTTTGCTATGATGATGGATGGGGATGGTCTGATGATTGATGGAACAAATCTGGATGGACTGTAGGATGATAGCTTAGCTGGTAAAATTGCTCAAAAATGATGCTTTTCTGATTCTGGGCCAAAATGATGATTGTTGACAGGCAGAGACCAAAGGTGCAGAACTGTATGCCAGAGGCAGGTTTTTTGTGGCTCAAAGGTGAGTCACAATAGCTCAAAGGTGCATTTCTATTCAATAGAAGCACAACAAGATAGATCAAAGGTGTATTACTGTAGCTCAAAGGCGTAGCAAAATAATCTAGAGGTGAGTTTTTCTGACAGACTGTAAAAAGTTGATTGAGCCAGAGGCATGTTTATGTGAACTAGAGGTAGGTTTCTGCACTGCAAAGGCATGTTTCTGCAAGCTAGAGGCACACTTTTATAGACCAAAGGTGTAGATATATTGACCAAAGGCGTGTCAGGATAGCCCAAAGGTGAGTTTTTTGGAACAATGTTTGTTTTAAGACAAGATTTTGATAAAAATTGGATGATTTTCTTGTGGTAAGAGAAAACACAGTAAATAAGATGGCTAAGGACTACCTCAATGGAGTTGGTTGTGTGAGGCTATTAACCTCTGTGGATAACAAATGGTGAATACTAGTAGATAATGAGAGAGAACACACTCCAAACAATTTTTTAATGCAACAACCTAAAAATTATTCAAGTAGGAGTGAATCATATTGTGAGCCCACACGATTGAATACATGTCCATAGTCTTACCTAACTAAGAACACTTCCCCCTAAGTAGATAGCTAGAGATAAAGAGTGTACACCCAGTATCTCTCTCCTTGGAGGTTTTGACACCTTGCCCAAAGATTTTCTATCTAGTCCTTAAGGTAGTATGAATGGTGAGTAACTTCAGGGTACATTTTGCATCCCTTGCATCACAATACAACACGGCCGATGGTATTATCTATGTTTACAAAAGCTTCTAGGGTGTCCTTAATATATGCAAGGTATGAGAGGCCCAAATCTGTGAACAGGGGTGTCCTAGTTAACTGATGCACAACTATACAAGCCTTGGCAGACCAAGTATCTCGAAAGTTTTTTGCTTGGAGTTAAAAGGGTCTTTCCTTTGAAGTTGAGTCTTTCGATACTCCCAACATTTAAAGATTGCGCCAGAACATGCGGTTGGGGTCATCCCTTGAGGTGATGAAATCCCCAAGCAGCCCCCTAGAGAGGATATCAAGCACTTTTGATTTTCAAGATCATCTTTCGATGCGAGAAAAGAGCATATGTGTGATCTTGAGTCCCAGGAATTAAGTACAGAGAGCAATAAATGAATGACCTAAGCACTTTTGATTTCCAAGATCACTTTTTAATGTGAGGAAAGAGCATACGTACTTAAGAAATCCCAAACACAGTAGACAATCATTAATTCCTTTATGAAATTGAAGTGTTCTAAGACTTAGTATGAAAAAGATGATATCTTCGACAAACATCCTACAAAAATATGTTAGAAACCTCTTCTTGATCTGTGATTGATGATAAGATGCTGCGTCAAGTGATGTTAGTTCCAAAGAAATCAAGTAGTTAGCAAAAACAATTGACTAAACCAAAAGCGTAGAACTATGGTGCAAAGGTGCATCAAAATTTACTAGAGGCGTATCGAAATGGTGTATATGCGAGTTTTTCCTAGGCAAAGGCATGGAACTGTGGTGTAGAGGCATAGAACTGTGATGCAAAGGGGCATCAAAATAGTGCAAAAGCACTTTTTTGGGTCAGGCCTGCAAAAAGCAAGAAAACTAAGTCAAACGCTTGATCAAGTTATTGTTGATTGATTCCATGATGATCTGAGATGTTGTAGGATGATGAGGATCTATACTTTTGCAGCAAGAACAAACAATAAACTGATTAGATGTTTGATTAGCAAAATACGATAATACCCTTAAATAAATCAGCTTAAGGAGTATGCTATAATGAATGTTAGACAAATAAATCAGCTTGTCAACACTATAAAAGATCAAAAAATATATCAAAATCCTTGTCAAAACCACAAAAACAAGTCAGAAAACCTAAGAAACCATAGGCAAGCTGTAACGGACCAAAGGCACATTAGAACGGTGCAAAAGTACATTTCTGTGCACCAAAGGCACAAAACTATCACCCAAAGGTGCATTTCTGTAGACCAGATGCGAGTTTCTATGGTTCAGATGCGAATTTATGCATGACGATTGCAATTTTCCGTACTTGTGCTTCAAAAAATCAAAATTTCTTAAAAAAGCATGGTCAAATCAAGTTAGTGGGTCCCACCAGGCATGCTAGAATTGGTATAGGTAAAAATTGAGTAAATAAAGATCAAGCAATGAGTGATAAACTCAATCCTATAACCTTCAAGAGAATGATCTAAACGATAACCACAATCAATGTAAATAATGAAATAATGAAGTTATCACCTAGATTGTATTGTTTCCTCGGTTTTTTGTGGATTGCTCAATGAATTGTGAAACCATGGTTGCAATGAGCAGATGTAGATGATGTGCTCAAAGATGTGATGTGCTCAACAATGCGTAGTAATGCTCAAAGCGTTGTATGAATGCCCACATCTTAAATGATCAAACAAGATTTTTGTTGAAGTGAAGGGGGTATATATAGGTTTCATGGGAAGATCAATCAATGGTGGAGATAAATAAATGAAATGGATGGACAAGATGAGATGAGAAGACATGATGAACGTGCACACGCCATGTGTCCATGCAAAAAGGATATTTTATTGAGTTAACTGCTTGCTTTGATAAAGATAGGATTTGATTTCATAAATTTAGAATATTTTTTTCTAATTTATGAATTGATTGATAAAAATAATAATGATTAAAGCTAATTAACTCAACTTTAGATTTGCTTTTTGACATGCTAAAAATAAGAATGATTGTGTACATAAAAGAAAAGATTATTTTTAGAAGAATTGGAAGATAATTGAGAATTAAATAAATAAATTTATTTAATTAATTGTGCATGATTGAAGAAAAAATAAGAAACGAGGATTTAAAGTTTTTTTTTTTTTAATCAAAGGGGTAAAAACTTTATTGAAATTTAGAAAAGAACATTACAAAGCATCAAAGGGCCAAAGCCCAAGTAATCCATAAGAAACAGCCATACAAAGCATGAAACAACATCATCCTTCACCAATACCATTCCCATCCTCAGCAAGAATCTTCTCCAAGTCATGTCAGAGCTCATGAGGAACCTGCTCCCATTCATCAATCTTCCAGCCATCTAAATGCTCAGAAGCCCACTTAGCCAAACAATCTGCTGCCCTGCTCCACTCCCTTGGAATATGGACAAAAGACACCATCTCCATCAAAGAACTTATCTGCAGAATTTGTTGCACCATCATAGCCAACTGCCAACTAACATCAGAAACCTTCTGTGTATTCAACAAATTAATCAAAACCTGTGAATCAGACTCACAGATAACCTTGCACCATCCCAAAGTATAAGCCCTCTCCAAAGCATAGATGATCGCCAAACCTTCCATAAGGTTGATAGTTTGCCATCCTTCATGAACAGAGTAGAAAAAAACCACCGATCCCGAAAAATCCCTGCCAGTCCCACCAATCCCAGCAGGCCCAGGATTGCCCCTTGAAGAACCATCAGTATTGAGCTTCAGAATGCCAAACAGAGGGGGAAGCCATCTCCCCACCCTTTGCACTTTCTTTTTCACTCGCCTTCCTTTCTTGACACAAGCAGAAGCTGGAGACAACCCCTGAATACCCAATCTATCCACCAGCTCAACATCTCCTTTCTCCAAAGGGAACACCACATCACACTTAGATTCCACCATCTCCCGAATCATACTCATAATTTTGTGCCAAACTTGTTGAATCAACAACTTCTCACCTCAAAATATTCTGCGATTCCGTTCCAACCAAATCTGCCATAGTATGAAGGAAGGCCCAACATACCACACATCTTGCAAGAAAGAGGCCATAGAAGGAGGTCTACCCAGACTACTCCAAAAATCCACCAGGGAGGAAGCATGAACACAAGGGCTTTTCCAAACGTCCCACCAAAAATGCCAAAGCTGCAAAGTCAAGGGACACCAGAAAAACAAGTGAGAGGAGTCCTCCTCTCCACATCCACACATAACACACAAATAAATTCATTTAATTTATTTTGCATGATAGAGGAATATAAATAAAATATTAGTTCTATTTATTTTTAGAAGATAAAGTCAACTTAAATAAAATTGAATAATTTATTTAAATTTAGAGGAATAAAAAGATAATTAAATAATTAAAATTATTTAATTGTTGTGGATAAGAGGAATTTAAGTGATGAATTAATTAAATAATTAATTTTAGTTAATTAATATGGATTTGAAGATTGAAAGAGGATAATTCAATTAAATAATTAAAATTATTTAATTTAGAAGAATAAAGTGGTGAATTGGATGAAATTAATTAAATAAATAGAATTTATTCAATTAATGTTGATTTTAGGGGAATTATAAGAAATTGATGAAATTAACTAAATAATTAGATTATTAATTAACGTTGAATGCAAGTGATTTAGGAGAAATTGATGTATGCCAGTGATGTAATGTGAAGGTCATTATTAGGTGTCTACAATTTGTTTAAATTTTGGAGGGAGAAATTTATTCAATTTATTTTTATTTTTTTTAATTGAGTGGTAGTGGATTTATTTGATTTAATTTAATAATAGGGTGGAAATGGATTTAACTAATTTTAATTTAATAATGTGGTGGAAATGGATTTATTTTAATTTAGTTTAATAATGGAATGGAAATGGATTTAATTTTATTTAATTTAGATAATTAGTGATGTGGATTAGTGAGGTGAATGGATGAAATTAATTAATTATTTTAGATGTGATGAATTTTAGGTGTCTATAGTTAAATCTAAATGTAAGGCTCCTGTGACTGTAGTCCCATCTTGCCCCCATTACATGTTCAACTAACTCAACCTAAAATGAAATAAATCTAGAGGGAGGGCCCATCTCAGCCATTGGTTGACTATGAAAATATAGAGGGTTTTGATTATTTTGTGCCCCTTGATGACCCTATTAAAGATGTTATAGCTTTCCTTGTGCACTAGTGGAGAATCACAACCACTTTACTTGATGCTCCTACAATGTTGACCCTCTTGTAGAATGATCTTGTTGTGGAAGATATGAGGAGAAAGACTTGTGATGAATTTTATTTGGTGATGAGTTCATTAAGACCAATGATATTTAAATGCTCATCCTTAAACTAAGGACCAAATTCAAAATAGAAGAAAGGATGAGAGGAGATCTAGCTCAAAGATGATTGGTAATGAACCATATACTACTTAGAGTACCATAAAAGCCTTTGGCATGATTAAAAAGAAAATCACACCTAAATGGTAAGAGAAAGTGGATGCATCTACTACTTGGGTGGAACATATCTTTTTACATTGCCTTGGACACTATCAAAAGAAGTAATGAAAAAGGTGATGTGTTTGAAAGTGTTGAACAGGTAAGAAAATTCTACTCGTGTTATAATTTCAATCTATCTTATAACACCTTGGTGATGTGAGTCATTGCTCCTGAATATAGTAAAACACAAGTATATGAAGAACCATAGGCAATGATGAGACAATTAAATGTAAAATGAGTTGGAGAGGTTTCATCCCTAGAGACAAACTATTTAGAAACCTAGTTCAATGAAGCAACCATAGAAAGGTTATAAGCAACTTATGATAGGTTCTTACAATAAAATGTCAATCTTACTAAGGAATATAATAATGAGAAGGAAAATGTAGAGAATTTTAGGACTCAACTTCTAGGAATGGTCCCCAATGAGATCATGCCTCTTCCTAGTACATCACAAGACAATACTACCTTGCTAGAGGAGATAAATAGGTTAAGGATCCAACTCCAAAGATTAGATGATAATGGGTGGGGACATAGAATAAAAGCTAAGAATGATACCTTTTGAAAGCTAGGGTGCAAAACATTACGAGAAATTTTGATGACACGGGAATGCAATACAAATATTTGAAATGCCCTAAGTTAGATACAAGATTTGGAACCAACACTGGTTGATATTAATATGAAGTGGCTTTGAAGGGTGGTTATAATAAAAACAATATATAGGAATGTCAGTTATACCCAAGGAGTTCCAATAGGATTGCATAGTCATATGAAGTATATGAACTATTATGTGATGTTTCTGCATTTGTGAACAAGATAAAGATATGCTAATGGAAAAAGTGTTGCAAGTATGTGTAGTTAGTGTTGTCATTGATGTCAACAAGCTTGCGTTGTCATTGTTTAGGTGGAAAAAAGAGGGGTTTGGTAATTTCAAGGGTTTATGTGGAATCCTCATTTCACACCAACATTCAAGGACATTCAACTGAGTAGAGAACTCTACTACAGATCTCCTGTCACTTGGAACATAGGGGAAGATTGGAATTGTGTGAATTTGTTGTTTAAATAAGTTTGATTATGCTCAAAACCCTAATTTTGTAAAATCGTAAACAAACGGACAAACCACAAAAAATGATCGCACACAGAGATATTAAATGACAACCAAATACATACTAGATTTTGAAGTTTGGTGTATGGAAAAGTCAAGGACTAATGAGTGGGCGAATTAGTCCAATGTACATGTTTCTGTTGGGATCTCTAAAGAATGTCTGCAACACAATTTATGCTGTCACCGAGATTTCACCGCATTAGAATCCAGAAGACTAATGAGCAGGTGCCCTAGTCCAAGCCCTAATTTTCTTTTTTACTTGACACTTCCAATAGTTTGTAATGCCTCCCTGCAATTCCACTTCTTCCTCTTCTGAAACCTGTAACCTGCAATCACAGAAAAGTGCGTTGGGGGTTGTGGTGTTTAGAGGCTTACCTCGGTCAAGCCCCAGAGAGACATTCAATTCTTTTGAACACCATTGTCAGATAAAGATTGTGTATCCCTACATTATAGAGGTAAAAACCAATTGATAAATGATTGAAAACACAAATGAATGTCACCTCGATGGTGTAGCTCACATGAACATTAAGATCCTTCACATCATGAGAAGATGAAGCCAAATCTGCATAATAAACATAATAACAAAACAATACTGCTCTGCAACAATGAATACTTTGAAAGCTCTCAAATCATAAGTATGCCAAAAGTTCATAATCATCTTCTAGTTTACAAATGAATGCCTAAACATTCTTATATATGCAACTAAACAACTTCTTTCCAAGAAATTCATAATTCAAGCTTGAGGTGTCGGCATAGGACCTAATAATGGTCACATAACCAACACTGAGATTTAGGTCTTGACCCAAAATAGGGTAGGACTAGGGCACAGGTGCCCAAGTCCTCCCCCTATTTCAAGAAGGAGTCATCACAAGTGCATCCCCTAGGTCCCATTTGCCATAAAACTCAAGGGTTTCTTCACCGGAAGTCATCAATAACATGCAAGATGATCTAAATGCATTCTAAAGGACCCGGGAGCTAAACATAGGAGGGAAAATGCCCTAGGGGGACATTTTCTGACGTAACATTTAGCCCCCACTTTAATGTATGCATGAACATGAGGCCCATACATGTAGTAAAGTATAGTTAACAAACACAGCAAACACACCAAGCATGTAGAGCTAATGCATACGCAAAGATTGAGAACTATTTCTAGCCCCCAGTCTCAGGTAGACATTAGAGAAGACACTCCACAGACATGCCAAACACAATGAAGACAATAACAAGCACACAAAACATTCCAGAGAAGACAGTAATAGTCATGCAAGACATGGAGAAGACAACATTAAAGACACGCAAAACACAGTGAATGCAGTGTTTATTTATTTTTCTCATTTCATTTTCCCATATGAATGCAAATGCAAAAAAAAGAAAATTAAACACACAAAACACCAATGATTGTGCTTCGCCACAGCAATCACCGAAGACACGCTTAAGGGTTAGGATAGTCTCAGATCCGCTCCCCGCCTGCTCAGAGGACTTTTTAAAAATGACAGGATTGTGCAATCTCCTCAAGAAATACACCATCCCCGCCTTCCACAAAAGGACTTAAAAAAAGAATATGCATGATATCCCACCTCTGCAGATGGCTTAATGATTGCAATATAGAAATAAAGATGTGCACTTGTGCAGAGATACAACATTCTGCCTCCACAGAGGGCTTACAAACACACTTCGTTAGTATCAAAATCATTAGACAACTTCCTTTATATGCTCCCACCTTAAGGTGGTTGATATCGTGTATCTATATCAAGCATGTTAAGGTAGGAAGAAAACACACAAGGTAACAAGAGCTCTCACAAAGCCCATGCCCCCAAAGGTGACATGTACTTTATGATCGCCAAATGTTCCCACAAACACATTATTGCAAGAAAAGAGGTTAGAAATCTTTCCATAAGATAATAACCACATAACATGATCAAAAGCAATGTACGCAAAATAATCACATCAAAAAGCCAAGGTTACACTACGAATTCAGAAACTGAGTATAACCGTGGGGCTATACTACAAAGATCTCAGAATCGAATGTAAACGAGGTGATATTCAAAGATAAACAAAGTGCACAGAGCAATTGTATTGTTATAGTTTGTTAGTGCGATAAGAAAACATCAAAATATCACATAGAATGATTCTACTAGCCATGTGTCAGATAATATATATCAACCCCATCGTCATGTATGGACTAGGTCCATTTTTGCTTACTCGTTGAAGGGACACTTGGTCCTTATCAATCTTATTTGTTTTTCATGATCCACCAGCTAGATAGAACCACCAGAGGAAGGTAAACAATAAATCAAGAGAGGAGAACAAGTGCCTTAAGGACAATCATGTAGGAGGGTGCCCCCAAGTCACCAACCACAATGCTATGTCCTTAGGACACAACACATGACAATGAAAATAGAGGAGAAGCAATATAGAAGAATGATGATACAAATAGAAGAAGGTCACAATAGAGGTGGTCTCTCGATATCCTTGACCTTACAAGAGAATCAAAGGTCATCCTAGGAGGCCTAAACAACACATAACACATCACGGGGGGAACACAACATGAGAGGGGAGGTCACATAAACGAGAAAATAATGCTACAACATAGGTGACCACCAAGGTTAGAAATACTTACTTGTTGTCCTTGATCTTGATCTTTACCTTGATAGTTAAAGCTTTGTCTCTTATTCTTTCTCCGTGTCGAATGGTATTTTCTACATTATTTTTAGGGTTGGTTCTAAGGGTATTCGAGGATTGTGGAGTAGGTGCAACACAAATTCCCATTTTAGTCAAACGAGGAGGTGAAGGAACCTAGAAAATGCCCATTCCCATCGACATGTAGGGTGTTGGAATATCTTGTTTGTGAGGAATAGTTTGTTCTTCAATGTTTTGTGAGTTTTCATTATTGTCCAAGGTATGTGAGTGTTTAGGTAAAGACGTAGAATCTATTTTTTTGTTTAAAATGTAGTTGAGAAGTGTTTGAAGATCCGGTGGCGAGTTTCTAGTGTTAATTGGTTGAAGTAGATGTTTACAAAGGGAGTCTACATCATCCAATGCTTCATCCTGGCCAGGAGAGCATGAAGGGATGGCAGCATTGTGGTGTTAAGAAATGTCTCAATGATATCATCTTCTTGTACCAAAATATCCTCACCAAGTGAGGTTATGCTGGGAGGGGGATTCAAATTACCACATTCATTTCCCTGAACTATGTCAGCCTCATAAGTTTCAGAAAGAATATTCATTATATCATCGTGGAATGAAGGAAGAGAAGGAATGTTGTTTCCAACACTACTTTCCTCTTGGTTATTTGTTAAAATTAAACTAGTAAGGTTTTCCAAGATTGAAGGGAAAATACCCACAATAGTGACAAAGCTCTCAAAATATGTTATAGTATGAAGCACATCACAAGTAGAGCTAGTGGACAAATCAATATTATAGATGTATGCTACTTGCTGCAAGAATTGAGGATACTTATCTGTGAATTTGCAAAAATTATCAACATTTACAATTTACTCAAATAAATCTTCCAAATATGAATGACGAGGAGACTCCATGATAAATGCAAAACTATGTATGAATATGACCTAAAATGCTTGATTTTTCAACCTTTTTCAATGAAAATAAGTGAAAGAAGAATTGTTGTAAGGAAATTAATGAGCGGAAGAAAATAATATGTCTAATAGCATTCCAATAAACCAATAATATCCTTCACAACACACCTTTAGTGCAGATTTATAATGATGACAAGTCAAAACCTAGTGAAAATACACCTAAAAACATGCAATTTTTCACCAATTTTCAATGCAAATGCCTAATAGAAAGGGTGTTGTGAGGAATTTTAGGAGGGGAAGCAAACTATAACCCTAATAAAATCCAAATAGTGCAGCAAAATCCTTCACAACGCGCCTATGATGCAATTCTAGAGAGACGATAAGGCCAAATCTAGTGAAAATGAAAGGTTTTCAAACCCTAGACATAAAATTTTGCAAGAAAGACACCATGATGAAACACTATAGTTATAAATCAGTCCTAAATGAGTGTTTAAAATAGTAGTAAAATCTGAAGCTATATTTTAACCACAAACCCTAGCTAATGCATAAACTAGGTTATATGAAAAATGCACAATTTCAAGCAATTTTTAACAAATTAATCATGAAAATGCTATGTAAATGAATGATGAATGATGAATTTCTGTAATTTAAATTAGATTTGATGATAATAATAAAAATTAGATGAAATTAAATGCAAACTAATTCAAATTATTTGAAAATGCAAGCTAAAAATACCAATTTTTTCAAAATTTTCCAATTTTTCAAATTTTTTTTGTAATTTTTCAAATGCCATAAGATGAAAATGAAATGAAGGCAATTCTGAAGTACAACATTCAGCAAGGTGCAAAAATCCTTAAAAACATGGGTTCACTAAAATGTTTAGGTGGGAAAAAGAGAGGTTTGGTAATTTCAAGGGTTTATGTGGAATCCTCATTTCACACCAACATTCAAGGAAATTCAACTGAGTAGAGAACTCTACTACATATCTCCTGCCACTTGGAATAGAGGGGAAGATTGGAATTGTGTGAATTTTTTGTTCAATTAAGTTTGATTATGCTCAAAACCCTAATTTAGTAAAATTGTAAACAAGCGGACAAATCACGGAAAATGATTGCACACAGAGATATTAAATGAGAACCAAATACATACCAGATTTTGAAGTTCGGTGTATGGAAAAGTTTGCAACACAATTCTATTGTCACAGAGATTTCACCGCATCAGAATCCGGAGGACTAATGAGCGAGTGCCCTAGTCCAAGCCCTAATTTTATTCTTTGCTCTGCACTTCTGATAGTCTATAATGCCTCCCTGCAACTCCACTTCTTCCACTTCTAAAACCTATAACCTGCAATCATAGAAAAGTGGGTTGGGGGTTGTGGTGTTTAGAGGCTTGCCTCGGTCAAGCCTTGGAGAGACATTCAAGTCATCCGAACACCATTGTCAAATAAAGAGTGTGTATCCTTGCAGGATAGAGGCAAAAACCAGTTGATAAATGATTGAAAACACAAATGAATTTCACCTTGATGGTGTAGCTCACATGAACATGAAGATCCTTCACATCATGAGAAGATGAAGACAAATCTACATAACAAACACAATAACAAAACAATACTGCTCTGCAACAATGAATACTTTGAAAGCTCTCAAATCATAAGTATGCCAAAAGTTCATAATCATCTTCTAGTTTACAAATGAATGCCTAAACATGCTTATATATGCAACTAAACAAATTCTTGCCAAGAAATTTATTATTCAAGCTTGAGGTGTCGGCATAGGACCTAATAACGGTCACATAAACGAAACTGGGATTTAGGTCCTGACCCAAAATAGAGCAGGACTAGGGCGTGGGTGCCCAAGTCCCCCCTATTTTAGGCAAGAGTCATCACAAGTACATCCCCTAGGTCCCATTTTCCATAAAACTTAGGGATTTCTTCACCGGAAGTCGTCAATAACATGCAAGATGATATAAATGCATTCTAAAGGACCCGGGAGCTAAACATAGGAGGGAAAATTCCCCAGGGAGACATTTTTTGACATAACAGTCATTGGTGTCAACTGTATGAGAAAGAGATTATTGAGATGATGTTGTCTCTAATGATGAGGAAGTGTTGAAGATGTTGATGATATGTTTCTGGTAATGGTTTCCAAGTGCTTTTGATAAAATTTGAATAAAAGAGGAAACAATGTGTTGTAGAGGTGTTCTGGCATACAGAGTAGTGTTCTGGTTTTGCTCCGCATTGCTTCTATGTTGAAGATTTGCTCATGCGGTTTGGATATGTTGATCAGAGGTGTTTAGAGGTGCTACATTCAAAATTTGGTGTGTTGGATCTGTTAGTAATAATTTATGTTTGGGGTTTTGAGTGAGGCCTCTTCCCTAAAAATCCAAAAAGTTCTAATATTTTGGCCTCTGCAGATGTGAAAATGCAAGAAATCAGATTGGTGCGGGTCAAAATATGTTGTGGCAGGTCAGAAATCTCCATCGACCCCTGAAAATTGATATAAATCGGGTCACTGCTTTGGGTCACAATTTTCAGTGCCTGTGAATGTTTTAGGTAGTGGCTGTGAGGGTCTTATGTTCTAAGTGACGCGGGACCGCCAAGTTTAGGCCCCAGTATGTTGCCGCGCTTTTGCTTTTGAATGCTTCCCGCAGAGCATGCCACGTGTCAATAGCCGTGATGCTCCCTTGAAGATTCCAGCTTGAGCGCGGAAGGCACCACATGGAGGCATCCGCTAATGTTTCTAAAAAAGTTTCTATGCAGGGGTGGAGGATGCCGTGTGTCCCTTATGGTTGCTGCGGAAGCCGACAAGTGTCAGCTTCTGAGATAGTTTCTGCATGTTTCAAAGTGTGGCGCAGACATGGTGGGTTCCATTAAAGTTTCTAAGTTGTTGTGGAAGCTGACAAGTGTCAGCTTCCACGTGAGTTTCTATTTTGTTTCCTGCGGTGCAAAGTATTGAATGGTGGTGGGTCCCGTTGATGAGTCCTAGATGCGCGGAAGGTGCCAAGTGTTGAGCAGCGGGGGTAGTTTCTTTATGTTTCAATAGGTGCGCGGAGAGTGCCACATGCCCCTCGTAGTTACTGCAGAAGCCGACACGTGTCGGCCTCTGCGTTGATTTTTGTTTGCTTCAAGGTTTGGCGCGGATAATGGTGGGCCACAGTTATGAGAATCAAATATCATGGAATGTGCCACGTGTTGGGTGCAGCGCCAAGGTTACTTTTGTTTGTGACCCTTCCCCGGCCCTAGTTGAAAGTTTCTAAGCTTCGCGAAACCTGCCACGTGTTGGCTTCCGCCAGAGTCCCTAAAAGTTTCACAGAGGGGCCTTAATGTTTCTTTGTGTTTCAAGAAGAGGCCGTGGAGCTTGACAAGTGTCAGCTTCCGCGGGCTTGCCCCTGTTGCTCTCTTATGTGGGTTGCCGCAATGGTTTGTGGGCCCCAATTTCAAAGTGCCTCTAGTTTTAAATGTTGCGGGTTGCGACAGTTGTCACTTGCAGGGGCTACTTCAAACTTTTGACACACTTTAGCAAAGTATCGCGGAAGGTGCCACGTGGCTGTTTCTGCCGAAGTTTCTAGGATGTCTCTTTTGTGTTTCAAGAGGGCACGGAGCCCGCCATGTGTCTACCTCCGCCAAGATTCCAAGGGAGTTTCTATGGGTTTCAGGGTGCCGCGGAGCTTGCCACGTGGTGGCTTCCGCATGAGGTTCCGGCGGTAGACTCTCGGCAGGGAGATAAAGGAAGCGATGACCCAGCATTGGAAACTTGAGGTGCCTATGTGGCACAGTATCACTGGCCAGCGACTCTTCAACAGTTTTTGACACCGTTGATCTCTACGACTGGGTTTTTGATTGACGGCTAGGTTTTAGTGTTACGGCGCGGGTTTTTTCCTGAGTATTTGTGACTATTTTTGGGCGGGAAAACTCTTGGGCGCATTGCTGCTGCATTTCTAGAGGTTGCAGGTTGGTGAAACATTAATGGCGGGGTTGCAGAGGGTATGGGTCGAGTTGACAGGTTCAACCACCATTTTTATGAGGAATGTCCCTGAGTGGCGGCCCAGATCCCAATTTCTACCTGCTCCTTCCTCTTTGTCCCTCTGTAGCATTTATTGTTTGAGCGCCATTTCTCAATGCATTGCATCTGGCGAATTTTTGGTGTGCCATGTAATTAATTGCTGGGTACATTTTCTGGCTATTTAAGCAAAATGTGTGACCCATTTGGAGGTTGTTGAAGGCCTAGGCATTTTTTGTGTAAATAATGAAGAACAGGGCATGATCTTGGTTGTTTTATCCCATTTTGGAGTTTATGAGTTGCAGCATGAATGTATTTTGCACATATTTCAGTTTCAGTGTTGATTTCATATGAGAAATGCTTCATTGCATGTGTTTATCTACTTGTCTCCATTTGTTGCATGTTTTTCTCCTTCTTTTGAATCTGGTTGCTACGGGTTTCATAGATTCTAGGATACAGGGTTCTGTATCACATGTTTGATCTCTAACTTCCATTCAAGGAGTGGATTAAACTGTTTTAGGTCATTGCATGGAGAAGGTTGCATGTTGGCAGGGATATTTGTAAGTTAGATACCCTTTCTTGGGTGATGTTTGTAAGGCAAGCATCAGTCCAACCCCATGAAACTTGAGTGAAAGTTGCAAACCATCTGCTGTATACGTCTAGTTGACTCCCTGCCCAATGGATAGGCACCAGTCTGCTCCTGGATCAGTAGTTATGAGCCAAAACCCCTTGTCTTGCATCCAGGACATTATGTCCACCCATTTCAACACTTCCACCTGTTAGTTGTAGGAGTAGGATTAGGATCCCTGCATACTCTCATAGCCAACCAGACACACATGTCCAAGAATGTTGCCAACCTTGTGATCTATCATGCAGATCTTGGTCCACACATGAGAGTATTCTGCCTGTTATTGTAAAGCTAAATCATTGTATCATTGAGCTAGTCAAGGTTACATCTTGAGTTATAGGGATAACCCCCTTGGTGTGGCAGAACCAGAAGTGAAGGGGAGGCAGCCCACGTAACCTCCCGTAATCTGTTGGTTGAATCCACCCGTGCATTGGAGCTGGCAAACCCTCTGCAGATTTGGAAACCAACAGGATCATTGCTCAGAGGAAGGTGCACGTTCACCAATGTGTGAACTGTGTATTATAGAGGTGTCTGGGAAAAATGTACTTGTTCCACATTCCTCCACAGAGTGGTTTCAGGTCTTGCGGTTTTGGAAGTATGTTTATAAGGTTAATATCTACCTTTAATTGAAGTTGTTCATGGCTTGGTGCTCCGCAAGTTGATTTCTTGAGTTGCAATGTATGGTAGAGATGTTTGAGTATATTAGATGTGTACTTTCTTTAGGTGAAATTTGTTGCGAAGGAATTTGTTGTTTTTTAGGATGTTTGTGGGATACTCTTGATTGTGTTCAAACATGGTGTATGATCTGCGAGTTGACTTTGGTTTTGAGGAAGTGTGTACTTAAATGATTATGGTGTTAACACATGTTCAATCGACCTTGGGTGTTTACACTAATTGTGGATCTTCTTTGGTGATTGTGGAAGTGTGGCATGTCATGTATGAGTGGATTTAGGTCCAAGCTAAGGAGTGTTGTGGTCTTCCTTCATTCCTTTCCACCGCGGGAATGTTTTAATGCCAACCTAATTTGAATTTATATGGTTAAGGTGCATTTCTGACCTTGGAGAATGTTTTCAAGGTTGAAGATAGTATAAATAAGTGTTTAAGTTGTTGAGGGATGTGAAGAGTATGTGTGTGATGCAAATTGCAGAGTTGTAAAGTGTGAATCTATGCAGTGCAGTGCAAACTTTCATGTGTTAGATTACTAGATGCAGTGAGCAGAAGGTGTCTACAATTCTTCAGTAAGACTGTGAAGGTGTTGATGATGCTATGGTGGACTTCCCTATTGCATTGAGATGGTTTTCTCATTGTAACATTCTTCTCTATCTTCTTTTCTATTTTGGCAGTGAGCCTTTCTTTCTTTTGGGCAGTGAGCCCTATTATATTCAGTGTTGATATTACTTTATATTGTGAGCTAATCCTCACTTTGGTTTTTCCCTTCTTAGGTTTTCCAAGTAAATTGGGTGTTCTCTTGTGTATGATGTTGATTTTGTTTAGTTTATGTTATTTGCTTTCATGCTTAATCATCTTAATAGTTTAAGGGTTAATTGAATTCATGTGGAGATGAATGTGTGTGAGGCTTTTGGAATTATAAGTTACAACTGATTCACCCCCCCCCTCTCAGTTGTCTTGTGCATTCAATAAAAAGTAGAGGGGCTTTGGTGTTAGAAATGAAGGTGAACAACTATAGAATGGAAATTCGATCTAAATTGTTATAAATCTAGTGTAGAACCAAATGGAGATTATAGGAAATCAAATTAGCGATACAAAGAAATAAAGGAACAAAAAAACTAAGCACATAACATTAGTTTTTATGTGGAGAAACCCTTTCAAGAAAAACTCCACATAATCTAAGAGATGCACCAGTCTGTATTAACTTCAATAGAGTTTACAATACATCACTAACAACCTCCTCTTCAGTCTTCAATACAACAACACCTATTTTTTGGTCTCAAGTCTCTACCACACCTTAGCCCTAATATAATGCCCTCATTAAAAGAGTTGCAATTTAGGGAAAAAAACCCTAGCATAACTTCTACCGTCAGATCTGCGACCTAATGATGAACGATCTAGATTGATTACGAAATTACAATATTTTACAAGGCAATTTTCTAAATAAAATTCCTTGTCAGGTACTGGGATCCAAATGTAGATGAACCAAGACCGATGTTTGATGAAAACATCTTCCCTTATGGAAATTTACAAACAACATTAGGAGCAATTAATTACTATAGCGTCATAAAATTTGTACACCACCATTTTACACTTAGTTTAGCTCCTAGATGGGCCTCAAATATTTACACTTGTTTATTAGGACCTATTATAACACCTTTTTGAGCATTAAGCATGTAGTTCTTGATCCCAATGCATGACACCCAGAAAAGAATCATAAGGTGGGGCTAAGCATACTTTAAGTGCCCTCTTTCAGGGATTATGTGCCTAAAGGACCAGGGCACCCAAGCGCCCTAGGCCCTCCTTTAGCCTTGCCCTAAATTGTGGCCTTATCAGTTAAGGCCTCTTAAAACATTCCGAATGTCGACCTTGTGTGGTTTAATTCTATGAAAATCATCGAGAATGCATATAAAAGTAAGTTATTCTATTCATTTGAACATCTAACTCTCTAGCAAAATCTTGGCACTCTTGCATTCTCTCTCTTTCTCTCTCATGCTCTCTACAACTCTCTCTTGTGGACTATTGCTACGACACTAACATATTGCAGGTATTATGAAGATCTTGGAGGATACATCAACTTATTGAGTCAAGTTGTGACGTCGTCTACAATCATACAAGGGTTTCCATGCTCATGGTGACTTCCTTCCTTCATGCTTTGTGTTAGCATTCCATTCTACTTCAGATTTGCCTCTGCCCTCTTAGGGCACACACTTTTTATCAATCATATTTTCTATTGTGGAGGTGGAAACACCATTCATGGGGCTTGACTGAGGCAATATCCTTAACAGCACCCAACCTTTTCCCTCTTTTCATGTTTGCAGGTCAGACAAATAGGTTTTGAAAGGTGATCTCTAAGAAGAAGGCTAAGGTTGCTGTTACAGACCTGATAAAAGAATCAGTTTCTAGAAACCCTAATTTGGGACAAGGGTGCCCAAGCACCCTTTTCTTGTGCATTCTAAACTCTAGAATTAGGTTCTGAACTAATCATTGATCTTTGTTGTCCCTTTGGTTACTGGTTTTTAAGTTCCGATAATCTATTGTACTCCGATCTTTGTCAACTAAGGTTTCATGTCTTCATTCTAGCTTGATTGGTTGGATTTGGTTAATTGATTATCTATATAACAAAAGGGAAGAACCCCTATAGTTTGGATCTCCTTCTTGGGAAGAAGCCAAGCTCAGTTTGTGCCCTAATGTTTTGTAGAAGAAGGTTTGACCTAGTTTGATTTGTTGAGCTAGTCTCCCTTTTCTACACTACATTTTGGTGAACCCATTGTTTCTTACACTTTAGCATCCTTATTGCATCAGATATGATCTATCTTCTACCCTAGATCTAATTAGATTTCATCCATTCATCATTTTTCATAGTTATATAGCTTAACCTTCCATTATTTCATTGTTGGGGTTTGAAAAAAACCTTGCATTTTAAAAAAATCTAGCTAATCTTCAACCTAGGGTTTGTAGATCAGCGTATAGTTTCAAATCTCATTGCAGTATTGGATTGATTAAAGGGATTTAATTGGTTGTACCTTATCATCCTTTCTGGTCTAGAGCATTTTTTCATATTTTGCATTGGAAAAACTGCAAAACAATTAAGCATTTTAGGCTTACAAAGAGATATCTTTGTGCATTGTTTCCATTGCATATGTTATAGATCATCATAAAAAGATTTAAATATGTGATTTTTGCATCATATATTATTCAAATTTTATTATTTGATCATTTCATGGTGTATCATCTTGTATTTGAAGCTCTCATTTGTTAGGCTTTTGTTGAAAAGCTTGCATTTTTGAAAAAAATAGTCAAGTTCAAAACCTAGGGTTTGTAATTAAAAGCTTGTTTCAGATTTTACTGATGTCATAAAAATTCAAAATCAAATCTTTCATTGCTATATCATGTCATAAATTTCATTTATATCCAAAAATAAGTCTTTCATCGAAAAGATTTTGGTCTAGAAGTGAGCATTTAAGATCTAGGGTTTGATGGTAAAACCCTAGCTAGTCTTGCATTTAGTGCATCCTTATCAAAGAAAAGTGTTGAAAAGCATTATTGAATTCAAGTGGATACATTATTTAGGCACTTATTTTTCACATACCACACATCCTACACTTGCAAGACTTAGTTGTTGTGATTACCAAGAATATCACAATTTTTGGAAGACCCCGCTTCTCTTGCACTTGTAGGTCTCTATTTGTAATCTCATTTTCATATTGGCGGTACTTGATTAATGCATAGATCTGACTACACATCACTATTCCATATCATATTTGCATACAATAGACAAGTCATCTCATCATGGCTTCTTCTAATTGTTCCTCTTTGGTATCTTTGCATGCATACATCAAAGATTTTGAAAATTTTTACAAATTCATTAATATGTATCCATATGTCTTAGATCACATAGCATCCATGTATGATATTGATGTTTATAAATGTTGTATATATGAAATCCCTTGTTATATATCTAATTTTTATAGCTTCATAACTCTCATGGGTACGTATTCTTTGATATTAGAGCACGTTACTAATTTCATCTCCATGAATTACCATGAAAAAGATGATGGTGATAATGCTTCTTCTACTAAAACTCATGACATCACCTCTAAAGCATGTGATGGTGACCTAGCTTTGTCTACTTCACCCTATGATCTGGACCCCTCTCCCAGAGTTGTTCCCACTTACATGAGGATATTTTGGTGAAAGAGGATGAGATCATTGACACACTCCCTAGTCTCTCTTCTAGAGATGTGGCATTAGATAATGTTAAGCATGCTATTTCTATTTCCACCATATCAAATGATAATCTTATGGTTCATCCTATGGATCTTCCACCTTTGATTGAATGTTCAAGTTTCTTGGATATCACTAAGGAGGTGAAGACCCTTGATCTCCCTCCTTTGGTTGAATGTGCAAGTACCTTGGATATCACTAAGGATGCGAAGACCATGGATAGTTCTCCTTTGTTTGCATGTTCAAACCCCCTGGACATCACTAAGGATACAATCATCAACAATTATCTTAACAACACCCCACCCTCGTTTCATTCCAATGCTCCCCATCCAAAGGATGAAGAACAAGGATTTTTTTAGTGGTGAATCTTCGGCAATTGGTGACTAGGTCATTTTCGTGAATGAGGAATTGGTGAATACATTACCACCGCCGGGGGGCCAATTCACCCAGTTTTTACAGATTTTTGGTCAAATGCATTTCAATTCGCCACCGTATTAATTTTTGAGTTATTTATAGTTAGTATTTTCACCACAGTATACTACGCAGTTCTAACGGTGATTCGCCTAGAATTTCAGAGGCATGTTTTAATTCACCCACTTATTCGCCAATATCATTAAACGGTTGACATGCATGAGGACCTAATTCACCAATATCATTAAATGGTTGACATGCACGAGGACCAATTTTCCCAGTATAATTAAATGGTTCACATGTATAAGGACCAACTTCGCCAATACCATTATAACTCCATGCTAATTTTAGGGCCATATTCGCCTAGAAAATTACTATATATGTGTTTGATGGAGGTCCATTTCGCCTAACATTTATAAGTGTCCTATTAATAGTACACGGGAATCACCATATTATTATAATACCATTTGAAAATCCTGTGTTATTCACAAAACATGCATTGATATAAATGCATTTGAAACTCTAATTAATCCTTTAAGTCGACACATTTTATTTAACTTAGCTCTCAAATCCTTGATTCATTTTAGATCATAGAGAAGTTAGAGCTACAGGCATTGGCGAGTCACTGAAAGGTAAGTGATCATTTCTTTACAAGTTTATTGTGTAATAATATAAGATTCATGTTGATTATTTATGTCAGATGATATTGATTGAGTAGGAATTAGGACTAGGGAGATATCTTAATCTAGGAGTCTAGGACCCATGGATCTATATTCTATCATCTATGAATGCATCTTGAACAAAATGACATTATTTTTGTAGCTTTTAATTCATGAGAGATGTCGAGCAAGAAGTTGTCTGAGGGTGGTGAAGGGACTCAAGGGAGGTCAAGGCCATCAAAATGAAGAAACAATAACATAAAGTCATACTTTGGCAATGTTGGCGGTCCATCAGATGTAGCTACAACATCAGAACTTGTACCATCTATTGACTTGCATCACAATGGCACGGATGATATTCCAGGGAATACCTAATGTAGTAAGAATGATGACAATGGCATCGATGATATTCCAGGGAATACCCAATGTACCAGGATTGATGAGAATGCCACAGATGATGTTCCAGGGAATACCCAATGTACCGGGAATGATGAGAATGCCACAGATGATGTTCTAAATACAGGGAATACCCAATGTACCAGGAATGATGAGAATGCCACAAATGATGTTCGAGGGAATACCCAAGGTAGCCAGAATGATGACAATTCCACAGATGATGTTCCAAGAACAAATGATAATGAAGGTAATGAAGTTATAGAAATCAATGAAGATGAAGATCCTGCAAGTGCACGCAAGGGGAAAAGAAAAGACAAATCAAAAAAGGGGCATGAGTGGGAAATGTCAAGGAGTTTTCAAATTGATTTGGTGTCAAAATTCCCATTCATTGAACCAGTGGAGAATAAAAACAAAGATGAACCTCCTACAGAATGCAAGTGTAAGATTTGCCATTGGAAATATCATAGGGAGAAGAGGTTGCAGTTAAAACTTGACACCATAGAAAAACATATTGGCAAAGTTTATAAAAAACAAATCATAGATGGATAGGAAAAATTAGTGATAAGATAGAAAATGAAGGAAGAATGTCTTCATATAAAGAATGCCCTTGAATATGAAGCGCATTTGCAAAGAAAGGGAAAGATTCATGCAAGTGGAGGTTCAATTAAAGCTCAATTTGGAAAGTTGATGGGAGAATTACAAATGGCAAAAACTGTTCAGTTGGGTGTTGTTTTTCATATTTTGAGCAGAGGGCGTCCTATGACAAACTACCCTGAATATAATAGTTTATTATCTTTTATGGGTGTTCCTAATTCTTCCAACACACATTGGTCAATAAACAGTGGATGGGAATGAGCAAGTTCTCTTGCTGAGGTGGAAAAATGTGATTTACAGGAAAAAATAAAAGAGTCAACTTTTATTGCATTATCTCTAGATGAAATTACAGAAATAGATAATACTTCCTAGGTATGTATGCATGTGTATACTGTGGCAAATCATGTCTGCCAACCTCATCTACTCTCTGTTTATAAAATGAAGGAGAATGCAACATCACAAAATCTATTTGAGATAGTTAAGAAATCTTTGAGTGAAATTAGAGGTATGGATGACTGCATAATTGTGAGAAAGTTGGTGTGTGTAGGGGCAGATGGAGCTTCAGTAATGCAAGGTCATAGGAATGGTCTGTGTGTGAAGCTACAAACTTCTATTTCACCATACATGATTGGCATTCACTGCATGGCCTACAGAATGAATTTAGCATTTAAAATTGTGAACAAATTTCCTTCAGTATCAAAAGTTGAAGATCTAGTCCGTGAGCTCTACTCATACTTCTGCTGAAGTCCCAAAAGGTTTTTGGAATTTCAACATTTTGCTAAGGGAATAACTACAGGAAATAAGCTTCTTAAGGATGTTGATACCAGATGGATCTCCTTGCTTGAACCAACTAAAAGAGTTTTTGCAGAATATTAATCCTTGATTGGTTTAATGTATGAACATCGCTTTATAGTTGACATGGCTCTTGACCTCTTACATAGGTTAAGTACATCGAGACACTCCTCGTTTTAGCTGGTATTCTTCCCATTCTGAATATACTAGACTGCGTAGAATGATATGCATGACCCTTGATAATTTATATCTATCAAGCCAGTCCTTCATAAGTCCAAAATTTAGTAGCTGGCATTTGATAACAAATGTGACCAATAATGCTAATTTTTTACTGTTTAATGGTAGTGGGGAGTTATGTGTCTCTGTAAAGGGATTTGAGATACCAATGTGCTATTTAAACAAGGTCAAGTGCACTATCAGAGAAGAACCTGTTTCAAGGGAAGCTTTTGACAAGATTGTTAATTCTGTAAGTATTACTTTAAAGAATATTACAAGATCTCTTTCCTTGGAGATTAGAGATTGATTCCCTTGTGATGAATTGCTTGAAGCCATGTCTATAGTGTATCCTCAATATTGGGTCAACTGTGAGCCAACTGATTTTCACAACAAGATAAAGACCTTAACAAATCATTTTTGCAAAAGTATAGAATTCAATGGACAAGTAATAGAAGAAATTTTAAATCAAACTAAGCTCAATGATCAATCAGGTTGATTTGCAATTTCAATGAGGGAACAGTTTAAACTCATGGAGGCTCCCCACCAACATGGATTGATAACAAAGCTTTGGGCAACCTTAAGTCAAAGCGAAATATTGCATGATGCATTATCAAAATTTTTCAAACTTGCTAATTTATGTCAAACCATGATATTGGGGTTGGTGGAGGATGAGAGAGTTTTCAGTGCATTGGGGTTCTTGAAATCAAAGATAAGAAGTAAACTTGACTAGAATTTGAAAAATTGCTTGAGGATGTATACAACTAGACATGATATCCAAAGTTTTCCTTTTGATAGGGCACTCGCAATCTGGAGGTCCTCATGTGAAAGAAGAGGGTTGTGCAACACTTCAAACAATAATAGCATACATGATAGTGACACAATGAATACCAGTACCACATGGAGTGGTAGTGGTGATGATGAGACGCTCTTAAGTGGAGATATGGAGAGAAGAAATTGAAGAACATGATCAGGATGATTCTGGATATCATGGTCACAGGGAGGATCGGGAGAATCTGAATGACGAGATGATTTTGGCAATTTGAAGGGATTTAGAAGCTACTAGGTATTTATACTGTATTACATGTTCTAAACTCCAAAATGTTGTTGATGGTATTTTATTTCAATTTGTCTATCTGTGATGTACATTTTTTATTTTCGATCAAAAAAATTAATATTTTCAGTTATTATTGTGTGATTCTGATAATTTTTACAAGCATTCAACTAAATGTGAAGTAATTTTTCTTCTCTATAACCACAGTAGTGTTTCATTTGTTTTCCTTTATTGCATTGTGAAGGTTTTTTAAAATTCCCAGGCTCCAGCTCTTGTAAACTATAGAATAACCCGTCATTACCATACTTTGATTAGTTCCTAAACCAACTCTACTTAAGAATCTTTGTAATCACTCAGAACACTCAATATCTTCTTTAAGCATTAAATTTACTCTGAGTAAAACAAATAAGATAAATATTCAAGCACTAAATTTAGGTTCCTCGGTCATAACATTTTATCAATTTTAAAATAGCAAACCCCAGCAGATTGTTCCACGATGTCCAACAGAACATCCTGGTAGTGCTTCCTTAGGCTTTAGGGCTTCTGGTTCACTTGGTTTCATCTATTTGAATTTTGAATCCCTAAAATTCTAAGTGTTTATGCTTTGTGCTTCTTGCACTTTTTCTTCTTTCCCTCTGTTGACTGTCTGTGGAAGGCTACCGGTTGTTTAAGTCACAACTTAATGTCTTCACACTCATGAGTTGACCAGCCCCTAATCCTAGCCTTACCTACTGTCGCCCATAAAAATCAAAGCCTTAAGTCTTAGGTTAAAGCTTAATAAAGCATATTTCGTAGCTTCAAAGCACCTTTTTCATGATGTCACACCCCCCTGCGACGATGCGAAATGACTGCCATCTGTCAACTGATATGACAGTGGTCCACGGAAGAACTTTTGATCCAACGACTGCGCTCCATCATAGAGGTATCTCTCTGAGGGGAATATTCATTGCGCTATCGTGAGATGGCGACACGCGGTGCTCCTCTATTAAAGAATTGAAAAGCAAGTGGAAGGTGGGCGTGCAGGGGCTTAATCGTACCGTCGCATGGTAGGTAAGTGGTGGGCCGTTTCTGGCTACGAAGTATGAGGCACCACACGTCTGGTCCTGACAAAAAGGTGATGTGATTTGTGGAGAGGGTACAACTGATTCGGCTTATTCTGATTGGTCATGGTCTTTTCAAAGGTGGTGACGAAGATTTTCAAATCTAGTCACGTGATCTCAGCGATCGATTGTAGAACGTAAGGAAAGGATCAATGGCCCCATTTCAAATTTCCTACAAATGAGGATTTTCAACTATCCGTGGCAAGAACTGAGTAATGGTCATCGTCGCCACCATTAATACTGCAAATGGAAAGAAATCCAACATTATAAGGACATAATTTAGGGCATTGTTTGTCATTTTCGAGAGCACAGTTGCATTCCCAGCGAAAGGAGCTTTGAAACGAGAAAGTTGATGTGATTCCAAGCCTTTGTTAGCGTCAAAAACTAGTAAGTGGCTTCTATTCCTCTGTGTCTCATCAATTCAACTATCTGTTCGTTTCAAAGTGTTAAGAAGTAATTTATAGTTGCATAAGCCCTAAGTTAATTGCATAAACACAGTTTAGAAGGATGAGTCAGTTTAGTCAACCTTCCACCTCAAAATGTAGTCTAGACAAAGATCTCATGATCCAATGTCCCGGGTCATTGAGGAAAGTTACAACAGGGCTAGGACAAGTAGGAAAAAATGATAAAATCTGACTTGCGTGTGAATTATAGAGATGCTAGGATACCTGTATCAGCGTGGAGCCTATTTGAGCATTGGCATAATAGAGAAGACCATAGAGCCCCTATTTGCCATGCCTGGAAGCTTGACTTGGCCAAGTTGATTTGCCTCAACATCTTTGTTAATCCAGACCCGGTCAGAGCAGTTGCAAGTAGATATGACCACAAAACTAGGTCTATTCTATCCGGAAATGGTTCTGTCATAATTAGATTCATAAAAGCCTATATTTCAGCTATGTTCAATTTAGACCCTGCTACCAGTATGCCCATTGACCTGAATGCCTTCAGAGAAAAGTATAAGATTGTCAGATATGCCTATAGATCATTCAATCTGGCCAAGCATAGACCAAGGGGAGTTGATGGAGGCCTGGTAAAAATTTTTGAAAGAGAAGAGGAGCCCTTCCATTGTAAATTGTTCATGGAATATTTTATCAGAACTTACCATAGTTTATGCCATGTGCTTGGGAGGGATGCAGCTGACAGAATGCCAGTATCCTTGATGATGATGGCAGTTTGCATTCAAGATCTTGGAACCATACATCCATATGACTATGCAGGTTACTTGGCTAAGAAAATGCACAAGCAAATGGTGACAATAAAAAACAACCTCTATATTGTAGGTCCCCATGTCGAATTCACATGGTATTCTTTGATGTGCCACATGATCCTATTCTCTCTATCAGGCCACTGGTAGTGGCATAAGTATTTACATGTGAGGATGATAGATGAACAAGGCAACATGATGCCAGTGTAAATGTGGACTTCCATGCTTGACATGCATTTTAAGGATGCTAGTTATGTTGTTTTTGAGGAGCATTTTGTAAGGAAGGTCTTAGGTTTCTTGAAACTTGAGGGGGACAAAATACCTAAAGAAGTTAAGGATTTATTGAGAGCTTTGGAAAGAGCCCCACACTTGAACATAGAACACAACTGGGGAGATTGGTTTCTGCATGCAAATACTTCTTGCATCAGGATTTATGGGTGTGAAGTTCCACCTTACACTCTGCCTAAGTTTGTGCCCAAGAGGCTTGCCTTCATGGAAATCATAAGGCAATTAAATGAAGCTGACAAGGAGCATTTCAGAAAGCACAAGAAGGGGTCACTCATCCCTACTTCATTGAAGTTTGTGATTTTATAACAATTGATAAGAATGGATTAGATCAGATTGGCTCTATGCTTCAGTGTTACAGGATGGATACGGAGCAAGTGAGAGCATTTAACCTTGAGGGTTTTATTCACAAAACAAGGTTGAAGGTTAGTAGGCCTGGTTATCCCCACCGAGTCATCTTCGATGAAGATATAGTAAGAAACTGCCAGTCAATGCAGGAGATATCTTTTGAAAAATAAATGGAATGTAGTGATTAAGGGAGAGAGGATGAAGAGAAATGATAATCTTGCATACCTAGGGCTTTTGCTGAAGTGCAAGATTCCTTAAGGAGAATTGAGATGATCTTTGCCAAGGCAAAGGAACTGATAGGTAGTGCACCTGCAGGTGAGGAGAGGCCATCTTACCAACCAAGCAATTCTAGGGGTAAGTATGTAAGAGAAGAAGAATCCCTTGATTCCCCTGCTCCAAAGAGAGCAAAAATCATGACCTTGAGGCAGAGGTGGAGACAAAAGTTGTGGAACAGATGGAAGAAGCTGCAGAAGAACAAATTTAGGAGCCTCCTCATCAGGTGAGTTCCCCATTAAGGATAAGGCCATACTCTTCACCAGATAATAGGTTGACAAGGTCAACAATTAACAATGAAGTTGATACAGAAGATATAAGAGTACTAGCATGTAACCAATTTATTGTAGGTATGCATTTGTCAGCACACCTGAATTTAGGTAATTCATGCTAAGGACAAAGAATGAAGAATTTCAAAGTAGAATTGAGGAAGTAAGGAGTGGTGCTGTCCCCTCTGAATATGATACTATTACTCAAAGGGTTTTGAGTGAGGTTAATAAGGATATCAGTGCAATAACCCTAGAGGAGGGCAGGGATCTTGTAGCTAGAAGCAACATCCTACTGCTACCACATTGGACTCTATCAGATGCAATTGCATTTGATAGCATAACAAGGGATGACTCTGATATGATAGAGGAACAAGTCAGCAAAGCTTTGCAGGGTGTTGCATTGGACCCAAGGTTTGAAACCTTGGCAATTTGGGCATTGGCCCCCAGTGATAAGAAACCAAAAGTTGGTTTGGAGGAATTGACTAGTAATGTCATAATTAGAAGGGTGTCAAACACCCCTTCCCCTCAAGATGCTAGTCTAAATGTGCAAATTGCACAATTTGCTGAGGCAACGACAATTAAACTACATAAAGACTATAATGAATTGTTGGAGAAATATGCAGTTGCCATGGCCAGGTTGAGCAAATATGAAGGGAAACCACAATTAGAGCCTGGTCCATCTCAGAGACCCCTATCATTTAGACTGCAGAGTCACTTCCAGTTGACACATAACCTCTCCTTTTAGAAATCAGAGAATTGAAGGAGGATAACAAAAAATTGAAAGAAGAAAATGAGAACAAAGTAAAGGACATGGTCACCAATTTGATAAAAAATAGAGTGACCAAAATCTTGGCCAGAGTGGAGGAGGCCTGGAGGACTTACTCAAAATTAAGGATAACCTATGAGAAGCATGAATCTGATAAGCAGAGACTATCAAGTGTGAAAGCTAAGTGGCTACCAAGAACTTTAGAGTTAGAGATTTTCTTATCTATTCTAGATTTGATGCAAATGCACCTCCTAAGTTGAATTTGGTGTCAGATCTATACTGAAACATTTCGAGGATGAGGCCAGTTTTCAATTGAAATTGGATACAGTTTTGAGGGAAAAGATGCAGGCAATAGAAACGATGGACACTAAATGGTTGCCACATATTTTGGAGGCTGATGGGAAGGCTAAGGACCTAGACAAGTGGAGGAGAGAAATAATAGATAATGATCATCAATTAATTCCTGCTTGTTGTGATGAAGGCGATCCAACCATGTAGGTGCTGGGTTTATCACTTGACAAACTGCATTTGGTTGAATTAACTTTTGATATATTCTGCAAGAATGTAAAGTCTATTTTGGATACCAACTATGTTAGTCATAATGGCAAGATCACAGAGGTTGTCTCATTCCCCTGGCCACTTGAACAGACATACAGTGAATGGAAGGACAAGTATGGGTCGCAGGATTGAACAGGCCAACCACCTTTTCCCTAGCATTAATGAGGTAGATCTTCAGGCGGCTACACATCTCCCAAAGTCCATCTACTCCTCTTTTCTTCTCTCAAATGAAATTAATGTTCTCAATGCCATGTTGGTGGTGCATTGTATCCAGAACCTATTTGAAATGACAATGTAATCAATGTTGAGTACACGTTCTTGGTCTATAAAAGAACTGTGTTACTCATTCTTGTGTGGTTGGAAGATTTTGGAAATTTTGAGAAGTAAATAAGATACAAGTACTACTTTGTAATGTTGTTGGAAGATTGGGGAAGTTTTGAACAGTGAAATAAAATATAATTATGATAGGTTGCCCATATTTTTGGAGTTGTAAGTTTCAATTTCTTGCATGTTGCACAATTTTTCATGAGCATTTTATCAGTACTAGATTGAAATATATGAATAATGTTGTAGCATATTATTGTTAGATTTAGGGCAGAAAGCTGAGAGGGGGGGTGAATCAGTTGTACAAAACTTTTCTTCCAATTAAACACTTAACTCCACTTTGTAATTTAGTGGCATAATAATAAATCAATCCTGGAAACAAAATGCAATGAATCAAGAGAAAAAACACATTAACACATGAGACACCAAGATTTTGACGTGGAAATCCCGGTTAAGGGAAAAACCACAGGGTGATTAACCCAAGATTGTATTCTCTGTTAGAAGAATAGAAAGAACAAAATGGCACATGCCAATTAGGGCTCACTGCTCGAGCACACTGCTCACAAGAGGCTCACTGCCTACAAGAGACACACTATCTACAAAATAATAAGTATCACCTACTTGAACTAGAAAATAGCATCTTCACCATGCTTGAATCAGTTCCATTTAAGCCCAATACTTCTGCTCTGCCTTTCACTCTTCTCCTCGCTACCACACTCTCATCTCCACAAGGCACACTTTGAAATGACTTTACAATGCCTTATATATACAAGGCATCAACTTAGGAATAATCATCTAAGTCGGCAAACATCTCCAAGAACATCCGCAAGATGTGTAATACATCTGGTCAGCCAGTCTCAGGAAGAACACCATCATCCGGAAGTCATTCTTTAATTACGAGCTCTAAATTCAATGCGGACCACCAACATGAACTGGACATGATCCAAAGACCTCCACAAGCTTTCCTGAATCACCAAGAACATCCACACTCCATCTTCTTACTGAAATCCTCCTCTCCTTCATCCGGAACCTCAAGAACACAGTCTGTCATCACTGTCACAAAGGAATAGATGCTTGCGGACCTTCAAACCATGAACCAATCAAGTTGAAACTTCACAAGGACTTCCTCAACACTCCCTCAATCTACAGAATAGGATAATGCATTTCTAGATCTCACCAGACCTTTCTGTATCACTCTGTCACCTCTGAATACCTACCGGAACTGGTTTTACTTGAGCATTCAAAACTTCTTTAGATCTTCATGTGGACCTCTAAAATCTCTACTAGACCACCTTAAGACACATATATACAAACCTTTTAAACTGCATCCTCTAATCCTCATCCTATCTTGGACTTTTATCTTACTGTTATCACTGTTCTTCATTGTTCCTGATTGAGACTAATTTTCTCAATATCCTCAGCACACAGCTCATCCAATCCTTATCATTAATGCAATAGGAGTATGTTGACATCAATGACAACACTAGTGAGGCCCATACTTGCAACAATCTCCCCCTTTGTCATTGATGGTAACATATGATGTGAAAAATTGTTTTAAGACAAAACTTCTCCTTACTATCACAACTCCCCCTATCAGCAACAACCATTCACATGTCTTCTCTTCCTTTACTGCTCCCCCTTTGATCATCAACCACTTGTTTTTCACATGTCTTCTCTCACCCTTTGACATCAATGGCAAAGGGCTCATACTTGCAACTCCAACCCTTCAAAATCATACCAGCTGCTCCCCCTAAGTGGCAGCTCCATATCATCAATCTGGACCACATGATATGACTGTGATATCTACTAGACTGATGCACTCCAGTGCACCTTAGGTCATCACTGGAGGGGCAATAACCCCTAATTTCTCCCTGAGATACTCAAAAGAGTCCTTGGAAGGCACAAACTCCAATCTGACTTCATTCTTGTTCACTTGCTCTCTTAGAAAGTGAAACTTAATAGATATATGCTTAGTTTTTAAATGCAATCTGATCCTTGGAAGGCACAAACTCCAATCTGACTTCATTCTTGTTCACTTGCTCTCTTAGAAAGTGAAACTTGATAGATATATGCTTAGTTTTTGAATGCAACACCGGATTCTTAGATATATTTATTGCACTTGAATTATCATAGAAGATTGTGATAGGCTCATCATACTCCACTCTTATGTCTCTTAGCATTTGCTTCATCCACAAAACTTGAGTGCAACTAGCTGTTGCTGCAATATATTCTGCTTCTGCAGTGGACATAGATATTGCCTCTTGTTTCTTGCTCAGTCAAGAAACCAATCTCTTCCCCAAAAAGAATGCTCCACCACTGGTACTCTTCTGGTCATCCACATCTCCTGCCCAATCTGCATCTGTATATGCATGAAGGGAGAAATCATGATCTTTGGGATACCACAATCCATACTGAACTGTCCCTTTTAGATATCTAAAAAATCCTCTTGATTGCCATGACATGAGATTCTCTAGGATCAGCTTGAAATCTAGCAACAAGACCCACAACATTCATAATGTCAGGTCTAGTCTGAGTGAGATACAACAATCCTCCAATCATTGACCTATACTTTTTCTGATCAGCCTTAGGAGAGTCATCATCTTTGCCTAATTTACATCTGGTTGCCATGGGAGTATTCATTGGTTTTGAATCTTCCATCCCAAATTTCTTCAACAATTCTTTCACATATTTGGTCTGAGAAATGAAGATTCCTTTCTTTGTTTGGGTGATTTGTAGACCCAAGAAGAAATTTATTTCCCCAAGCATGGACATCTCAAATTCACTTTTCATTTGATTTGCAAAATTTTTACACATGCTATCTCTTCCTCCAAAAATGATATCATCAACAAACACTTCAACAATCAAGATGTTTTCATGATCAATTTTGAAATACAAATTACTGTCAGCAATACCTTTGTTGAAATCAATCTTCAAAAGATGCTTATCCAATCTTTCATACCAGGCTCTTGGGGCTTGCTTTAGTCCATACAGAGATTTCTTCAACTTGCAGACCATATCACCATGATCAGACAATTGAAATCCATCCGGTTGCTCAATGTATACTTCTTCTTCCAAGTCACCATTCAGGAAGGCAGACTTGACATCCATCTTATATACTTTGAAATCCTTGAAGGTAGCAAATGCAAGAAATAATCTGACTGCTTTAATTCTTGCCACTGGAGCAAAATTTTCTTCAAAATCAACTCCTTCTATTTGAGAATAGCCCTTGCAGACCAATCTGGCTTTATTTCTGATTACTTCACCAACTTCATTCAGTTTGTTCCGGAAGACCCATTTGGTTCCAATCACATTCTTGTTTCTAGGTTTGGGAACAAGATCCCAAGTGTGATTTTTCTCAATTTGCATCAACTCTTCCTCCATTGCTTTGGTCCAGTTTTCATCATTGCAAGCTTCATTCACTGTGTTAGGTTCAATCTTTGAAATCAGACAATACTCATCTGAATCTTGAGCAATTCTCCTGCTTGTTTGTACACCTTTGGTTTTATCACCTATGATCTGATTTTCAGAGTGGTTCAGTCTTACATACCTGGGAACTTTGGGAATTTCTTACACTTCTGATTCTTGATCAGGCTCATTAAGACTCATCTCTTCTTCCTGATTTACCGGATCAGTTTGAATCTAAATTTTAGAGGGGACTTGGGCTTCTTGAATCAGAACACCATTCTGATCATCTTCATCATATTCATAAAACCTTGAGGGTTTTTCAATTCCTCCATCAACCTTCACATTTGTACTTTCTATAATCTTTCTCCGTCTCTTTTTATAACACCAGTATGCTTTGCTTTGGGTAGAGTAACCCAAGAATATTCCTTCATCACTTCTAGCATCAAACTTGCCTAGATCTTCATCTCTTTTGATGTAACATTTGCTACCAAAGACTCTGAAACACCTTACATTAGGAGTAATGCCAAACCAAAGTTCATAAGGAGTCTTACCAGTAATGCTTCTGATTTGTACTTGATTTAGAGTATAGACTGCAGTGCTGACAACTTCTCTCCAATAGATATGAGGGACATTTGCTTCCATCATCATTGTCCTAGATGCTTCCTGGATGGTCTGGTTCTTTCTCTCAACTACTCCATTCTACTGTGGAGTCCTAGGAGTAGACAACTGTCTCTTTATTCCATGTTTCTCACAAAAATCTATGAAGTCACCGGATGTGAATTCTCCACCTCTATCAGACCTCAGACATTTCAATTTTAATCTAGTTTCATTCTCTACCATAGCCTTGAATATTTTGAATTTCTCAAGAGCTTCTGATTTCTCTTTCAGAAAAGTTACCCACATCATCCGGGAATAGTCATCAATTAGTAACATGAAGTATCTATCAACTTGCACACTCTTGATTCTTTACGGACCACAAAGATCAGTATGAACTAAGTCTAATAATCCGGTAGAAGATTGTTCCTTGCTTTTAAATGAGACTCTGCTTTGTTTTCCCAACTGACAATCTTTGCACAAGCTATTAGTAGGTTTCACCAGTTTTGGAAGATCTCTTACAGCCTGAGTGTTGCTTATCTTGATGATATTATCAAAATTCACATGACACATCCTCCTATGCCATAACCAGCTCTGATCAACTTGAACAAATAAGCAACTTTTACTAGTACCAACCAAATGGAAGATATTACCTTTTGTTTGAGTACCAGATGCAATCTCTGTTCTGAAACTTTCAAAGATCTTGCATTTTCCATTCTTGAATCGGAGATCATAGCCTTTGTCTACCAACTGTCCAACACTGAGAAGATTGTGCTTCAAACCTTCAACATACAGTACATTACCAATTTTGTTCCTTCGATCAAAAGAAATAGTTCCTTTACCTCTGATTCTACCAGTAGAATTATCACCAAACTTTACCACTCCTCCTTCATACCTCTCCAAATCTATGAACTTATTTTTTTCACCTGTCATATGGTGAGAGCATCCACTGTCAATGACCCAATCATCCTTCTCTTCAACTTGGGCAACCAGAGCTCTTTCCACAGTCTTATGATTGACAGATACAGAGAACATTGGATCTTCTTCTTTGATGGCAATGAACACCCATTCATTTCTGGATTTGTTTCCTATCTCTGATTCATCATCTGTTACTCCTTCATTATCATCATCTTCATGTACATAGTAACAGTTCTTTTGGAACCTTGGCTTGTTAGGATTTTGCGTTGAAAATCTTTCTGGACACCTTGAGGCAAAATGACCAATCTTATTGCAGTTAAAACACTTAAAAGGCAATTTCCCTTCATACTTACTAGATCCTCTTGGCAGTCTTTTTGCAATAAGGGCTTCAAGTTGAGCAGTTTCTACTTCCTCTTCTTCTAGGTCTTTTCTTGCTTTTTCATACCATGAGAGTTTGCTTGAAGAGTTCTCTCCCGAATCAAACCTTTGTTTACCTTTCACAGAGGCACTAGCTTTGAATGTAGATTCAGTCTTAGGAGGGGCATCTCCAAACTTGGTCATTTCAAAAGCAGCCAATTTACCAGCCAATTGATCTCTTGTGACGGTTGTATGGGCTCTGAATTCTTCAATGGCAGCAACCTTGATCTTATAAGAAGCAGGAAGGGATCTAAGAATTTTGCCAACAATCTCATCTTCATCCAAGACTCCACCAACATTTCTAATTCCACAAACAAGCTCATTTACTCTTGGCATAAAAGTAGTGATATTTTTATCTTCTCTCATCTTTAGATTTTTGAATTTTCCTTTCAGACTTTGTAACCTTGCATATTTGACATACTTGTCTCCATGCAAAATTTCCAATTTTTCCCAAATCTCAAAAGCAGTTGGTAGGTCAACAACATTTGAAAGCTTTGAATCAGATAATGCGCTTAGAAGAGCTTCTATGGTCCGCATATTGTTTTTAGCATCTGTGATTTCAGTTGGGGATTTCGGGCCACCCTGTGGAGGAGTATACTTCGTTGAAGTCATGTTCCAGTACTGCTTTCCCATACATTTCAAGTGACATTTCATGTGACTTTTCCAAAGATTGAAATTGGTTCTGTCAAACTTCAGACTATCCTTCTTGTAGGATGACATCCTGGATCTCCTCAAGCGGTTAAACTCTTTTAGAGGAACTTAGCTCTGATACCAATTGTTAGATTTAGGGCAGACAACTGAGAGGGGGGGTGAATCATTTGTACAAAACTTTTCTTCCAATTAAACACTTAACTCCACTTTGTAATTTAGCAGCATAATAATAAATCAATCATGGAAACATAATGCAATGAATCAAGAGCAAAAACACATTAACACATGAGACACCAAGATTTTGACATGGAAAACCCAGTTAAGGGAAAAACCATGGGGTGATTAACCCAAGATTGTATTCTCTGTTAGAAGAATAGAAAGAACAAAATGGCACATGCCAATTAGGGCTCACTACCTGAGCACACTGCTCACAAGAGGCTCACTGCCTACAAGAGACACACTGTCTACAAAATAATAAGTATCACCTACTTAAACTGGAATATAGCATCTTCACCATGCTTGAATCAGTTCCATTTAAGCCCAATACTTCTGCTTTGCCTTTCGCTCTTCTCCTCACTACAACACTCTCATCTCCACAAGGCACACTTTGAAATGACTTTACAATCCCTTATATATACAAGGCATCAACTTAGGAATAATCATCTAAGTCGGCAAACATCTCCAAGAACATCTGCAAGATGTGTAATACATCCGGTCAGCCAGTCTCAGGAAGAACACCATCATCTGGAAGTCATTCTTCAATTGCAAGCTCCAACTTCAATGCGGACCACCAACATGAACTTGACATGATCTAAAAACCTACACAAGCTTTCCTGAATCACTAAGAACATCCACACTCCATCTTCTTACTGAAATCCTCCTCTCCTTCATCCGGAACCTCAAGAACACAGTCTGTCATCACTGTCACAAAGGAATAGATGCTTGCGGACCTTCAAACCATGAACCAATAGAGTTGACACTTCACAAGGACTTCCTCAACACTCCCTCAAATCCACAGAATATGATAATGCATTTCCGGATCTCACCGGACCTTTCTATATCACTTTGTCACCTCTTAATACCTACCGGAACCAGTTTTACTTGAGCGGTCACAACTTCTTTAGATCTTCATGCGGACCTCTGAAATCTCTACTGGACCACCTTAAGACACATATATACAAACCCTTTAAACCACATCCTCTTATCCTCATCCTATCTTGGACTTTTATCTTATTGTCATCACTGTTCTTCACTGTTCTTGATTGAGACTAATTTTCTCAATATCCTCAGCACACAACTCATCCAATCCTTATCATTAATGCAACAGGAGTATGTTGATATCAATGACAACACCAGTTAGGCCCATACTTGCAACAATTATATTATTAATATACACCATTAGCAAATATTTAATATGAAGTGGGCAATTAAATAATACAGACAATTTCAACACATAAAAGGATTTCAGTGTTATATTGTTTTTCAAATGAACATTGAAGGTCCGAAGGAAATTAGAATACATTGAAGATTGAAGTATTACATTTACAATGTATAATAACTTGCTCAAAACCAACTCTACACAATGCTCTATTTGAACTTGGAAACACATGTTTTTGATTAGATAAGCGGGAAGCCAAGGGTGCCGAACCCATTACAAAGCAACCCCTAGGGTAGTCCAGATAGACAACAAAAAGAATGGATGCCAAAAAACTAGAGACAACAGTCCAACAGCCTAGTCATTCTAGTATTGATGTCATTGGAAACACATGTTACTAAATCATTGTATCAGCTTTTGTAGAGTGATCCACTCTTCATCTGATGGAAGTGCAATTTTTCTTAACCCATGGTTACTGAGTTGTAATTGTGATAATATTTTATAACTGATATTGTTACTTGACTTGAATGTATCACTCAAAGTTACATTCAAGGTTATTAGTGGTAGGATGGAATCCATAAAAATTGCCTCATCAAGATTTTGAGGAAACTGGTCCTTGTCGAAGTTCATTTTATCTTCCATCTTCTTTTTGAAAGCATCCTTTCCAATGTATCGGTATGATGGGTCAAAAGCCACCGGAAAACCAAGCTTTTTGAAGTGTTCTACATTTGTTTGCAGTTGCTTTGTCAATAATGCAGCTTGTACCAAAAGTTCATGTGCTTGTTCTAGCTTCATACATTTTTCAATGATAGTTGAGGCCTTTATTGTGGCATCAATACGGTTTTGAATTCCTTTGGATTCCAATTTTTCACCACTATCTATGTAGATTGATTGCAAAATTTTGTTTGCATCTGACTGTCTTGAAGTTGACATGTCTCCATTTTCAGCAATGTATTGTTTGAGTGTATTACTACATAATACTAGATCATCAATGAATTCAAACATTTTAGACAAATCATCAATCCTCTTCATTATTTTCTCACAAATGTTACTTTTTATATAAACCATTGTGTTTCTATATAATTTAGATACTTTGTTTTGGTAGGATTTTATTTCATTCTCTACATTCTTCAGTTTTTTCTACAAATTTCAGAGAATTTTATCTCTCTCTCTCTCTCTCTCCACATTTTCTTGCCACATATGTCCTGCTTTTTCTGATTGCTCCAGTTTGGTACTGGCTTCAATCAAGGATTGTTCTAATTTTTTTGAATTGGCTGTTTGAATATCATAATTTTTTTACTTTCACTTAACATTTTCTTCAGTTTATTTACTTCCTCCCCTGTCTGTTTATTCACTTCACTTGTAGATGTAGAGTCAGAGTTTTTTATCCTTTTCTCTAATTCTATGGTCTTGTTCTCTGCTCCTTTCCTCTTGGCTTTTTCACTTGTTATGTCTTCCTGTAACTTTCCTATAAGAGTCTCCAACCTGTTACGTAAATCACAAAGTCAAATGAAAAAGAGCAATATGAATGGAATTAACATCACTGAATATATTTTCCTTCTGTTGTAACTCAATTACTAGAAGATGTGACCTGACTATCTTACAACTCTAATTTGTAGACAATATATTCAACAAGGTTACTAGGAAATTAAAAACAATCATGCCTTTTTTTTCTCTCTCTCTCTCTCTTGCTTTAGCAATGATGTGTACACCACTTCGTTGTTCTTTTTTGATACATTAGTTTTGTCAGAATTTTTCATTCTAGAAAAATCCACTTGGATGGTGCTCACCTCATAGTCAGATTGTTGCATCTGGTCCTCTGGTTTATCTTGAACTTTGGGCACAATAATCATGTAATACATTTTTTCATTTTTCGGGTCAAATGTAGTCAATACCCTGGTTGTTGCAGGCTCTAAAGTTGCAGTAGTCTCTATCTCTAGCACTTGCTTCTTGTGACTTTTAGATAATTTTGTTTTCTTTTCAAACCTAGCTTTGTAATCACAATCTGTGACACTTGACATAACTTTGAATGATGAAGGAGTAGTTGTGGTCGAGTATTAGCCATTCTTGTCCTAGTCACACTAACGATAGGAGGGGGGTGCCTTCTAGAAACAACTTCTTTGATGTGGATGTGGAATCAAAACCTACCATAACCTTCTGCTTGTTAGTCTTCACAAGGCCTTCCTCTTTAAGTTTGTCTATAGTTTCATTTAATGTTGTTGATGGCCTCTTCTGAGTTGGTTGTTGTATCTCTTGCTGACCACTACTACTATAATACCTATACCATCGCCAGATTTGCCACTAGTGGCACTAGAATGCCCACCATCTCCTGCAAGAAAAGAATGAGAAACATGTAGATCAAAAGACCCTTGTGGTATTGTTAGTGATTGAATCTCACTCTGAGGATTTAAAGCTAGAACAAATCTAATCTCCTGATCTGTATGTGTATGCCCTTTGGCTTGTTCATCACCTCCAATGCCAAGTAGAAGATCATTAGGTTTTCTAGGGTATACCTTTGGTACCATCCAAATGCCTTCTCCTGTGGGCCCCAAACCACCACCTTCGTAACCTAATTTTTGGGCTATTGATGTCCCTTTAGTTTATGTTTGTCTTGCGGTATCACTCATATGAGGTTTGAATACATAGGCACTAAAATCTTTGGGTTGGTTTTCATCATCATCATCACTTTCAACATTAGTTGCTTGAGCTTCAGAGGGATGCTCTTTATCCCACAATTTGTTGAACTCTTCATCTTTTGAGGTGTCTTCGAGATCTGCAGTAGCTTTTCGATCACTAGGATCCTTCCTCATAGACCAAAAGGCAGAAATTTTTTATGGTGACCAATGTTCCTCTGTACAAGCTTGTTTTAGAGTCTCTGGAATTTTTGTACACTTAGAATTATTAGCATCTTTTGTATAGAAATTGTTGAATCTCTTGTTTGTCAGTGCATCTCTCTGTGTCTGTGGAAATTGATGCAATCCCATTATTTTTGATGATAATTTTTTAAAAGAAATACCTCTTTGAACAACAGTTTTTTCCATGACTTTTCTCACCTCCTCCCAAGAATTCTTGTTTTTCAACATTTCTAGCAGGGGTTTACTTTCATGTTGAATTTTAGTTGGAGCGTTCTTATTGGCCACAAGCCTTCTTTTAATCACATCACATGGGTCATACTACCAGTGAGAGTCAACATCAAATTTAAAAATTTGTAGAATTTCATGTGCCACAGTGAATGCTTTTCTATCGAATGTGAACCCTCCACATGAAAAAGGTAAGGAAGGAAATATGCTCTTCTTTTGCTGACTAACAAAGTACAACTGATCAGTACTCTCCATCTGCCGTATGTATTCCAATGCAAAAACCCTCTTTGTCACATGTATTGGAAGTTTGTGGGGCTGTGCCCTCCTCCATGAAGTATCAATCAACCAATTGTATTTCTTTTCCCAGTTGAATGCAATTTCTACAAGACTCAGGCAATCTAGGCATTGGAGTATTTGTAATGGTTTCATACAATGGAGCCAAAAAGTAGTCCACAAAATGATTGTAGTTCTTTTGATTATTATACATCTTTATTTTATGGGTCCAATCCAATAGTCCAATTTTATCTTGCTGACACTGAATTTGAAGCTTGTTGTCCTGAAACATCCCAGCAAACTGCATTAGAAAAAATAGCACAAGTAGGTTGTGAACCTAAATGTCTTTATGTTGGCACTAGGAGTGGGAGGTTCACTTTGGCTTCGTTTAATCATTAAAAACTGACAATGCATGGATTCTGCAATGTGCTCAAGAAATCTGTATTTAGCAGGTGGCATGAATTGATGGATATTGCATACCATTTCAAGGAGGCTTGCATCCGTTTCACTATTATTATTCAATCCAAGGCAAAACACTAGCATGGAAATAGTATCCTGGACCCATGATCTAAAACTATCAATTTTATAAGGAGGCTTATGATTTTGATTGAGTTGGACACCATCCGCTGTTAGAGATTTGATAAATCTTTTTTTGAGATTTGATAAGTATTAGCAAGTTTTTCTAGGTTTATGAGGACTGCTCCACATTCTTCAGCGGTAAAACCCAACAATTTTCCAAAATGTTCTCCATTAATGTGAAGAATTATTTCCTGGCTATCTTTTTTAACTATTGCTTTTCTTTTTTCATCATAATTCTGGGCACAGACCATGATAAATTCAGGGCAAGGGAAAACCTTAGGTAACATCAAGCGTCCTAATCCAACCACCCATGGTGCAGTCATCTCGTTAATTGGTATTGGTTTTTTTGGGTCAGGTTGCTTAGCTTACGCTTGATGTACCTTATTCTCCAATGAAAACCTAAGTACTGAGGTAAACCTTCCAAAAATTACAGGGTCATAAATATCATGGTATTCATCTGTAAAACCTGGGGCTTTAAGCAGTCCGGCATAGTCTATTTTTTCTTTTTCTTTGGTTTTCCCAAGTTTTGGTCTGGTAGTGCTGGTAGACATGGTTGTAAACACTCAACCCTAAACCCCAAGATTGAAAAAACTGAAGTCTCAAGGACAACAGTAACAACAATAGTAATAGGAATAAAGTATTTCTATATTTCACTTACCCGGAAAAGATGAATACAAAGACTAGCACTGAGTGAATTCATGGCATCACACAATCGATATTAAAATTTCTGGTACACTACAATCTCCTTGTCACTTGAGTCCTTGACCCTCTCGTTTCCAAGTAGTATCAATTAAAATTGCTAAATGCTAAGTGCCAATTGTGAAGTAAAGCAAGTGAAATGTGGTAAATTCTTTTATTAAAGTTCAGTACAAGTATGTAATTTTAGTTGTACACTTGTACTGAGTACTCCCACTTTAAAGTTCAAACAAAATTAAAGGATGGAATGCAAGTATGCAACCTGAATTAATTATTTAATACAACATGTACATCGAGCGGTGGAATTGAAAATTTGAAAACTATTGTATAATCTCAACCGTTGATCTTTGTAAATCTAACAGCTCTTGATTGATTCCGAAGGTTTGAGATGGCAAGTCTAGCACTCTGGACTTTCATTCTAGAATTCAACTACACCCGTCCATCTGGCATCGAAACATTTCACTAGAGTCTGCAACTCCTTTAATATTTATATGAAGTCGAGCCCACTTTGATGATATAATAACTAATAGAATACTAACTAATAGAATAAAATGAACACATTGACATCATTGCATCAATAATAAAGTAGAAATTATATTAATACAAAAAGATTTACACTTGGGTAATTATATTAATACAAAAATATTTACACTTGGGTAATTATATTAATACAAAAAGATTTACACTCAGGACATTATATTAATACAAAACCACTCTAGCGGCCAGCCAAGGTTCCAAAAACACATAGCACTAGAGAGGCTACCATAGTACCATAGAAATCCCTAGCCCCTTGATTGAGCGACTCCTCGAAAACTTGCCACCCTACCACCCCAGCACGAAAATCACCAAAAAAAGTGGCCTTGGGAGCCCGACCACTCCTACGGCCACTACGAGTAGAATTCCCCCGCACTCACAATGGTTGCAAAGTATTCAAGCCATACCGGAGTCTCCTCTGTGTCCATTCCAATTGCCCGCTGAAGAAAGTGACTCCCACGAGCCGCCCAAAACCTGTGCCTTCCTAGTTGTTGCTCATTCATGTTTAGCAGGAACAACTACCTAGCTACGCCCTCCTGTCCCTCCTGCAGCTTCTCCAGGTCTCTCGGCCACGGGACACTGACCCCCAATTCTGCATAAATCACCACGTCTACATCATCCAAAAGAATCATCAGTGCATCCATATTTGCCTCTCCTAGGTCCAACAAAGAAGCCATAAAGTGTGAGGAAATGTCTGAATTTACCCTATATCTATCCTCGGAGACCAAGAAGTCTTTACCAAGGACCATCTTCACTACCTCAAGGAAGAGTTGGTTTTGCTGGTTACAAATGTTCATCAGTATGCCATCTTTGATACAGCCCAGAAAGGTGATCTGACACTTATTGCAGCAGAGCCTTATGGGAGTCTCCATGCTATATTTTGAGCAAGCCAACTGAGTGCCATTTTGCTGGAGACCTCTAGGATTTAAAGGAAGATCATTAATGAACACACGCCTCAATTGACAAATGCATTTATTCACTGTCTAGATTTTTTGTAGCGTCAATCTTCGGCTAGTGTAAGGATCGACCAACAACGATTCTCTAAACTTGTCAAAACTTTTTAATAAATTAAAAATTAATGCTTGGGAAAAGTATTTTGCAGCCCACCAAATGAAATCGATATCAATATATAAATTTATAATAATATCATATTTTATATAATATAATTATAATTTATTATTATATTATTATTATCATATATAATATAACATAATTATCATATATATTATAATATGTAATATCATATATTATATAATTATTATCATATATTATATTATTATCTGATAATAATATAATATATGACGTTAATCATATAATGTAATTATTATTATTATATAGTCAGACTTAGAATAAAATAAAGGGGCTCGGGGCCGGTAACTTAGAGCAAAGGGGCCAGTAACTCGACGACAACCAAGGGGATAAAAGAACAACTTAAGTTGGGGAAACCAGCTACACAGGTCAATGATGAATTAGAAGGATACACCCTAAACACCTTAGACAAAAATAGCCGCAATGTTATTTAAAAATTAATATTAAAAATTTGATTCTTTAAACCATCTATGATTTGTATACATTGCAATTTGCCATTGAACTCATGTCAATTTCAAACCGTAATCACTTCTATATTATTTAGTAAAATTTAACATCACCCTTCAAAAAGATTGGGGAATTACATCGTACATGAACCTCTGACCAACCTCAAAGTTCCAAACAAAACTCCTAACCTTCGATCTTCAAACCTTGCTTTGATCTTCCAAAATATTTTTGGTTCCTCTTTTCGATGAAGCGTAATGAATATTTCCCTGTAGTCCATAATTATCCTATTAACAGGCAATTGGTCCATTACAAATTCAATTATGTCCTCATTCACAATGACAGTCAATGATTCACTATACAACCTTGCTTTATATGTACAAGAAACCACTAGGCATGGGTAACAATAAGGCCAGTAAAGGAGAATTAAATTGATTTTCTCGAGGTCACTGGTAATTGAATTGCAATACCAATTCCATGTGTCAATTCAAATTTTTAGTTTCTCATACATGTATGCATGTGTGGGAGATTCAACCCACCACCCAGAATAGAATGCATAAAATTTGTAAATGTTAAAAGTGTCAATTCTTGACACGATTTATTCCACTTGACGAATGCTTGTATTTCTTCATTTCGAGACGTGCAAAGCAATAACATCCTGCATAGCCACACAAACAAAATTTTTCATCATTCTTATTACTATTCTACATTTGTGAACTGAGAACTCTATCACATAGTCAAATTCAAAATCATGAACATGATCACAAAATAAGTACTTGGTAACTTACTTTTTTCGCACAGCTGCTGTAATGAAAGCCATTATTTTGAACTTTTACAGTCTATTGATTCTTCTACTATCTGAAACTTAGTAATGCAATATAAGGTTGAAACAATAAAGACTATCATATATACATTACATGTACTTCCGTGACAAATGGGTAATAAATAACAAGCAACTCTGTTTAATTGCCTCTGTTGTACCGTGGAAATTCGTATTGGCTAATCTGTGCGGTTTGTCACGACTCACTTGCCATTAATGAACTTAATTGAGCACTGGCTAATCTATGCGGTTAAGTACGTTCAATCAAATCAATCATACCAGCACTGACCATTTGATGAACCCTAGAACGAAAGATGAACGGTTTTAGTTTAATTCCGAAAGGTAGTCTCCAACACTACACATTGCTAACAAAATCCTCCAAAATCAACTAGCAGCCATTAGATATTATTAGATCAATGGTTGACATATATATAAAATATATAATATATTTATATTGATTATTGTGCAAAGGTCAAGGTGGCAGCGTGGCAGAGCGCAAGTCCTCGACTATACAACTACAAATTTGGGAAATTGGGTGTGTCAGTACTTTTACCCCAAATAGAACTTATGCCGTCGATTTGTGATCATCTAACAATCAAAATCTACTAGAATAATTTCCATTTAATGATATCCACGCTAGAAGTGACCTCTATCCTTTTGTAATAAATAAGGAATGTCATGAAAAGCACAATTGCACGTTTTTGGGAGGGCAATTTATGCAGCTCAATTATGAATCATACAATAGTACATGCCGCCAAAAATTAATGCAATTTATGGAAACAATTTATTGGGTTTGTAACCCTCTCAGACATGTTATTCTACATTTTTAATTTTTCACTAGTGTGATTTGGAGGAGCTTTGGACTGCGTCTTCTACAGGTGTTGAACACGAGCTTTCACAACCAGGTTGGCTAATTTGTGCTCTTTCGTGCCCATTTCTTATAGTGACAAATTTGAATACTTTAAGTCAACTGGGTGGGAATTGGGAAGAACAATTATTTTTTATGAGTCCAGACTATTTATTTACCCAAAATCTTTTGGAGATTTATTTGGCACCCTTAGCAGTTACAAACGCTTTTGTTTACTAGTTTCTCAAACAAGTAAAGATGAAGCTTTTGTTTATTGAGAATGATTTAGCTAAGGTGAAGGATACTGAGCTAAGTCATATAGATTTTGACTTGGTGGATTTTTGGGCTCAATTAGAGCAAAACCCTAAGTCACCTATAGCCCAAAAAATCCTAACAAGCAGTTTAGCTCATGCTCGAGGTTTCCCACCTATTGTGCCATGTCCAAACCTGGTTGTTGCATGTGCAAAGAACCATTATCCTAATATTAAGGGGAAATTTCAAGAGCATGTTGGTTCTTCTTCTGTGCATAAAGAATCAGAAACAAGAGAGCAAGGAACCTCCCAGGCTTCTGGAATTCAGAAAACTTCAACTAGTGTGGAGAAACCTCATCACAGAGTTGGTTCACAATCTGGTAGTGGTGGGGATGGAGAGCAGCCTAAAGATAATAGGAAACTAAAACTAAAAGGTGTATGTGAATAGGATGATCAACCTGCATTCGTGAAACCACAAGCGGAGAAGTTAGATTCCTTACAAAAATTGCAGGTAGATCACATGACTTCTGCTGTGTCTCCTTCACTTGGTAATGATTCTTCCATTTATCAACAGAATGCTGATGAGGGTACTTTTAGTTTTCGTTCCTTGTTTGAGAATCCAACCTCCCTCATATCAAATGAAATTCCTGTGCAAGATACTCCTAATCATCCAGAGAGAGTTGTCCTGGGTGGAAATGAGAGTGGTACAATTTTGTCTTCCCCTTCCTAGCTAAAGAAAGTTTTTGAGAAAAAGAGGAGATATCCCCCAACAACAGACATAGACGTTGACACTGTAACTACAACTAAGCTTAAGAAGGCTAAGAGGATGTCTCAGATGGTAATAGATTCTTCCTTAGGGCATAGGATCTTGGAGATTGTAGACCCCATCGGGGATAAAAATGAAAATGAAGTCACATAAGTAGATTTCAATATGACCAAGATTGACATGGGTCCTCCTACAGTGGAAGGTGATTTATATCATTTAAAATTCTCTCAACGCATGCTAGCAAAGAGAGTTAAAGCTCAGCAACAAGAGAACACAAAGCTGCAAGCCCAGGTGAATTCTCTGACATCTTTCATTCAATCTACTTTGAATATTACTTCTCAATCCTCTGATGCAACTTTGAGTGTTTCTGTTGATGGAATGGATCCTAGCATGTTACAACAAATCAAGAGATATCAAAATCTAGGTAAGGCCACTGAGCAATGGGTAGAGCGAGTCACCATTGATGGTTTGTTGTACATCGACGAGGTCATGAAACTATATCCCCTCCTTTCTGATAAAAGGAAAGGGTTAATTACAGAGTTACAAAATTTAAAGAGGGAAGACAGAAATATGCTCACAGACTTTACAGAGATACAAGAAATGATGAAAATTGATACAAATATTCTTGTAGCTGAGAAAATTTTTAATGATCCAAATGAGAATGATTCTGCGTGTTGGCTAGATGCACTAGAGTGGAAGAGGTCTGTGCTAGGGGATTTTAGTGGACAAATAAGAGGAATTTTGGCTCAACATTTCACTGATATGGATGATCTTAAAACAATTGTACCATCTTAGATGTAGAGATTTTAGATGAAAGTGGAGAGAACTTGCTTGATGTTAATGAAGTAAAGCAAAATTTTAAGAAGAGGCTTACTGAAGAGCATGTTGCCACAGTTAATGGTGAATCATTAGGGAAACTTGGGCATATAGCATCGTATCTCACAACTTTCAGGCGTGGAATTGATGATGTCTATATGAGAGTAACATATGTGGAGAGAATGATAGATAAGTGGAAAGTTTGGGCAAATAACACCTGTACACCAAGTTCCAGGACTTTAAAACCCATAATTAGTAGGTTCAGGAGATACAAGGTGAAATTGAGAGCACAGGTGGACTCGACTGTTGCTGGTGAACAAGACAAGGAAAATGAAGCGACTCGGGAGGAAGACCAAACGACTGCCACGTGATGGCATTTATTAGTTTTATGTTATTTCTTTAAACATGCTCTGAATACTCTAAGAGTCTTGTGGCAAAAGACTTATTATTATATATTTCAATATTTATATAATTTAGGGTTACTATATATTTCTATTATTTTCAATATATGTATTATGAATGGAAGCTTGAGGAGTTGATTTCTGAAGTCATAAAGTTAGTGTTATAGTGGATGAATCTGTATTCTTTTTATGTATCCTTTTGAATTTTCTTTTTTTAAATAATTATCTATTAATTTTCGTTAATCAGGATCGTTGTTACTTGACACTTGTCTCTATTTCAGAGACTTTATGTAGAAAGATGGGTGTGCCAGAACTGCAGCCCAGAATGGAACTTCAACTGATGCCATTGATTCTAATACTAAATAAACTATAAATTCACCAAGAAGATTAGACATTATAATATAGCATTTGATATTTTCGCCAACCACACTATGACTTTTCAAAAAATTGCCAGCACAATCGCCAAATATTTTATTTTATATTTTTGAATATCTATATAATTCGCCACCTAATTTATTTTATATTTTTTAATATCTATATAATTCACCACCCAATTTATTTTACTTTTTGGAATACAACTATAATTCGCCACCTAATTTATTAAATTTTTTGGAATACAACTATAATTCACCAAGGAAATTATTATTATTTTTAAATCTATATACAATTTGCCAGCAAAAAAGACAATGTCGACAAATTTGAAAAAATTTGCCAATGAAATTAAATTTTTTTTTCTGAAATAGGCGTAGATTTGTCAGCATTTTTTTGGCGTCGAGCTAGGATTCGCCAGGATTTTATAGGTTTTTTTAAGGGGGGTTCCTTAAAGTTATCCCTGATGAAGAATTAGTGGATGATGAGTAGACTCTCACATTAAATCCCTCTAGGATGGATGATAAGCTTACTCAAAATAAAAACAATGTTAATTCTATCATCATTAATAGACTTATTCCGCCTGCTACAGGGATAGTGAATAAGTGTACTAATGTTCCTAAAATCATTGTGCATGAGGCACCTAATACACCTATTTGCTTCAAACTAGTGATTACAATCCAAGGCAATCCAACACCACCTTGACCCCTGGGTTACATTCTCAATTATGCAAAACAAATTACTCAAAAGAATCAAGGTGTTCAAAATGTGTCATAGCATCACATGATTGCTCACACATACAACACCTGTAATAACAAACAAAGTAAGAAAGCACCCCGTGTTCGTATTTCTCTCCCACCTTCTCAACTTATCCTACCTCAAGCACCTTGTCTTCCTCCACATTTTGGTAAAGAATATGATCTTGTCGAGAAACTCCGTGCTACTCCGGCTAAGATCTATCTATGGGATTTAATACTTGAACATCGCCTACATACAACAAAATTCTCCATGAGACTCTACAAAAGGTGATTGTTCCACCTATTGTTCATCTGAATGATGTAGCATCTTTGTTAGATTGTATGAAGGTGACAACATCTGATATATCATTTCAACAACATGAGTTACCTCCCATAGAAGTTCAAAAACAAAATGATCCTCTTATGATATTTGTGTTCTTCAATAAAAAGAGGATAAGATGCACTATGATTGATGGTGGATCGGGTATTAATGTTTGTGGAATAGATTTGTTACATAAACTCAATGTTGATACCTACTTCATTCGACCAGATGATAAACTCAACATTCATGGCTTTGATAATGTCGGTAGACAATCACTGGGTACTATTACTTTACCTCTTAAGGCTAGACTTATGACATTGCCTACCCTTATCCATATCATGCCTAATTCTCTTTCATACAATCTTCTTCTTGGTAGACCGTGGACTCATTCCATAGGGGCAGTTTCTTCTACCTTCATCATTCAATAAAATTCATTTTTGAAAATAAAGTACATACAATTGAAGCCAATCCAACTCTAGATAGTTGCTTGAAAATAGAAGTGAGACATCAAACTCCTTTGAGTAGTTTGATCCCTTCTTCAACACTACCCTTTGCTACTAACGATAGTATTGGTCAGAATAGTGTTGGTCCTTTGAATGCATTTTACATTGATGATTGGGGTTCATTAGATTTTACATCCTCCTTTTTGGGTGAATATAAAATCCCACCCTCAAACCCCAAGACCTTGAAGGTAAATACAATTTCCTCAACACAATCTCATACTCTTACAAAGTTTAAGCTTAAATTCAATGATGATGGAACCTTTAAAATAGATGAAGGACTTCCTTCTCCTACAATAATGGCATCCATTTATGATAAATTATCATCTCAATCGAATGAATCATCTAATTCTAATGCATGTCTTGGTAATGAAGTGGCCCCTTTAGATTTCAATCCCCATGGGATGATTGAAACAAAGATTGACCCTCCTCACCATGATAAAAATAATGATGCTTCTTCTTCAACATATAATCATACTTCTGAAAATAAAGCTAGCCATATGACCTCTCTTCATCCTTTGGTCGGAGAGAAGCGTTATGGGCGTGGATTCAAAATTATTTTAAAACAAGGATACAATGGAAATGGGTTAGGATGTAAAGAAAAAGGACTTAAAGAGACTGTGGAACCAACACCACACTTGTCTAAGGTAGGTTTGGGTTTCTGGCCTTCTCCTACGTTCTCTCCACCATGTTGACAACAAAAAGGTTTGCTTCCTACTCCCCCTATATCTTCTCTTTTATCTCAACAAGAGTGTATATTTCTGAGTCTACTCAAAGACCGCTTAATCACTCTTCCTCCTCTAAAATGCAAAAAGATTCAATGAAATAAGTGTTTATCACCTCATTATTGTGCATATCATCGAGCACTTAGCCATTTCACTAATGAATTCTGAGTCTTGGGTGACAAAATCCAACAGCTTGGAACAAGGTTTGGCTCTAGCACTTCTCACCATGATTGATGTAGTCCCTAGAGCACCTTGTCCTCCTTACATTTTATAATCAAGTTGGGGGAGGATAATTTGTTATAGGCTGACTCGCAAGAGTGGTCCCTTCTTATTTATGTTTTTATCATTATCCTTGTATTGTGATGATTTGTTCTCCCTTGGCACCCTTGTTAGCACAAAGGTACAAGGAGTAAGAACGCATTGTGTCATTCTTCTATATGTATCTTCATTCTTCTATATGTTGTGATGTGTAATATCATTACTTTCTTTTCTTTGATGATTTATAATCCTTTTATGTTGATTCAATTTATGTGTATATGATCTTTATTCCATCTATATGGCACCTTGAAGCAATGCTCGACGTCATACCATGACTACACAAGCCATTGTGTATCATGCCTGTAAGCATCGCCTTGGTTTCCTCTTCTTGGGGGCAACCCCTTGTTGTGATGTAGCTTTCAGAGAACACAAGCCATGTAGGCATGTGTTTTTATAAAGCTTTCATGCTTGTCTTATGTTTCTTCCTCACTCTACCTTAAAGGCAATTGCTCCCTGATGGAGTTAGCAATCACTTTAAAAGGAGGTGGCATATATCGTGCTATGTGCCTTACTCTCATCATTCTATCAAAACACTCATTAATTATCTTCATCAAATCTTTGTTCTCTTGGAAAGGATTACGAAAAGGTTGGAAATAAGATCTTGAGTTATGTTGTTCTCCTAAATTGAAGCTCCTTGCATGTTTAGGAGAAGGTTTGCGCCACCAACTAGAGTTTGGTAGTAAGGTCGCTCCGACTTCTTATTCTACAAGACTTCATATAAATCCTCTTGCAGGAGGTAGCTTTGTGTATTCCCTTGAGTGGAAACACTTATCTTTAGATAGATCATGTGTATGATGTGTTTGTACTCCTCTTGTGCTTCTTATTTCTAACTAACCCCTTAGCATTCTTCTTTATTGCATCTTGGGGAATGATGCATGGTGATTGAGAAATCAGTCATACCAAGGTCTCCTTTGTCATGTTGACTCAAGGTCTTTCACATTTTGTTCTTATATATTCCTATTCTCTATGATTCACGTGTATTCCATGTGTATTCTATGTATACTTTGTGCCTTATATGTGTATGCTTCATGTATACTTTGTGCATTGCATGTATACATTGTGATTTCTCAAGTGTATACCTTGCGTATGCTTTATTTTCTAAATACTTTATGTATAAGTGAATCATGTTATGTCTCTTATGTGTATGCTAATCATCATAGACTCCCAGAATCCTAAACTTGGGGGCTTGGCCACCCTTCAATTTTGGTGTCACTATGTGGTTTCTATGTTGTTGTGTTTGAATTGTGTCTTCTCCGTCCTTTAGTACGGGTTTGAACGTAAGTTCATACCCACACTAAAGTGGAGGCTAAATGTAGTGTCATAAAATGTGTACACCACCATTTTACACTTAGTTTAGCTCCTATATGGGCCTCAAGTATTTAAACTTGTTTATTAAGACCTATTATAACACCTTTTTGAGCATTAAGCATGTAGTTCTTGATCCCAATGCATGAAACCTGGAAAAGAATCATAAGGCAGGGCTAAGCATACTTTAAGTGCCCCCTTTCGAGGATTATGTGGCTAAAGGACCAGGGCACCCAAGCACCCTGGTCCCTCCTTTAGCCCTACCCTAAATTTTGGCCTTGTCAGCTTAGGCCTCTTAAAACATTCCTAATGTCGGCCTTGTGTGGTTTAATTCTTCCAAAATTGATGAAAATGCATATAAAAGTAAGTTATTCTATTCATTTTAAGATCTAACTCTCTCTAGCAAAATGTTGGCACTCTTGCATTCTCTCTCTTTCTCTCTCATGCTCTCTACAACTCTCTCTTGTGGGCTATTGCTACGACACTAACATATTGCAGGTCTTGTGAAGATCTTGGAGGCTACACCGACTTCTTGAGTTAAGTTGTGACACCGTCTACAAGCATACAAGGGTTTCCATGCTCATGGTGAATTCCTTCATGCTTTGTTTTAGCATTCCATTCTACTTCGGATTTGCCTCTGTCCTCCTAGGGCATGCGCTCTTTATCAATCATATTTTCTATTGTGGAGGTGGAAACACTATTCACAGGGCTTGACTGAGGTAAGCTCCTAAATAACACCCAACCTTTTCCCTCTTTTCATGTGTGCAGGTCAGACGAACAAGATTCAGAAGGTGATCTTCGAGAAGAGGGCTAAGGTTGATGTTACAGACCCGACAAAAGAACCAGTTTCTGGAAACCCTAATTTGGGACCAAGGCACCCAAGTGCCCTTGTCCTAGGTATTCTAAACTTTGTAATTAGGTACTAAACTAATCACTGATCTCTGATGTCCCTTTGGTTATTGGGTTTCAAGTTCTGACAATCTGTTGTACTTTGATCTTTGTCAACTAGGTTTTCATGTCTTCATTCTAGCTTGATTGGTTAGATTTGGTTAATTTCTTCTCTATACAACGAAATGGAAAACCCCCTGTAGTTTGGCTCTCCTTCTTGGGTAGAATCCAAGCTTAGTTTGTGCCCCAATGTTTTGTAGAAGAGGGTTTGACCTAGTTTGATCTATTGAGCTAGTCTCCCTTTTCTACATTACAATTACATAGAATTTACAAGGTTGATGGCACCTTAATCCTAATATTTGGTCTCTTGTTACCTCTAATTTCTTAGCAATATAATACTCAAATTGAGTAAAGAAGATGATGTGCAGTTTGAGTGAGGTTTCTAATGGTTTGGTATTTATTTTTGCTAACCCTTTGCTACAAGATGAGAAGGTAGACCCTATTTTGTTTAGTCATCAAATTGACAAAGCCTTGGCTCTTGAAATAAAATAGATAATGTTATTAGAGAGGATAGAGTTTCAACATATGCTAGGTATATTACTAGCATGAGTAAAATTAAAATAGTCTTAGAGGCATATTGGCTCAATGATGAGGAATATGAAGAATGGCCAGAGGTATATGCCAAAAGTTATTAATTTTTATATTCTTTCTATTCTTTATGAATTGACCATATCAAATAATATATACTTCCACCAAGGTCATAAGAGTTACTATGTAAGTGATCAAATTCTAAAATAAAAACAAAGGTATATATGACAATGCTTTGTAATGCAACCAATGGTATCACATGGGTGTTAGAGCACTATCAACTTAGAATGTATTATATGGCAGGATTGAATTGACTTTGCATAGATATTATATGATGAATCACATGGAAAGTACATAATACAGTTGGAAAGGGTTACTCTTATGTTATATAAGAATATGAAGCCTTTGGATACTTTCATGAGCTTGTGATCAAGTTTCACTTAGGAGTAATTTGTGTAGGCCTACTAGGTACCTCAAAATTATCTGAATATCATGGAGGTTGGATAATGTGCTAACTAGAGTATAATGGATTGAGATTAAAGGGGCATTATGAAAGATATTTCATGGATCAACCAATATAGGTTCAAGAGTCTCACTAAGAATAACTATTAGATTGGGGAAGACAAAAAATTGACAAGCAACTTGGTCGAAGTAATCGAAAACTGTTTATCTTTGTGGTCTTATAGAAATATGTTTGGAACTATGGTGGGTAGAGTTGGATGGGGAATTTGGTTCCACAAGTAAATAAATATCACCAATGAAAAAGGATAAGGCCATTTTAAAACTCACATCCTACATATTGGCAGATGCCTTTGTTCTTTTTAGGAAAGGTCTCTAGTTAATACTAGAGGAATAGGCTCCTAGGAAAAATTTCATGGAAATTTCATTCCTTCATTAGAGTTACTATGTAAGTGATCAAAGGATACAATAAAAAAAAGGTAGATATGACAATGCTTTTTAATGTAACCAATTGTATCACATGGGTGTTAGAGCACTATTAACTTAGAATGTATTATATGGCAGGATTGAATTGACTTTGCATAGATATTATAGGATGAATCACATGGAAAGTACATGATACAGTTGGAAATGACTACTCTTATGTTATATAAGAATCTGAAGTCTTTGGATACTTTCATGATCTTGTGACCAAGTTTCACTTAGGAGTAATTTGTGTAGGCCTACTAGTTACCTCAAAATTATCCCTAGGAATATCATGGAGGTTGGACAATGTGGTGAATAGAGTATAATGGATTGAGATTCAAGGGGAATTATGAAATATATCTCATGGATCAACCAATATAGGTTCAAGAGTCTCACTAAGAATAACTATTAGACTGGGGAAGACAAAAACATGACAATCAACTTGGTCAAAGTAATCCAAAATTGTCTATCTTTGTGGTCTTATAGAAATATTTTTGGAACTATGGTGGTAGAGTTGGATGGGGAATTTGGTTCCACAAGGAAATAAATATCACCAATGAAAAAGGAGAAGATCATTTCAAAACTCACATCCTACATATTGATAGATGCCTTTGTTCTTTTAAGGAAAGGTCTCTAGTTAATACTAGAGGAATGGGATCCTAGGAATAATTTCATGGAAATTTCATTCCTTCATTAGTGTTGCATCTTAGATAAGGGATTTTTTAATATTTAGAAAAAGTATCATCTACAAAGCTTCTCCCCCTCACACACAACATCTAGCCTTAATAACTAAAGAACCAAAGTGGCAATTTAAAAGTGTTAACAATTTTATAAAAGTAATTGTAAATCTAAATGAGAAGTTTCAATCATCCAAGTGAGATCTTTATTGTTTATCTATAAATAAAGGTTATGGACAATGAGATAGCTTGATTAGAAACATCAACTATCCATTTAGTTCAAAGGGTCCATTCCATTCCTCAAGTGAGCAACAACTAGATCCATTTTGTAGGAAATTCATTGTAAATGAAAATGTGTAATCTCCTTAGTAAATCAATATAAGACATGTTTCTAATTTATCTTTTGCATAGTGTCTTCCCTATTTAATTTATCATTTCAAAAAGTTTTTCTTTAAACTTCTAACAACACATTTGGTATATCTATATCTCAGTTTAATTAGTCTACAATTAAGTATTGTCTATACATATTTTTAAATACAATGTGTGAGATGATTAACTTGAATAAGGATAACTAAGTATGATTAGCACTTTGATAAAAAGAAATATAGTTGAGAGCTTGAGGTTTGCAAGAAAAATCTTGATAAATCAAGCTTATTTGAAACTATAGGTTTCTTATCTAATTGCTTTCATGATTTTACTTTCTAACTCTATTGCATGGGATGTAAGCCACTAGTCACAATTTCTTCTAATAAATCACTTTTAATCTTAAATGAAAAATACTTATATGTAATTTATCTTGTTTATTTGGCCATGATTTGCTTAAGGGTATAGGTGAAATGTGTGTGACAATTTTACTTTGAAAACCCTTGCTCAGACATCCATGGATATTTCACTCTCTACATATTTCAAGATCTCTTCAATAATCGACTATAAACCGACACTTGAGAGTTAGATATAGACAACTGGGGCTTATATTTGTGTCTTTAAAGGCCTTGTTCATTTGAAGATATTTCCAAAAAATTTAAGCATTTTTCTTAAGTCTTTCAAAAATTTTCAAGTTCTTAATCTTAGCTGATAATCTCTCCTAAGATAACTTGATTCAATAGTTACATAATAGAACATTAATCATAGCTATTATTATATTCTTCCATAATATATTATAGGAACACCATCCCAATCCTTACAAAGCTAAAATTGCATAATATAGGACCTTCTCTTATCATTGTGCCTATCCATATAGTAATTCTAATCATAGGAGTCTCCTTGACAAGTTCCTAAAGGTGAGAAGTAAATTCTTCAATGACCTTCTTAGGAATTACTAAGAATAGTGAATAGAAATGTCCCCAACATATAGCATGCCCACTACCCTTCTCCCATTTCCCACTATTCCTAAGGAGTTACCTTCCATGGGGAAGAGGAGTTTGATCATGAGGGATCCCTAGATTCTATTGCTCATGACAAAATTGAACATATTAATAAAAATATAGCAATCTACAAACTCGTATTACTGCTAACAAATCCACTCTTGCTATAACTAATCCCACGATTGATGCTTTGAGAGGCCTTCTAGTTAGAAATCCTAAGGGTTTAGATTTTTTTCAAGCTATGGGGCATATTGTCCACCATCATGTCCCATTTCCCATCAAACCCTTAATCATTCAAGTGAGACCGATTCTCACTTGTCCCATACACAAATTCTTATATCCATGCCTACATCAATCATCTCTTCTAGTATGGGAACATCTTCTTCCTTCCACACTCATGGTCTTTCTACCAACCTTATTTCTACATATACTTATGTTTCACCTTCCCAACCTCTTTGACCTACTCAACCAACCCATATATTCCTAGTTAGACCTTACCCTTGTATCCCTTTACCATTATTTCCATTACTAACATAGTTACTTCCACTCCTCCTACAAATGAACTTGTCATTAACCAAATTATTCAAAATATGTTGGACCATCTAAAAATAATTAGCTTCTCTTTCTTCACCATCTCAGTTAATGGCTACTTTGTAGTTTTGGCATAACCCACTTTCCTTAAAGATACTTGCCATAACTTTTCCTCCCCATTTTGTCATCCCATGATTTAAAAAATGCAATGGTAAATGGGACCTACAAACTCATGTCTCAAATTTCATGACCATCTATTATAGTGACTTCTTTGATGATAAACTTCTAGCCAAATTATTCCTTCTCTCTCTTAAGGAGACCATGCTTGAATGGTTTTATTCCTTGCTCAAATGGTTTTATTCCTTGCAAATCATTCTATTCACTCATTCTATGATTTGGTACATCTCTTTTTACAACACTTCTTTGTTAACATTAGCCTACAATTTAACTTTACTAGTCTCATCCATTGTTGGCATTGCTCCAATCAAAAGTTATAAACTTCATTCTTTGATACTAGTTGCTTCTCTCTCAAATATCTTATCCCCTTCTAGACTTTGACATTCAACATTTCTTCATTATAAATCTTACCAATAACGTCTAAGATAAAATTATTTTAATGAAATATTCTTCCTTCCTTTTTTTGTACTACTCTTAGGGACTCTGACTTGATGGTTATCCAATTTGAGGCACTTTCTTTGGATACCTAACCTGCTACTGTTGCTTCATCAACCCCTTCTACATCTCATTCTCTAAATATAATAATAATAATAATTTATTTTTTGGTAAAACCGCTTCCCCAACTATTGTGAACCAAGTTGACACTATAGCATCACCCTCTTCTTTGATGCTAGTAGTATCCTTTCACCCACAATGTAACTATCAATTTACTAAACTTGTTGACCCACTCCATGCTATTCTCCAACAGCGCCTATCTCAAAACTTATCATTTATCAAGGTTTCAATCATTTTAACTCTATACACAAACCTTCCTCTTCTAAAGACATGTGATCCTAAAGTGTTTTGTCAATACCACCATATTTTAAGCATGACACCAAGAGGTACATATTCTTGTGAAATATTATACAAGATCTTATTGATTCCAACATTATCCATGTGATGGGCATGAATGATTGGGGTAACCACCTAGTTGCCCCTCCAAATAAAAATTTACAAATCTCTACCAACCAATTTCCCTGACATTCCACAATGAATTATGTAAATCCTTTGGTGATGATCTCTTTTGTCCCTACTCCTGAGACTACCCATGACACTACCATAACTATTTGGGACCATCCAATTTATATTGGTTCATTTTTGGAGATTATAGGTGCTATAGAGGTTGTCCCTTCTTTTTCTATTCTCGAGTCTACTTTTACACCCATCATTACTTTCTCTATAGGTGAGATGCCTAAAAAATGATTATCATGGTCATCTATACATAGAGATGCTCATTAACAAAAAACTTGTTTCAAGTATCTTGGTGGACCCCATGAGTGCTTTCAATGTTGTAAAAAAGGAACACTTGTATATCTCTCATCTTCACTGAGATCCCTATTCTACCTTTGATATTTCCTTGCATACATATAATAGAACATCCGTTCCTACTCTTGGTTTAATTACACTTTCCATCCAAGTCAAACCTAAGAGTATAGATATTTTATGTCATGTTATTCCCATGTTTGATTGATATCACTTTCTCTTAGGCTAGCCTTGGCTCAATGCAATGAAGGCCATCCCTTTTGTTATCCATCAGTGTCTTAAATTTCCCCACAAGGGTGTCATTATCACCATTCCTCGTAGTTTCTATCAACCCATTTCTACCTTGGGAAAATTTTCCCTTGATTATTTTTTGCTAACTCCATCCACCTCCCATAGATCGCTTAATGACACACTATTTCATCTCTATCAATGTTACAATACTAAGCAGATCATTCCTCCCAACCCACATCCTCCTTCTCCTACCCTACCATCCCCACTCATTACTAATTCACCCTCCTTATCTACTTCTAGTCCTCCTTCTACACCCTCAAAACTTAAAGATAAACAAAATCAAAAGGTTTAGCACCCATCCTCACATAATTTCTATATTAAATATACATATTACCTCCCTCTAGACCTTCTCATCCCAACTAGCCTACTTCTTAACCCACTTCTCAACTCCAACCTAAAGATAAATCTCATGACCAAACAAAAGATAAAAAACTAAATTAATTGATGATTTCCTTTCCCATTCCACCCTTCCTCCTATCATTCCACAAACTCCATAAATTCCTCCTTTCTTAGAACCAATAAATATTTCTAACATTAGTGTCATTTATAGATTTGTTCTCACTACTCTCATTTAACTCACTTGTGTTCACCACCCTTCCTTTCTTAACACCCCTAATCCATCAACCCTAGACCTTGTTCTACATCCTCCACTACCAACTAAACATAAATTTGAACACTATCCCACCCCACCTCACTACTAGCTCCAACCTAAGATTATGAGTTATTTTGATTCTTCTATATCCCTGACATCCCCTCTTCCTCAGGATGTTATGGGTTCTCTTCCATAGCCTTTTGATCTTGGCACTATTATCACCATTGGCATTCTTATGGATCCTAGGCCCATGGAATCCTCTTTTCTCAAGCTAGAAACCTATTTATATGATGGGCATCTCTTTAGCACAATTACAAATATTCCTTCTCTATTAGTGGTATTCACTTATTTTATGATTATTCCACATTCTTTGGGTATTCTAGAGGAGGTTGATCCCTTTGCAGCTACAAAATATTGGAGTAACCAAGATCAACTTGCAAGATCAGACCATTCCACAAAAAAATATGTAAGATATCAAAACTATCATACAAAGTGAATCAATAAAAGTGAATAATAGAATATTATAAACTCCTTGTATATGTAGGACAAGGAGGAAGAAAGAAGGTAGGAATAGAATATTGAATACCCCTCCAAAAGATGTGACACATTTGTGCACACTTGGTACAAGTGTCAAGGACACATGTAGAGTCCACATGAGGTAAAACCAAAAAGCAAAAAGTCTCTAAGTGAGCTTAAGACATAGTGTGAATAGGACAACTAGGTAGATGTGAAATAGTTAGGAAAAACCACTTTTCAAACTAACATACCCCTTAACTAATACTTAGGGAGAAATATAAACACTAAAAAATGGGTCCCAATGATAAGGTCTGATGAGGTGCCCATGTCTAATAAAAGTCTCTCACAAATAGAGAAAAGGAGAAAACCTAGTGGGAGAAAACTCCTCTCTAAAAGAGAGAAAGATAAGGAAAAATAAACCTCCTCAAAAGATGTCCCTAAAAGATGAGGAACACGAAGAACTCCTAAAGCACATAGAAGCTATAAACTCCGCTAAAGAACAACTAGTTTCTGTTGGAATCAAAGAACCCTCCAATGAATGTAGATCAAGATATGAGAGGCACAAAACATTGCACGAGTGACTTTGATGACACTACTCAACTATATATGCATAGATGTAATCAAAGCAATAATCTGTGTAGTCAGAAATACAGATGGTACTATGATCAAAGAGACACAAAACATTGCATGAGTGACCCCAACAACACTAAAATATGTACAAATGGTGCTTTACAAAGGTACACTAGAGTCTCATGAATATTGATCAATTGAATAAGGTAGAAGGTCTCCTCCATAATCAAGAATGCAAGAGTGTTTATAGAGTATGTGTTTCATCTCACTGCAATACATGGGTAACCAACCACTACATCTGCCTAGCATATAGGAATAAAAACTAGATACATAGCTCACTCCAAAGAAAAAACAAGGAAGCATTAGCATAACCATGTGACACCCCCATAATGTTGAAAGGGAGGGGTATTGGTAGATCAACTAAAATGTGGCTTTGCTATTATGCAAAAAAATAGTGTCAAATCTAATTTTGTGTTCTTTGGGGATTCTTGCACATCATATTGTGCCATTTTTGTACTTGCACTATTTTATAAAGTGCCATGGGGGGTTGTGTGCATGCCTATTATTTTCCATCAAAACTTTGTCCAATGAGTGTCCCTCCATGACAACAAAGAATTCAAGAGATAATTACATCTTTTGATTATACCATCATCATGTGTGACTTGCTCATTGCACACCCTTATAAGTTGCATGTACATCATATTTGACTTGATGCTGCATCTACATCCCATACCATGTTGGAGCAACCAAGATCAACTTTCAAGATCAAACTATGAACAACAAATATGAAACTAAAATAAGATTCAAGCATTAAAACTAAATCTCATTCCATATCTACCTACACCTCAGTTAGAGAAAAGATATTGATGATAATGAATAAAAACATACATTCTCTCCCAAAGAAATTCATGTTTTACCACAAAGGTAGTTGTGCTCAAATTGATGGAATGTGGTTTCTCATGGTGACAACATGACGTTGTGTTTTGGTTGATTCTTATGAAAATTGAAGTAGGAATGGTCCATTTATAGATTACTAGGTGTGATGTGAGAAAAGAGAGTCTAGACTAATCAATGAACTTAACCTAGATCAATCTTTCTCTAAGTCACATTGGAACACAAATCAATGAAGACGTTAGTGTTTGGCTACTGTCCTCAAGGGAGAGCCAAACTATCTGGATTATATTCCTTTGTTGCAAAGAGGAAAGGTTGATAAAAGAAATTGACTAACCTATGTAATGTGAGAACCTAAATAATAAACTGGGAAAATCTATGGAAAATTATCACAGATCATAGAAACTAAAGCAGAGTAGAAAGGAGTAGACAGAAGGCAACCTTGTGTTGAAAGAAAAGGTAGATCTGGCTGGACACTAGCGTCCAGTACTGGAGTCCTTAGGGTTTTGCCTAATTTTATGTTCGACAGTACCTGTACCTGTTACTTCCATCTTTCTGTCGCTTCAATCCGTGCCCAAATGCAAACTTTCCTAAATTGGCAGTTTTCTATTTTTAGCAGTTTGGAAAAACTAAAAGTTCTACATCATTATTAAAGCGACTATGGAACCAGAAATACTAATTTTGAAAAGAAATGGAAACAACATCAATGATTTTGAAACATCATCTTTTTGGGTGATGCAAGATTGCGCTTACACCACTGGATGCTCATGCATCAGACACCCAGGGTCTTTTGAGAAGTGACCCTGTCACATCTCAAATGTTTGTTTGAGGAAAACCCAAATGGTCAACCTCTGCCTTAGACAACCAAGAAGAATCTTCAGCAGGCCTTCCTTTCCATTTCACTAGATATTCTTCATATTGCCTATTCCGAGTACTTCTTTCCACACGGCTATCCAAGATCTCTTCTATCTCCTCCTTTAAAGTAGATGCCGGAATACTCCACTATTCTTCTGTTGGTCCATCGTCTGTGCCACCTTCATGATATTCTGTTAAATCAACAATGTTGAACATAGGGGAAATATTGATCCCACTCAACAGCTCTACCTCTTATGCATTTCTTGAATCATGTTTCTTCAGACTCTTGCATGGTCCAAATTTCTTCATTTTTAACTTATTATATGTTCCGACTGGAAACCTCTCTTTTCTCAAGTGAACCATGACTTCTGTGTATAGGAAAAATTGAGAGGTTGAATGATAAAATCACAAAGCAATGATAATAACAACTCAATTACCCATAACATAAAGAGATCGATCTAAGTAAAAAGCCAATATCAATGAATAAAATAAATAAAAAACAAGAAAGTCTTCACCTAGATTGTATAGTTCTCTTTGTCGAATGTAGATTGTTTAATAACGTTGTGAAACCATGTTTGCAACAAGCGGATGTAGGTTATGTTCGTACTTAAAAGATCAAAGTGCTCAACGATGCGATGTATGCTCAATTCGCTGTTAAGGAATGCCTGAGAATAAATGATTGAAGAGTGCTCAATAGCTAAATGATCGAAGACAATTTGTTATGAGATGAGGGGGTTTATATAGGTTTCAAACATGATCGATCAACAGATGAAATAAATCCAGAGAATGGATGGTTGAGATAAATCAAATAACTCATGCTGAATGTGCACACGACATGTGTCACTCCAGAAATGTATTTTTATTAAGATAATTGCTTTTTTTGGTAAAGACGGGATTTGATTTCATAAATTAGATTGCTTTTTCTTCTAATTCATGAGTTGATGAAAATAAGATAAATTAAAGCCAATTAACTTAACTTTAGATTTGCCTTTTTTAGAGTTCTAAAAATAAGACTGATTGTGCACATGATTTACCATGATATTTTTAGAGGAATTGGAAAGATTTTTGAAGAAATTAAATAAATAAATTTATTTAATTGTTTGTGCATGATAGAGGAATATGAAGATTATAAATAAAATACTTGATTTTATTTATTTTTAGAGGATTAAGATAATTTAAATAAATTTGCATGATTTATTTAAATTTGGAAGAACAATTTGATTTAATTAAATAATGTAAATTATTTAATTGTAGATAAGAGAGAATTTGTGATGAATTAATTAAATAATTGGATTTATTTAATTAATGTAGACTTGAAATTTGAAAGAGGATAATGATTTAATTAAATAATAAAAATTATTTAATTTTGGAAGAATATAGAGGAATTTAATGAAATTAATTAAATAAAGAGGATTTATTCAATTAATGTTGAAAATAAGTGATTTGGATGAATTTGATGAAATTAATTAAATAATTAGATTATTTAATTAACGTTGACTGCAGGTGATTTGATGAAATGTAAGTGATGTGACGACTTGGTCATTTCTGGGTGTCTACATTTTGCCCCTCTTTGATGCAATGCAATTTCTAGCGTTGCGTCAAAGCAAATGATTGTTGAAGACATGATATAATTTTGATGCTCCAGTGTAGCTAGTTTCCCCAGTGTAGTTGGCATAGGATGCCCCCTCGAGAGGAAAGACAGGGAAGCGATAGAAGGACTGGGTTGACGCTCAACTGGAAGATTGTGTTGGAGATAGGCGAGGTTAGGTAGATGATAGATAGAAGAAAGTGGAGATAGAATAGAACATGATAGAAAGACAATTGATTGATCTTATCTTGAAAGTCTATATGATGATTTGGATAAATGGATGGTTAAATGAATGAGCTTGTTGCAATGGTTTCACAAATGTTTATAAAGAGCAATCCTTATTTTGATATAGCACATGGATAGTTTGCCACCAAGGTATAAATGACCAAGGTGTTGTGATATCCGAGTGCGTGGATGTTGACTCTGCAAGCAAGCGGTTTGAACTTAGATCCCTTAGACATAATATAACCTTCTTGGATATGTGATTGAGCCATAGTCTTGAACATAAAATAAACTTCAATACATAAATGAAAGAAGAATATTAATATGTAAGATGCTAGGTCATAACACACACAAAATAACTATGCTGCTAAGAAAGATGCTAAAGATCATTTCTCAAACACGGCACACAAAAGCAATGACTATGCCCCCAATCCATACTGCATCGCAACATACCAAGATATAGATAAATCAAGGTAGTCTTGAATTGGTAATGGAAAATGAACAAAAGATAAACTAAAAAGCAAATTGATCGACTTACAAAGTAAACATATAGTCAACATATTCTCTTGGCAAAGAGGTTGCTTAGGATAGATTGGATAGGATAGATAACAACCTTATCATAGGAACGATGTGTCCATTAAAGGGTGTTATTTGTTGAAAAGATAATGTCTGGTTTCAAGAAATACATGTCGTATAAGACATTGAGTCTGGTTTAGATCATGGAACATTCTGTATAAGACAAGTTTGTTGATCTGTTGCTTGTTTGAGATTGATTTAGCTGATGTTGGTAATCAATATGTAGCACAACATATGGCTCTACAAGTAAGTTTCTATGCTTTAGGTTTGTTTAAGGACTTTTGCTTTGAAAGGATGCATTTGTTTGTTGTTTTGCTGCTTGAGTTAGTCAAGTCGAGGTGAATGGATTGTGATAAACAGACGACTAGAAAGATGACATGTCAATGGATTGAAATGGGTGAAGAATGATGAATCATATGTGACTGAGTACTGGATACATCCTACGTATTCCAGACTGCCTACATACCCTGTATCCACGGGATCAAGGCACATTACGATGAAAGATGAAAATGATAATATGTAGTTCTGGGTAGAGTGATGAGTGGGTAAGGTGTTTAAGCTTGGGTAGGTGAAATGATGAGATCTTATGGACTTGAGTACCATATACTTCCTTCGTATTCCAGACTGCCTACATACCCATATCCATGGGATCAATGTACCTTAAGATTGAGATGAGATGATATGTAGTTCTAGCAGTGTAATGATGCAAGAAAAGGTATGTCATTGTGGGGGGATGGTAGAAGTGCTTGTGTTTTTGTTTTTGTGTTTTGTTTGAAGGGTGAAGTGTTTGTTGTTGTGAACCATGAACAAGGATCCATTCCTAGACCAAGGTTAAGGAAAGAGTTGCCCCCATTCTGATAGAGGTGTTTGAATGGTTGACCGACAAGGATAACCGATGATGGAGAAGACGTAGAAAGTTTTGACCTAGGACAAGAAAGTGATAATTGTTGACATAGATCAAGACATGGGATGACAACAATGGTCATTGACAAATTTCCAAGCTATTCTAGATAGGGAGATGGAAATGCAAACAAGGTCAATGGTTTTATTATGGATGGATGGATGAAGTTTGTTGTGAAATGGACTTGGAATGAACAAGACCCGATAGATGATGGATGTTGACTCTACACATAGCGCCTGTTTGCCAGGTTTTCACTATGGTACTTATCCAAGGTGTCTGTTTACAAGGTTTTCATCAAAGCACGGATTTTTTTTTGAGGATCAAGCATAAAACTTCTTGAGATGAACACTGTTGAGTGGCTCATCTAGAGGAATTCCGTCACATGTTGCTAAAGTATAAGCGTTTGATCCATATGTTGCTGTGACAACAAAGGGTCCTAACTAATTAGGCTCAAACTTGCCCTTCTTTTCTCGATCTTCTTGATTTCTCTAGTTTTCTTTTAAGACAAGATCACCAACTTGAAACCATCTTTCTTTGATCTTTTTGTTATAATTATGCCTGAGGCAATTTTGATAGACATGGAGATGGTTAAGCATGGCAAGGCACCTCTCATCTAGTAGTTCTAGCTTAGCTAATTTAGAAGTGTGATACTCCTCTCCATCAATCAGGTTTTGCATGGATAGTCTGAGGGATGGGATCTCAACCTCTATAGGTAGGATGGCTTCAGAGCCATAGACCAAGGCATAAGGTGTGGCACCAGTTGGTGTTCTGATACTAGTGCGGTAGGCCCATAGGGTAGGGTTGAGTTGCAAATGCCAATCACGACTAGCTTCATTGACTATTTTCTTGAGGATTTTGAGAATGGTTTTGTTGGAAGCCTCGGCTTGGCCGTTACTTTGCGGATAGTAGGGAGTTGAAAAGTGATGTTGGATATTGTATTGTATGCATAAGGCATGGACATCTTGATTCTTGAATGGTCTCCCATTATCAGTGACAATGGCTTGGGGGATACCATACCGGTAAATGAGGTAGTTAAGGATAAACTTGGCTATTTGCTTGTCGGTGACATATGTCATGGAAATAGCTTCGACCCACTTCATGAAATACTCAGTGGCGATAATGATAAATTTATGGCCATTGGATGAGGATGGGTGGATTTGTCCTACGAGGTCGAGACCCCATTGTGAAAAAGGCCATGGAGTAGTCACAGGTTGTAGTTCATGAGCTGGTGCGTGAATCAAATCTCCATGATGCTGGCATTGTAGACACTTCTTGGCAAACTGTAAAACATCTTGTTCTATTGTAGGCCACTAATAACTTGTTCTTAGTATCTTCTTAGTGAGATTAGGACTGGTAGAATGTGCTCCATAGACACCTTCGTGTATGTCTCGTAAGGTAGCATCAGCTCTTCCGCGTTAAGACATCGTAAGAGGATACCATCGAGACTCTGGTGATATAGTGTATCGACCAGAATGGTGTAACGAGAGGATCGATGGATAAGGGTTTTGCATTGGGTTGCAGATAGCTCAAAGGGAAAGGTTCCATGTTTAAGGTATTCATAGATATCTTCATACCATGGGGAATTGGGACCAACAAGTTCACAGATGATTTTAGTAGTTGGAACATCGACGGCTGGTATCAACAATTGCTCAATCAAGAATTCACATTTTTGTGTGTTTGCAGGCATGTATATAAGTGACCCCACAGAAGCCATAGAATCTGCAACTTTGTTATGCTTTCTTGGAATTTTCTCAAATGTGATGCTAGAGAAGTGTGGTTTGTAGGCATCCACTAGTTACTTGTAAGGGACCAACTTTTCATCTTTTATTTGATACTCATTAGTAACTTGTCAAATGACTAGTTGTGAGTCTCCATATACCTGTAGTTCTTTGATTTCCCATTGGACTACTGTGTTGAGACCTATGAGGAGTACTTCATACTCGGCTATGTTGTTGGTACAAGGAAATGCAAGCCAACATGACTTGGGGATATAGTCATTTTGTGGTGTGATAAAAAGAATGCCAGTCCCTAATCCATGTTGTGTGTAGGAACCATCAAAATACAACTTCCACATTACTGAGGTAGAAAGAGTAAAGAGATTTTCATCCAGAAAGTTAGATACCACATGATGTATATCTGTCATGGGTGCTTATCCTAGTTGATCTGCTAGGGCTTGTCCCTTGATTGCTTTCCGATCCACATACTCAATGTCAAACTCACTAAGGATCATGACCCATTTAGCTAGTCTTCATGTGAGGGCTGCTTTTGCTAGGAGATACTTTAATGGATCAATTTTGGCTATTAGATTTGTGTGTTGGTTTAGCATGTAATGCCGCAACTTTTGGGAAGAGAACACTAAGGCTAAACAAACTCTTTCCATAGGTGAATAATTGAGTTCATAACCCACCAAGGTTCAACTGATATAATAGATTGTATGCTCTTTTCTTGACTCGTCATGTTGTGCTAGAAGAGCTCCTACGTCTGCAGTTGTAGTTGAGATGTACAAGATCAAAGGCCTATCAGCGACTAGTGGTACCAAGATAGGAGGTGTAGCTAGATATTCTTTGAGTTGATCAAATGTTGCTTGACACTTATCATCCCATCGAAATGAGACATCCTTTCGGAGCAAGTGTTGAAATGGTTGACATTTATCTGCTAGTTGTGAGAAAAATCATCTAATGGATTGTAACCTTCCTTGAAGGCTCTTTAGTGCTTTCAGATTCTTTGGTGAAGGCATTTCTACTATAGCCTTGATTTTTGTTGGATCTACTTCAATGCCTCTGTGAGATACGATATATCCCAACAGTTTTCCTGATGTTACCCCAAAGACACACTTCTTTGGATTGAGTCTTACTTGATATTTTTTGAATTTGTTAAAGATTTGTCCTAGAACCTGTATGTGATCTACCCTAGAAGACTTTTCTAGTATATCATCAACATAGTCCTCCATGATGTGATGAAAGAGATCGTGGAATATCACTTTCATTGCTATTTGATAGGTTGCACCTACTTTTTAAAGACTAAATGGCATGACGCACCAACAATAGGTACCCTGAGGACAAGTGAAAATTGTTTTATGTTGATCTTCTTCCGCTATCATTATCTAATTGTAGCTGGAAAATCCATCCATTAGAGAAAACATTTCGTGACCAGCAGTCAAGTCTACTATAAGATCAATGTCTGGCAATGGAAAGTCATCTTTGGGACATGCTTTGTTAAGATCTCTAAAGTTAGAACACATGCGGATGCCCCCATTCGATTTAGACACAAGTACAATGTTTGATACCCATTCTGAATAATCAATAGGCTTGATAAACTTTGCATCTAACAGTTTCTGTATTTCCACTTTTACCAAGAGAGCTATCTGTGGATGCATCTTCCTTAGCTTTTGCTTGACTGGTTTAGCTTTTGGATCAACCGTGAGATAGTGAACTACTAATGAAGGGTCTAGCCCTGGCATATCAGCATAGGTCCACACAAAGTTGATTGTTCTTTGTAAGAAGTTGGTAAGATTCTTGTGCTCTTATTCTGATAGTGATGCTGCAAGGAATGTTGTCTTTAGATTTTACTCTGTGCCAAGATTTATCTCTGTAGAATCTTCCACTAGGAGAGTTAATTTCTCTTGATACTTGGATAGTAGGTAAGGTCAAATCCTCCATCCTTAGGTGTCACAGTTAGGTTTTCACCTTTGGATACATCCTTTGTTTTTACTGTTTTGTGATCGGGAGGTACCACAATGTAGTTTCACCTAGAGATCTTTCTTTAGTTTTAATTTTGTGACTAGAGGATTTGGCATTCTCACCAAAATAAGTAGTTTGCTCTAGTTCCATTACAAAACCAACTTTGTGATCACCAAGAGGGATACCATCCTGGAGTCCCATGAACTCTGCAATAGCTTCGTCATTTTGAAATACATCTAGAACGGGGGCCCCTTGTTGGTCCCAATCGATAAGTTCAGGGTAGACAAGTGTTACAATCTGGGTGTTTGTGGTGGATGTTAAGGATACAGATGATAGCATAAATACAGAAGATTCAGTGAATAGGTCAGTCATATGGAGGGAAGAGTCATCGATGATATCCTCATTAGACGTTGAATCGGCAAGAGAAGTTTGTGCTACCTTGTCGAGAATACCCTTGATGTCCAAGGCACGTGGTACCTTCCTACCAAATCCTAACCCCTTCTTGTCTAGTTTCTTCTTCACAATAATGGGTTCCATTTCACCTTGATTATTTTTCCCAAGGCCCACTTTGCCTTCGTAGCCCATGTTTTTGAGAATTCTTAGGCCATTGTCATATTGTTTGACTGGTATGGTGACTGGTTCTTTGTCTTTGTAGAGCCAAGATGAGATGTCTTCAATTATTTCCCCTGGCAATAATTTTCCTTCCTGGAATTGAGTTAGGGATGCTAGGGGAGGAATAGTTGCTTTCTTAGTTGCTTTAGGTATGGGCGGTTGGCCATAGGATTTAGGGGATAAGGGCATCCACCCTACACAACAAGAGTTTGAGATATCATATTCTCCAAAGCCTATATCACAAATGTGAGCTTTGATTTCAAGAATAGGATGAGGATTGGGTTCATTTGCAAAGGCTTTTGTCAGATTTTTAGAATTGACATATAATGGGGTTTCATGGGCTTTGTCATTATTTGGCACTTGGTTAGAATTCTTATAACTGCCTTGCAAGATACGACATAATTTGAAGGGATTAGGATCTCCTAGAATAGTTATCTCTATGCCATTAAATGGGAATTTGAGATACTGATGGTGCATGGAGGGAACAACTTTCATGGCATGGATCCATGGGCGTCCTAAGATAATGTTATAAGGTAGCTCAATGTCAAGGACTTGGCACCTAGTTTCAAGCATGACGAGGACTACTTGTATAGGCAAGTGGATAACCCCTTCTGACCGACGCTCAGCATCATCATACCCTTTGATTGTAATGGATTGATCAATGTTGACTTGATCCTTAGAGTATCCCAATGCAGTCAGCGTTAATTAAATAATCTAATTATTTAATTAATTTCATCAAATTCGTCCAAATCACTTTTTTTCAACAGTAATTAAATAAATCCTCTATATTTAATTAATTTTATTAAATTCCTCTATATTCTTCCAAAGTTAAATAATTTTTATTATTTAATTAAATCATTAGCCTCTTTCAAATTTTAAGTCTACATTAATTAAATAAATCTAATTATTTAATTAATTCATCACAAATTCTCTCTTATCTACAATTAAATAATTTACATTATTTAATTAAATCAAATTGTTCTTCCAAATTTAAATAAATCATGCAAATTTATTTAAATTATCTCAATCCTCTAAAAATAAATAAAATCAAGTATTTTATTTATAATCTTCATATTCCTCTATCATGCACAAACAATTAAATAAATTTATTTATTTAATTTCTTCAAAAATCTTTCCAATTCCTCTAAAAATATCATGGTAACTCGTGCACAATTAGTCTTATTTTTAGAACTCTAAAAAAGACAAATCTAAAGTTAAGTTAATTGGCTTTAATTTATCTTATTTTCATCAACTCATGAATTAGAAGAAAAAACATTCTAATTTATGAAATCAAATCCTATCTGTTGGTTACCAAATCTGCAGAGGGTTTGCCAGCTCCAATGCACAGGTGGATTCAGCCAACAGATTACGGGAGGTTAGGTGAGCTGCCTCCCCTTCACTTCTGGTTCTGCCGCACCAAGGGGGGTATCCCTATAACTAAAGATATAACCTTGACTAGACCAATAACACAATGATTTAGCTTTACAATAACAGGCAGAATACTCTCATGTGTGGACCAAGATCTGCATGATAGATCACAAGGTTGGCAACACTCTTGGATATATATGTCTAGTTGGGTATGAGAGTATGCAGGGAGTTCCTAATCCTATTCCTACAACTAACAAGTGGAAGAGATGAAATGGGTGGACATAATGTCCTGGATCCAAGACAAGGGGTTTTGGCTCATAACTACTAACCCAGAAACAGACTGGTGCCTATCCATTGAGCAAGGAGTCAACTAGATGTATACAGCAGATGGTTTGCAACTTTCACTCAAGTTTCAAGGGGCTGGACTGATGCTTGCCTTACAAACATCACCCAAGAATGGGTATTTAGCTACCTCTACTTACAAATATCCCTGCAGACATGCAACCTTCCCCATGCTCAACCTAAAACAATTTAATCCACTCCTTGAATGGAAGTTAGAGATCAAACATGTGATACAGAAAACATATCTTAGAACCTGAGAAACCCTTAGCAACCAGATTCAGAAGAAGGAGAATAACATGCAACAAATGGAGACCAGCAGATAAACGCATGCAATGAAGCATTTCTCATATAAATCAACACTGAAACTGAAATATGTGCAAAATACATGCATGCTGCAACTCATAAACTCCACAATGGGATAGAACAACCAAGATCATGCCCTGTTCTTCATTATTTACACAAAAAATTGCCCAGGCCTTCAATAACCTCTAAATGGGTCACACAGTTTGCCTTTTATAGCAAAACTGTTAACTCAGCAAATTAATTACAAGGTTGACTCAAAAATTTGCCAGATACACAGTATGATCAGATTGGTGCTCAAAATAGTAAATGCTGCAGAGGGACAAAGAGGAAGGAGCAGGTGAGATTAGGATCTGGGCCGCCGCTCAGGGACACTCCTCATAAATTCAGGTGATTGAGCCTGTCAACACGACCCATGCCTCTGCAACAACTGCCATTACCGTTTCATCGACCTGCAGCCTCAGGAAAGCAGCCACAGCAAGTTTCTCCCGCCAAAAACAGTCGCAGATACTCAATAAAAAACCCACAATGCAACTTTAAAACCTAGCCGTCGATGATTTCCTAGTCACTGAGATCCACGGCCCCAAAAAATATTGAAAAGTCACCCACCAACCAAATCATGCCACGTAGGCACTTGCAGTTTCTATCGCTGATTCGTTTCACTTACCTTCCCCGCCAAGAGCTTATTGCCGGAACCTCACGCGAAAGCCACCACGTGGCAAGCCCCACAGCACCCTTGAAACCCATAGAAACTCCCTTGGAAGCTAGGCAGAGGCAGACACATGGCGGGCTCCATGCCCTCTTGAAACACACAAAGAAACTTTAAAGAAACTTTAAAGAAACTCAGCGGAAGCAGCCACGTGGTGGCTTCTGCGAAAATCTTGAGAAACATAAAGAGTCCTTCAGAAGCTTGGTGAAGATTGACACTTGGCACTGTCCATGGGGCATTAGTCGCTTCATTGGGACCCACCACCACTTCGCTACACTCAGAAACAAAATAGAAACAATCTTGGAAGCTGACACTTGTCAGCTTCTGCAGCAACCTCAAGGGGTATGTGGCATCTTCTGCCCCTGCTTAGAAACTTTTTAGAAACTTCAGCGGAGGCTGCCACTTGGTAGGATCTGTGAAGCAGAGAAACTTTAAGGCTTCGGTTTGAAACATATGCGGAAGTTGACACATGTCATCATCTGCAGCACTTGAGACACTTAACTGGGACCCACCCTGTCTGCGCCAAACATTGAAACATGTAGAAACTTCAGCGGACAGTGACACTTGGCATTGTCCGCGAGGCTTTGAGAAACATTTAGGGTCTTTTAGAAACACTGGTGGAAGCCCCCACTTGGCACAGTCCACGAGCCTTTAGTTACTTTCTTTTGTGTCCCTCAGGTGCCTCCATGCCACTCTCAGAAACTTAAAGGAAACTCTATTGAAACTTCAGCTTCCGAAACATAAAAGAAACTTTATCGAAACTTCGGCAGAAGCTGACACGTGGCGTCTTCCGCACATAGTTAGAACTTTTAAGGGGCTGCATCCGCTACTAACACGTGGCACTTTCCGCGCGCTTGCAACACTTGAGACCTGCGCCACTTGAAACTCACTGGGGCCCACCTCCGCGGGGATTCTTTGAAACACAAAGGAAACACTAAAAGGGTCAATGAAACACAGGCATAAATTGACACATGTCAAGTTCCGCGGCCCTCTCATGAAACATAAAAGAAATAGCCTCTGCCACGTGGCGCCTTCCGCGGTCACTTGTTAGAAACAAAAGTGCGGCATGAACAGGGGCTCGACACTTGGCAGTCCCGCGGCTATGGCACAATTAGACCCATCTAGCCACACTTAGAAACATTCACAGACACTGAAAACTGTGAACCGAAACAGTGATCCGAAACATTTTTATGCATATAACTCAATTTTTAACATTTTCAAGGGCCAATGGAGATTTCTGACCCGCCACTGCATATTTTGACCCGCATCAATCTGATTTTTGGCATTTTTGATAATTGCAGGGGCCAAAAAAAAAATTAAAACTTTTTGGATTTTCAGGGAAGAGATCTGACTCAAAACCCCATACATAAATTATTACTAATAGTGGCTCCGATTGGGGACGTATGCCTCTTGCAAGCATGACGAGAACCTCAGATCTCTGGGATGTAGACCAGTCCCTTATCCATTGGGCACAGAGTCAAACTTGCACCAATCTGCATCACCAAACACATTATTTCAAAATAAACATGGTGGCCCAGGGCCACCAAAAAGGAAAAACCATAATTTTCCTTTGTCAAACACCTGATTTTCATTTGAATTCTTCAAATGAAACCTGAAAACCTTTAACTGTCTGCAGCACCCAATATTGCAATTATTAGTGTTGCTGCCTATTTCTTTTTCTTCAACAAATCTACAACTAGCTTCATCACCATACATTATCATCAGTTGTAGAATGTCATCATCATATGAGTCACTGATGTTGCTTGGAAAAATAATAGACTCATATGAAACAAATGAATCCGCATCAGAATTTTGCCCTTCTTCAAAAAATAAGAGCTCCTCTGTATCAAACATGCAATATTCAGGCACAAGCAACATCTCATAATCAAATTTATCTTGATGAACATACAGATATCCATCATCATCATGCTCAGCAATTTTGTCACTAAGGTCTACCTGAAATATCTCAAGAGAAGGCATAAAAAGCTCAGAGTGTAGCCCTTCATCAAAAGCTTTGTAGTTACCCATGCAATCAACATTACCCCCAACTGTATGAGCACACACATCTGCAACTTGTCTGTCCACCTCTGAATAGTGACCCTGTTTTTCCTCTTCACCAATGCATTGATACCCAAAAGAAAATTTTTCAACCTCTGCATTGTGAAAATGGTCAAAATCTTCAAGGAAACATTCATATTCAGCATCCACATATATTTAATCATCTGAAAGGCTCACATATGCATCTGAATGCTGACAATCACTAGCATATTCACCACCATCACTTGAATCAATGTTTTCTATATTCAGAGTGAAGCTCTGCATATCCACCTCATATAAATAATCAGGAATAACTGGGATATGCCTATCACTGCAAGATGCAACTTCATGTATATCTTATATTTCATTTGAAAAGCATTTTGCATCTACAGGCTTTTCTTCTAGAGGCTGACAACAATCTTTGTTCACATCATTATAGGATGTGCCTATATTTTCTACAACATTTTCTTCATGCATCACATCATGGCTGCACACATTATTTTGAAATATATTTCCCTCTTCATAATCATCTTTCAATGCACATACTGGGAGAACTGAAATATATTCACCTTGATAACTGCTTTTACAACTTGTAGCCATGAAACCTACTGGCATCCCATATTTCTCATTGTTTTCAATGTCCATAGCAAATTGGAAAGCATGGTGAAGGGTAGCTGGTTCTTTATCTCTTAATAAATAACTCATTTCTTCATCAAATGTAGCCAAATAAATTGTCAAGCACAATGCATTATTATGTCTCATATATTCAGGAATTTGCCTGAGCAACTTAATAAACCTTAAATTAAAGGCTGGAACCAACTCCTCATCTTCCTTTTGGATATTCATAAAATGTATAATCAATGAGGCAACATCAAATCTTTCACCAAATTGTCCTAGGAGTGCAACTTCTAAATCTATCCATGAAGAAACTGAACAAACAGATAGGTCTGAAAACCATATTCTAGCATCATCTTCTAATGACTGAACAAAGAGTCTCATACTACATCTTCATCCTCTACCTCATAATCTTCTATCAAGTTACAAAATTTTTGTAGATGTTTGTTTGCCAATTCAGAATCTGATCCACTATATTTTGGCAAACATCTTCTAATTTTATTGGGAATAGCATTTGGGTAACCATATATCCCTGTAAAATCTAGGGCTTTATATCTTTCAATAAAAAATGGTCTTCTCTGAGAGCACAACCAGGTTTGCTGTTCTAAACTTAACATTTTGAACCAAAGATGAATACCTGGATATATGTTGCAGCACTGATAGGTTCTTTCAACAGAGTCACCACCTCTCACAGAGAGGACAAAAATTCAACAAGGCACATGTATTTTCTGGATTCACCACACTAGCAGAGCACCACATGGTTACTTTTTTGATCTTGCTACAACAGCTCCACTGGAAACTAAATTTTCTAGCCTTCAAATCACTTGACTCTCACTCTCCCCAGTAGAGTCGCCAAAATCGGCACATGTATTTTCCCAGACTGGATGCTTACTCCCAAATTTCCCTACAAGGTAGCCATCAATGATCAACAGGATCTCTGGGCTAGGGGCCAACAGTATAGGAGATAGACTCTATTTTTATCTCCTCTTCTTCTTCAAGCTCTGCAAAACCTAGGGGGGATTCCCTACTCAACATCCATGAGAATATGCATACAAAGGCTGGGATGCTGACATGAAGCAGATAAGTCCTCATGTAAGTAGACCAAAACTGCAAGATAAGAGCAAAGGGGCTAGCTTTGGGCCTATTTTCAGTTGTAGACAGAGGACTTGGGATCCTAAAACTAATTCTACTGTCCTAATGGTTGTTTTGGAGTTTGATTTTGATTTTGTGTTTGGATGCAGAGCTGGACCTGGTGTATAACCTCAACACAGAGCTAGATTGGTGCCTATCCAGGGCTTGGAGTCATAGACATACACATGTAAATGTTCAGCATAAACATATTAAAACTGGATTTCAAGGGGATTTGTGTGATATCTGCCTTACAGATACATCCCAGAATAGAGTATCAAGTTATCTCTACTTATATATCCTTACTGCAATATATTCTTCTCAACACTCAATCTAAAAACACTTTAATCTACCCCTTGAGCAGAAGTTGAGAGATCAAGCATTCAATACAGTAAACCTATATCCTAGAACTCAAGACACCCCTTAGATGTCCAGATTCAAAAGAAGAGTATATTCAATACATGAGATAGATAACAAGACACATGCAGTATAACATTATTCATCTAAAACAACAATGAAACCAGTAAGTCTATGCACAATACATAAAACATGAGACTCATAAACTCACAAGATCTTCTGCACAGAGCAACCAAAACTAGATGTATTTCATTACAAAGCCAAAATGTCCAGCCTTCAACAACCTCTAAATGGGTCACAAAGTCTGCCTTTTATAGCAAAACTGTTAACTCAGCAAATTAATTACAAGGTTGACTCAAAAATTTGCCAGATATACAGTATGATCAGATTGGCGCTCAAAATAGTAAATGCTGCAGAGGGACAAAGAGGAAGGAGCAGGTGAGATTAGGATCTGGGCCGCCGCTCAGGGACACTCATAGATTCGGGTGATTGAGCCTGTCAACACGACCCATGCCTTTGCAACAACTGCCATTACTGTTTAATCTACCCGCAGCCACAACAAGTTTCTCCCGCCAAAAACAGTCACAGATACTCGAGAAAAAACCCACGATGCAACTTTAAAACCTGACCGTCGATGATTTCCTAGTCACTGAGATCCACGGCCCCAAAAAAGTTGATAAGTCACCCACCAACCAAATCGTGCCACGTAGGCACTTGCAGTTTCTATCGCTGATTCGTTTCACTTACCTTCCCCACCGAGAGCTTATTGCCGGAACCTCACGTGAAAGCCACCACGTGGCAAGCCCCGTGGCACCCTTGAAACCCACAGAAACTCCCTTGGAAGCTTGGCGGAGGCAGACACATGGCGGGCTCCGTGCCCTCTTGAAACACACAAAGAAACTTTAAAGAAACTCAGCGGAAGCAGCCACGTGGTGGCATCCACGAAAATCTTGAGAAACATAAAGGGTCCTTCAGAAGCTTGGCAGAGATTGACACTTGGCACTGTCTGCGGGGCATTAGTTGCTTCACTGGGACCCACCACCACTTCGCTACACTCAGAAACAAAATAGAAACAATCTTGGAAGCTGACACTTGTCGGCTTCCGCAGCAACCTCAAGGGGTACGTGGCATCTTCCGCCCCTGCTTAGAAACTTTTTAGAAACTTCAGCGGAGCCTGCCACTTTGCAAGATCCGCGAAACAGAGAAACTTTAAGGCTCTGGTTTGAAACATATGCGGAAGTTGACACATGTCATCATCCGCAGCACTTGAGACACTTAACTGGGACCCACCCTGTCTGTGCCAAACATTGAAACATGTAGAAACTTCAGCGGACAGCGACACTTGGCATCGTCCACGAGGCTTTGAGAAACATTTAGGGTCTTTTAGAAACACTGGTGGAAGCCGCCACTTGGCACAGTCCGTGGGCCTTTAGTTACTTTCTTTTGTGTCCTGAGCCACACTTAGAAACATTCACAGACACTGAAAACTGTGACCCGAAACAGTGATCCGAAACATTTTTATGCATATAACTCAATTTTTAACATTTTCAGGGGCCGATGGAGATTTCTGACCTGCCACTACATATTTTGACCCGCATCAATATGATTTTGGGCATTTTTGATAATTGTAGGGGCCAAAAAAAAATTAAAACTTTTTGGATTTTCAGGGAAGAGATCTGAGTCAAAACCCCATACATAAATTATTACTAACACTATCTTTACCAAAAAAGTAATTATCTTAATAAAAATACCTTTTTGGAGTGATACATGTTGTGCACACATTCAACATGAGTTATTTGATTTATCTCAACCATCCATTCTCTAGATTTATTTCATCCATTGATCGATCATGTTTGAAACCTATATAAACCCCCCTCATCTCATAACAAATCCTCTTCGATGATTTATTCTCAGGCATTCCTTAACAGCGAATTGAGTATACGTCAAATTGTTGAGCACATTGATCTTTTGAGCATGAATACTACCTAGATCCACTTGTTGCAAACATGGTTTCACAACGTTATTAAGAAATGTACATTCATACAAAGAGAACTATACAATCTAGGTGAAGTCTTTCTTATTTTAAATTGATTTATCTATTGATATTAGATTTTTACTTAGATCAATCTCTTTATGTTATGGGTAAAAGAGTTGTTATTATCATTGCTTTGATTTTATCCTTCGACCTCTCAATTTTCCTCATACACATTCTGGCACACCCAGTGGGACCCACTAATCCCTCTTTTTCTTTGATAAATTGATTTTTTTTATAGTACAGAACAACACACCTAACACAGAAAAGCATCTTTGGTAGTACAGTGAAGCACCTATGGCAGAACAGTATAGCACCTTCCGGAGATACTGTAGCGCCTTTGACACTACAGTGCAGCACCTTTTGGCACTACAATGCAGCACAATTGGCATAATAGTAAAGCACTTTTGGTATATTAGGGTTTCTGATCTTGTTTTATGATTTACGCAGTTCTAACTCATCATATCTATCTTTCATTTGACTGACAAGCTGATTTATTTATCTTTCAATTATCATTCATACTACCTAAGCTGATGTATTTAGGGGTATTAGCATTTTTTGAGTTAACCTATCATTTTGCGGCATCTTGTGAGTTGTTCTTGATTCCAGGTTACAGATCTTATTATCCATTACATCCCAGATCTTGAGGTCAACCATGAAATCATCTTTTGATCTAGCTTTTTTGACAGAATATTACTTTTTTTAGATCTAGGGCAGAAAAATGCTTTTGGTTACATAGTACCACGCTTTTGGTAGCACACTACAACGCTTCTGGCAGCACAGTAGGTCACTTTTGGTTCTGTAGTAACTCACCTTCGGTAACACAGTGCAACGCTTCTGACAATATGGTAAGTCACTTTCGGTTATACAGTAAAGTGCTTTTGGTCAATTGATTTATTTTTGCCAACTTTTGAGTTTGTGTAGAACTAATCAACTTGTTGCAGCTTCTTATCATTCAAACAGAGCAAATGGGTTTTTCTAACATGTTCATGTAGGACAAGCTTTGAAGAATTGCTAAAATAATCAATTTAAGTCTTAGGAACATATTGCTTTCTTAAGGGACAATTGAACAAATCATCTTTGCAATCTAAGTCTTAGGAACATATTGCTTTCTTAAGGGACAATTGAACAAATCATCTTTTACAATCTAAGTCTTAGGAACATATTGCTTTCTTAAGCAACAATGGACATGAATGCAAAAACACTTCAACTTTCTAAGGGACAATGGACATGAATGCAAAACACTTTAATTTCAGAAGGGACAATTGACAACAACAATTGTGTGTGTGCCTAAACTAGTTGCACCTTATTTTTCTTATAACGGGACAATTGAACCTTTGTTTGACATGCTTGATCTTACATTTTAGTTATTCCTTTAGAAGGGCCTACTTTTGGATTGCTCTTCATCCAAAAGGGATGACCCTAAGTAGAGTTTTCCTTTGAACCGCTATATAAGAGGGATAAGGCGAAAGCCAAGTCCTAACCAGCGTCAGCCTTACCTTGTGGTGCCAAATCGAAAAGAGGTGTACTAGCACTTTGTGGAAATGATTTTCACGTTGTACAAAGTGTTTGATACTCTTAGTAGGATTGGTCAAAGCTTTTAGTAGCTTGTCACATTGCTCATAAGGCATTGATCCCTCAAAGTTATTAAGAACCAATCTAAATAGTGGCTACTCAATCCACCTTTGAACATTGCGGTAATCATCAGTGCAAGGGGAATCGATTTAAGCCCTCAAGATACTCACCATTGCCTCCCTTGAGAAGATATAGTATTCCCTCGGCCATAAAACTCTTGTGACCTACTTGAGTTTTCTAAGCGGAGGGTGAGATATCCCTACCTATCGTCTCTCACAAAGATACAAATGTCGAACACCTTTATGGAATGACATTTGGTCGACAGAGAATTAAGTTGTGAGCTAAACTACCGCAATGAACCTTTGTCTTTAGGGATAAAAAGTGATTGATATTGTTTGAATTATCTTATACCCGTGGAAACATTGGGCTTATTTTGAGCCTCGAACATACACTATCTATTATGTCAGTCCTTTTTGCCACTTTGTTTGATGTGTTTTCTCTTGCCAAAGCAAATCCAACCAAAATCAAATCCAAATCTTTCAAAATTTGCCTTATAAACATCACTGACAATACTTCAGTGCTTTTGGTATAATAGTAGCTCACCTTTGGTAACACAGTCTCGTGCCTTTGGTATAATCGTATAGCGCCTTTGGTCCAGAAAAACTGTTCGTCAAACTACCTCAGCAAAATCCCAACAAAATCTCAAAACATATTGTCTTAGTGTATCCATGGTAACCACTAGACTCCAGAAATCTATGAAGGCCAAGTAAGTTACCCCAAGGAAGCACAAATTGCTTCCTCATACACCTCAACCAAGCCAATTCAACATGACTCCAAAGGGTACTCCAAAAACACCAATGGAAAGACCAACTAACTCTCAAAACAAGCCGCAAAATGACCAACCAACCAATCCTCAAGAAGGCAATGTTCCTTTGGTAGATGTAACTCAATTCACTACTGGCATGCCTCATGATTTTTCTACACCCAATTATACCATGGTTCAAGTCCCATCTCAAGAAGAGCGACACTTTGAAGAAGGTCAATCCTCTCAAGAAGATAGACATGACCTTGATGAAATCATGCAAGATCCTAGAGCCATAGCTGCCTTTGATAAAATCCTTAGTGAAAACCAAGATCATTTCTTTCACTTACTAGCCAAACAAGGAGCCAAATTACCTCAAGATTTTGATCTATCCAATCTCAAAGAGCCAAACAAAACCTATGAAGTTATAATAGAGATCCAAACTATGTCAACCGTGACCACTCCCATACCCGAACAAAGCTCACAAGGGAAAATGCCTAGACCTTTTGCCGCTCAATATGAGAATCCTCTTTATCAAAATACAACAGCAGAAAGACCCATTTCACCTCTTATGGCTCCAATGGAAATTTACAAACACCAATAAGAGACTCTAAATCGTCAAGTAGAACTAGCAAGACAAACCGCTCTAGTAAAATCAAACACACAGCTACCTCCTAAAATGTCCACACCAATCGCAAGTGGAATATTGGCTACCCCATCACGAGAAGGATTCCCATCAAATTACAATCTGGGAAACACTTATGTGGCCATGCAACAAGGGTCTCAACCAACACCACCCCTAACATCATCAACCCTCTGTATCATTAACCCAAACAATGTCATGCAACCACAACCATCACAAAACATCAACACAACCTATGTCCCTCCACCACAACATTCTTCTACACTCAATCTTAATCAACCCCAACCATCACAAAACCCATCTACCTATGTCCCTTCACCACAATGATCATCTACATTAAACCTTTTCAACATATCTCAATCAACCACAACCATCGCAAAATCCATCTACCTATGTCCCTCCACCACAAGATCTTTCACTCTCAAACTAACCCACACCTATCTCAACCCTCAAAACTCCCAAAACCAAAAATATGTTCCACCATCATAACCAAACCCAACAAACTTTAGCTTTCCTCCACAGAATTCTTTCTTCACACCACCTCCACAATACCAATGATAGAACTCTTATCTACAACTATCACAAAGCCTACATTCTTACCTAGCACCACCCCCATCGTCCCAAAATCAAAACACCCAATCCAAACCCAACATACAACACATACGACCCTAACTAATCATACGACCCTAACCAATCATATGACCCTTATAACACCAATGCCTATGGCTTCCACTACAATCTTCCATATGGGCAACAACAACCACCTCTAGTTCAACAAGAGATGTTTCCAACACCTCCAACAACTATGGAGCTAAAACTTGCGAAGGTTCAACAACAATTATCTAATCTTACGTTTGGCCACACAAAGAAAACCTTCTCTTTGGAAGAAGTTTGTCCTTATCCATTTGATCGGTCATTACCCATGATCCCTATTCCTCACAATTTCACTATTCCCAAATTTGATAAATACAAAGGAAAAGGAGACCCAAAAGACCATCTTAGAGAATTCTATCTCGCTTGCTTCGAGGTCTCACATAATGACACGTATCTTATGCGTCTCTACTCTCGCAACCTTGGAGGTCAAGCTATAGAATGGTTCTCGCACCTACCCACGGGTATCAAATCTTTTAATGAGCTTGCGGAGAAATTTGCAACCCATTTCTCTTACAACATAGAACATGAGATCTCCATGACTAACCTATGCAATAATAAACAGAAAAATGGGAAAACTTTCATCTCCTTCCTTCAACGATGGAGACAAATGGCTAGAAAATTCCCATTCAAGATACCTGAAAAGCAGCTTGTTAGCATATTTGTGCAGAACCTCAATCAAGAATTAGGTTTTCATTTGCAAATTCTTAGTGCTACAACCTTCGACAAAATTACCTACAAGGGAATCGACATTGAAAAGGCCTTCATTGCTAAAGGCGTGGTCAAAATCTTCAAAGACAACAAAGACAATGCTCCCCAACAACAATCAAATGACAAACCAAAATTTTTGACCAAAAATAAAAATGTGGTCAATGATGGTGTGGTAGATTGCAAACATGTCCAAACACTACAAACACCCCTTCATCTTTCAAAACCAAGTCAACCTTCGCCTCAACAAAACCAACAACAATAAAGACAACCAAACCAAAACCAACAACAACTACAATAAGAGCGACCTCCACAAAATTACCCTCCACAACGTCAATCCACTCCCTTGGGAGAGCCTATAGAGATGGTTTTACAGAAACTTATAAACATGGACTTGTCACCTTACCAGATGCTCCCTCATATGGCGAACCTGTTTACAAAACCTTATCGACATAAAACAAACACCTGATCCAAAACCTTATTGACAGAAAACAAATCACTTTTGATGATGAACCACCAACTCAAAACACCAATAAGGATCTCAACATGTACAAGGAGACATTCCCTAACCATGGTCAAGGTCCACCTCTGGATAAAGGAAAAGGTATTAATAAAGCTTCTACTTCCTATGACTCTATTGTAGGATGTTTTGAAGAAAGTCATGTATCTACCCTCACTATCAAAGGCAAATCTATGAATTGTACAGTTACAACTCATTGTGGTCATGTCACCCTTCATGGTCCTAGACCAAGTCTCCCAACTCAATCCGATTACAATCTTGTCGAACATCTAGGGAAAACTCCTGCACAGATCTCTATCTTGGACCTTCTACGGTCATCACCCGCACATAAAGCTGTGCTAGAAAAATCCTTACAAGAGTCTTCGGTTCCTAATGACATAGTGGTCATAGATTTCCAAGCTATTATAGGTAACATTGCCTCACCTTACAATGTGGTCTTTTTTGAAAAGGACCTATTGGTTCTTTTCCCATACTGGATGCTTATTCCCAGTTATCCCTACAAGGTAGCCATCATTGATCAACAGGATTCCCGGGCCAGGGGCCAATAAAATAGGAGATAGACTCGATAAATATCTCCTCTTCTTCTTTAGGCTCTGCAGAACCAAGGGGGGTATTCCCTACTCAACATCTATGAAATGTATCCATGAATTAGTTGGGATGTTGATACAAAGAAGATAAATCCTCTCTTATGTAGACCAAAACTATGAGATAAGTGCAAAGGGGCTAGCTCTGGGCCTATGTTAAGTTGTAGACAGAGGATTTCGGATCCTAAAACTACTTCTAAAGTCCTAAAGGTTTATATATGAAGTTTGAGTTGTTTTGTATTTGGATGCAAAACTAGGACTCTGGGTTGTGAGCTCAATACAAGACTGGATCGGTGCCTATCCAGGGCTCGGAGTCAATAGACATACACATATGAATATACACATAAACCCATATTAATGACTGAGTTTCAAGGGGATTGTTTAATATCCGCCTTACAGATATTTCCCAAATTTGGGTATTCAGTTACCTCTGCTTAGATGATCCTCACTGCAATATATTCTTCTTAACACTTTAACCAAAAATATTTAATCTACTCCTTGAGTAGAAGTAAAAGATCAAGCATTCAACATAGAAAATCTATATTCAAGAATCCTAGAGACCCCTTAGCTGTTTAGATTCAAAAGAAGAATACATTCAATTTGGAGACAAGTAACAGAACACATGCAATGAAACATTACTCATTTAAATCAACATGAAACCAGTAAGTTTATGCATTAAACAGACAACATGAGATTCATAAACTCACAAAAACATCCAAAACATGGCCACCAATGAAGTTGTATCTTATCACAACACCAAAAATTTGTCCAGTTTTCAACAACACAAAGAGTGACACAGTTTGGCCCTTTTATACCAAAACTGCGTACTCAGCAAAATTAATTACATGGCAAGGTCAAAATTCTGCCAGATTCAATGCGTGAGGAATGGCACTCAAAATAATAAATGCAGCAGCAGGGGACACAACGGGAAGAAGCAAGAGAAGGGCGAGGAGTAGTTGAGCTAGAGCCCTATGCCACCACTAGAAGATTTTTATCATGAACTTGGTACTTGGCCGTTCAACCATCGGCCCATGCCTATTTGCAATTCTACCATAAATGGCTCAACCACCCTCAGCTACCATTGAAATCTGCAGCAGCGCGTCACTGAAGTTTTCCAGCTTGAAACATGACTGCAGACACAAGGAAAAAACTATCACTGAAGGTTTAAAACCCGACCGTTGATCAAAAACCCATCGCCGAGATCAACGGCCCCAAAATATGCATGAAGAGCTGCTAGCCAATGATATCGTGCCACATAAGCACCTTAATCTTCTATCTTTGACCCTTCGCTCTCTCCACTTTACCTTTTCACCCTTGTATATGCGTGCTGAAATGCATATACATGCAATAGTTCCCAGGCACGTGGCAGCTTGTGACTCGTCCTCCATCGCTGTGCATTTGACCTCCATCGGCCATCGGAATGACCCAAGAAAGGCTGGCCGACACATATGGTCTTGGTGATAATCTCTTTGCATATCGGCTATTGCACAAGCATACAATCGCTTTATACAACCCCCAGACCTCAAATTACTGTTTGTTGTATTTGACTCTTCCTTCACGTCTAGGTTGCATATCTTTGTTTTGTATATCGGGTTGTATGCTGCATATACAAACCCAATATACATGCTGCGGACCCCAAACTTGTATGAAGCATCTTGGAATTCTACTTGGGTCTGGAATGCACCTTTTCACTTGTATGTTTTGCATGTATGTCAGCATACATACAATTACCATTGTATATAACTGGTGGGCCCGACCTATTTTCTCTTTCCCTTGGACATTTGATTGCACATCACATATACAAATGCAATGTACAAGTCAGACTTTGCCATAATAAAAAAGCACATTTGAAACACTTTGGAATCGGGCTTGTACATCCGCAAATGCATATTTCCTTTGTATATAGACCATATACAAACTCACTTGTATATATCTGCGGGCCCCATCCACTTGTGTCTCTGCTTCTACACTGTAGCAAATGTATATTTGCGCACTTGTATGTCAAATATGCAAACACAAATATACAAACCCCTAATATACAACTACGGAATCTTCTATAGAATATTCCAGGAATGTATCTTCCACTCGCCACTGTGGAAATTGCATATTAGCACCTCCTTGTATACTTTGCTTTGTATATAGCCCGATATACAAAGCAAGAATATTCCCGGGAATCTGCGAAAGATTTCACCTTTGCATATGCAACCCGATACGCATTCAAAATGCATATAACTCAATTTTTTCACCATTTCTGGAAACCGATAGAGATTTCTTCAAGCTCACCATCATACATTTTGCCTTTGCATACACAAAACTTAACATTTTTCATGAGTGCAAAAGGAAAAGGCGGTAAAACATTGCACTGGATTGGTCAACCTATGAACACTAAGGCATGCAAATGAAACTTAGTAGCAGAGAGCCTGCTATAGGAGGCCAACATAGAATAGAAAAATAACACAGCAGTCCAAGGAAGAGAATCCAAGGCATTAAGGGTCTGAAAGAACAACAACAACAACTAGCAAACCAACTTCAAAACCCTAACCCTAGGTGAACACCACCAGTGGCTCTGACTGGGGACATGCAGACTACAGCAAGAACCAAATTACTCTGGGGCAGACCAAACAAAACACAAAACTTCAAAATACGACCAACTATACAGGGCATGTACAAAATATTTACATTTAGTTTACAACGTGCACACAAGATAACCATTACAAGAAGTAGAGCTTTAGGAACTGACCGTGCATAGGCAATTCTAATAATTCACCACTTAGGGCCTGGAGAAAGTAAGAATCTCCTCCATGAGTGTCGCTTATTTGGTATGGGCCCACCCATAAGGGCTCAAATTTACTGTGTTTTCCCTTATCTTGGTTCGTTGCATTCCATACAAGGACCAAATCACCTTTCTGAAACTTTCTTTCTGTAGCTCTCTTATCAAATAGATATTTCACCTTTTGCTATCTCTTGATGTTTGTTTTCTGTGCCTCCCTTCTCATTTCATCTAATGCAACCAGCTGATTGATTCTTTTAGTCATTGGGTCCTTGATTTCCTCATCATTTTCTTGCATGAATTTATAAACTGGTAGGAGGTTGTTGATAGGCAAACTAGCTGCTGTACCATATACTAATTCAAAAGGTGACCTTCCAATTGCTCTTTTCACTGTCACCCTGTCAGCCCATAATGCCAACCTTAACTTTGAATCCCATGCCCTCTTATTTTTATCTATCACCCTCTTGATGATTTTCATGAGGCTTCTATTGCTTGACTCTGCCTGACCATTTCCTTGTGGATGGTATGGTGATGTATGTGACAAACTAATCCCATAGTTATTATAGAAATCAACAAAATCACCAGACCTGAAGCACATTACATTATCTGTGACCAATTTGACTGGTACTCCAAATCTGATAATAATATTTTCTAGGATGAAATCCATCACCACTTTGCTTATAGCCCTTTTAGTTGGAATTGCCTCAATCTATTTAGTAAAGTAATCAGTAGCAACTAAAATCCAACTATGTCCTCCACTTGATTTTTCTGGGATTTCCCCTATAAAATCAATTCCCCATTGCTGAAATGGAGATTCTACAATTATAGTCCTAAGGGGTAATGCACCCTCATATCTTATCTTTCCTGAGAACCTTTGGCAAGAATCACATCTCCTCACCAACTTCTATGCATCTGAGAAAAGAGTTGGCCACCAGTAGCCTGCTCTAAGAATTTTGTGGGCTGTTGTCCTAGCAGTGTAATGTCCACCACACATTCCTTTGTGCAGATCACCTAAAATATCAGCAGCCTGATTTTCATCCACACATCTAAGTAGTACACCATCAGGATTTTTCCAATATAGTTCTCCTTGTGCAACAATGTATCTGATTGCATGTAGCTTCAATGTCCTTTTCTGACTATCACTGAAGTGGGAAGGACAATTCAAATTCTGCAAATAATACACAATGTCCTTGTACCATTTAGACTTTGACACATTTACAACTTCATCTTGAGCTACATTCACCTGGCATGCTTCCAAATTTGACTCTGTCATTATCTTGGCTAAGCCTTGTCCCCTTACCAACTTTGTGATCTGTATCTCTATATTGAATTCTTGCAACTTATTTATCCATCTGCATCTTCTTCTAGTTACTTCTTGCTGAGTGAAGATATCTTTGACTGCTGCATGAGGCACATATGCGACTATTTGTGAGCCTACTAAATAAGGCCTGAAGCTCTTGACTGCTCTAACCAATGCATATGCTTGTTTCTCCATGATATCATACTTCAATTCGGCAGCCTGCAATGACTTACTAAAGAAAGCTATAGGTTGTTCAAAACCCTCTTCATTTTTTTGCAATAGGCATGCAGCAATAGTATGGAAAGAAGCAAATGAAAACAACTAAAATGGCTTAGAAAAATTAGGAGACTTTAGCACAGGAGCCATCTTTATAGCTTCTTTGATATTTTGAAATGATTTAGCTGCTTCATCTTCCCACTTGACAGTTGCATCCTTTTTTAGCATCTTGGAAATGCTCCTTGCAGTCTCTGCAAAATTAGGCACAAATCTTCTAACAAAATTAATTTATCCAAAGAAGGACTGAACACCTTTCACTGTTGTAGGGATCTGGATCCTGTCAATTGCAGCTACCCGTTCAGGATCAATCCTGACTCCATCCTTGGAAACAATGTGCCCCAACAACTTTCCTTCCACTACCCCAAAAGCACACTTCTTTGGGTTGAGTGAGATGCCATACTCTAATGCTCTGATAAAAATATGTTCTAAGTGCATGCAATGTTGATCTTCCCTCTTTGAATAGGCAGTTAAATCATCTTGATAAACAACTAGAATTGAATCAATTAATCCTGCAAAAGCAACATCCATAGCCCTTTGAAGTGTAGCACTTGCATTTGTTAGTCCAAATGGCATTCTTATATAAACATAGGTTCCCCATGGAGTGGTGAAGGCAGTCTTGAATTGCTCTAATTCCTTTACCTTCACTTGATTTTACCCTAAAAATCCATCCATCATGGATAAAAGTTCATAGCCAGTCACTTTCTGCAGCATAGCCTCCATGTTAGGCAGTGGATAATTATCCTTCAAAGAAGATACATTCAAATTTCTAAAGTCCACACAAAGTCTGATATCACCATTCTTTTTTCTGACTGGGACAAGATTAGACACCCAAGTTGAAAGTCTGATAGGCATAATTACTCCAGCCTCCCTAAGTTTCATAAGTTCTTGCATTTTTGGAGCTAAGGTTGGATTTATAGGCCTCTATTTTTGTCTAAATGGTTTAGCTCCAGGCTTCAAAGGGATTTCATGCTAAAATAAATCCTCTCTATAAGCTTTGAGGTCCTCATATGACCAAGCAAAGACATGCTTATACTTTCTCAACAATGCAATCAGCATAGCTCTGATATGTGGTTTGAGCTGTTTGCCAATATATACCTTTTTGGAGGCATGAGATGTCCCCAAGTTTATCTCCTCTAGATCATTCTTATTTGTTGGAGATGTCTTTGTAACAAATTGGTCCCTATTGTCAAAAGCTCTCTCTAAAGCGACCAACCCTCTAGGGATTTTGTTTGTTTTGAGTTGAATTATCTCCTTCCCTAAGAGAGTGTCTTTTCCATCTACAACTTCCACAAAATTCTGAAAATCCATTTCTTGGCTCTCATATTCATCTATGCAGTGCAAAAATCTTAACAAATCCTTATCATTATCAAATATCTGCCAGTTGCATATATTATCTAGCACTGCAGGTCTAAGTTTGACCTCAACATTTGTAACATCTGACAGAGTCATATCATCTGGCCTAATGGCTACATTAGCTAGAAAATCTGCCATAACATTCTTTGACCTCTCTATCCAGTTTATTGAAAAAGCATCAAACAGTTCAATTGTATCCCAAACAACATGCTTATATTGTTTTAATTTCTTTTTTTTTGATGCATACTTATCTCTAACTTGGGAAACAACTAACTCTGAATCACCAAATACCTTGAGCATCTTAATTCCATGCTTCAAGGCAACATTCAATCCTAACAGCAAAGCCTCATACTCTGCAATATTATTCGTACAGGCAAACTTCAGCAAGAATGAGAATTTGAGAAGCTTACCAGCTGGAGACAGAAAAATAATCCCAGCACCAGAGCCTTCCTTCGAACAAGCTCCATCAAAATACATGGTCCATAGGTCCTGTTGGTCCAACTCTTGAGTGCAAATACTCCTTTCTTTATTTCCTTGATCACCTGAGACAACTCTGAAATTATCACAGTTAGTGTCCACAAAGCATAGATGCTCCTTTGATTCTTGATCCTCAACTGTGTCCAGAGACCTCTCTTCTCTAATCAATTTCACATCCCTGCCATTTATTGGGATCATAGCATATGACAGGTCTAACTGCATACTTCCACCAATCAATGTTGCCCATCTTCTTAATAACAACATACCATATTGTGGCTTGATATCAACAACTGTTATGTTCATTTTGTAGGTTATTTTTGGATATGCCGCCAGTCTGAAATCTACATCTTTCATAATTCCAATGACTGGTACCTCTCTAGCATCCATGGCATAGCACTTCCCGCATGCCTTATCTATTTTTAACCCAGCTTGTTGCATGATGGTCAAAGGCATGATGTTTGTAGATGCTCCTGAATCAAGCATACAGTTCTTAATTATTTTTCCATTTATGACAACGGAGACATAAAATGGTTCCACCTATGAAGGGCATTTTATCATGGTCACCCTCAGATACACTTCAGGAGTCTCATCCTCTTCAATACACAGAGCTTGCTTCTTACTTTGGGTTTCAACATTTCGATCAGCCTGACAAGCTACCTCTAAGATCAAGGACCCTGCCTTATTTCTGAATTCATCCACCTTCATCAGCTCCATTAATGGAATAGAGACTTTTACCTGGGACAGGACTTGAGTTATGTCAAAAGGAGCATAATTTTGTATAACAGCTGTAGCCTGATCCACAGTTTTACTTGTATCCTGGGATGATCCAGCTTTGATTTTTATGGTCCCCTGATTGTCATTCCTGACCTGGGAAATTTTTCTTTGATCCTCAGCCTGGGGAATTCTGTTCTCTAGTCCTTGAGGATCATAATCTATTTTTTGCTTAAAATTTTGCTTGTTATTGCTCCATTGTTTCTTTTGTGGTTCAGTATCTTTATGACTGTGCACTGGCTAGTTTGCAAAAGTATTCTCTGGTTGGTGTGAGTTGCTTACCTGAGCTTTACCCCTGAGATTGTAAATTCTTTTGACCTGAGCTACTGCTGTAGTTGTGAGAGCTCTAATCTCTTCATCATAAGGCCTCCTCAAGTTATTCAAAAAATTATGTGAGTCCTGAGCACAAGCATAATTATCTTCATCATCTTCATCACAGGAAACCTGCTGACAAACCTCAGTCCCATAACCTATACTTTCAATTGCATGATGATATGAACACCCCATGTTTGTGGACAACATATTGACATTATCCCCCTGCATATAATGCGGCTCATTGCACTCATCACAGGCAACATCATTGTCATATAGGGATTGAGCAATCATACATTGTGACTGTGAATGAGGCATGTGACATATGATACACCATGGGGTATCATTAACAATATTTACAGCCTTCTTCAAAGGGTCAGGTGTTTCTCTAACATTTTGAGTCCTTTGACCTGAGTTGTTATGTGGAAACATGGGCTTACCATTATGCCAATTTGTATTGTATGGCATGTCATGTAATGACAGCCTCTTTTCTTGTCTTTGGTAAACCTGCCTATTAGGACCTATTCCTTTTTCATTTTTGGCTAATCTATAACTCAGGTCCTTAACAACATTTATCAATTTATCTATCTTGTCTTCAGAAGTAGATGCATTGCCTTGAGCATTCTGAGATTTAGTATTTGGATTTTGTAGAATTTTTACATCATCTCTTCTATTTGTCTTACCAGACGCTTTCCTATTATTTTCAATATTTGTTGCAATCCTGAAAGCATCCTTGAGGCTGTGAGGACTCTTGCCTCTCAATTCATATGTTGTTTTGGCATCAAAAGCATTTATATAGAGCACAATGTACATAGGTTCATTAGGCCTCATGTGATGTGGCAATTTGTTTAGTACCTTAGTGAATATAGCATTGAAATCAGCAACCTGTTCATTTGATCCTTTGGTGATACTGGTAAATTCATTTACAAAGAAGCTTGGGTCAGTTTTGTCACCGTATTGTTCTTTGAATATCCTTCTGAAATCATCCCATGATGAGATACTCCTATCAGGCAAACCCTTGTACCATTCTCTGGCCTCATCAACTAAAGATTGCATAAATAATTTCATAAAGACATCCGCATGCTCAACCTCAAAGTTGTCCATGATGTTCTAAAAAACTTTTAAATGGTCTTCACCTGACACAGTATTGTTTCCTAAAAATTTAGGCACTTGCAGCCTCACATGTTTGTCAATAGGATTGGGGTAATCAGGAATGCCATCAAAAACCAGTTGATTGAATCTATCTAGCTGTATAGGTTGTCTGCCAAATTGATTTACATTTACATTTCTATTTGCATTCTGATTTCTGACATTATTTAATGGTATTCTAACATTATTTGCATTATTTCTCTAATCATCATGTTGATGATGAACTTCATCTCTTTGCTGGTTTCTTTGCATATTTGCATTGCCAAGGGTAGGAATTGAATCATTCTGAGCAACTCTTAGAGCTTGCACTTTCTGTCTCATATCATCTCTGATCTTTACTGCTTGCAAATATTCTAATTTTGCCCTTAAACTCTTAATTTCATTAGCTAGTTCCTCTTCTCTAGGCATCGAAGAAGATGGCTTTATCACATTCTGATCATCATTATCATCATCCCTTGGAGACTCAACCTCTTCAAATCTATCACTGGGATCCAAGAAAGGGCATTCTTGAAAAACTTCTAACCTTACTCTCAGAGCACCACCCTGCTATCTTTCATATACATTCTGGATTTCAGCCTCAGTGTTTGAAAAATAGGGCATTGTTTGCTTTGAGGATCCTGGATTGTCCTAAATAAATTCATTATTTCTAGGGGAACCCTCATGACTGGTTTGAACAATTCCTTTCTTTCTATACATCATTTTTATGGGTAACTCTTCAAACAAAGGGTTACGTTGGGATCTTCTCCCTTGCATATAAATTTCACTTTTACCAGTTCGAAGATTACTCAGAGTTGCCACCTATTATTAGGAATTATTTTCTTTTAGAATCTCAGTTCTGTCACTTCACGTCCCCAGCAGAGTCACCAATTTTTGTTGGTTCTTTTCCCAGACTGGATGCTCATTCATAGTTATCCCTACAAGGTAGCCATCATTGATCAACAGGATTCCCGGGCTAGGGGCCAACAGTATAGGAGATAGACTCTATAAATATCTCCTCTTCTTCTTTAGGCTCTGCAGAACCAAGGGGGGTATTCCCTACTCAACATCTATGAAATGTATCCATGAATTAGTTGGGATGTTGATACAAAGTAGATAAATCCTCTCTTATGTAGACCAAAACTGTGAGATAAGTGCAAAGGGGCTAGCTCTGGGCCTATGTTCAGTTGTAGACAGAGGATTTCGGATCCTAAAACTACTTCTAAAGTCCTAAAGGTTTATATATGAAGTTTGAGTTTGTTTTGTATTTGGATGCAAAACTAGGACTCTGGGTTGTGACCTCAATATAAGACTGGATTGGTGCCTATCCAGGGAGTGGAGTCAATAGACATACACATATGAATGTACACATAAACCCATATTAATGACTGAGTTTCAAGGGGATTGTTTAATATCTGCCTTACAGATATTTCCTAGATTTGGGTATTAAGTTACCTTTGCTTAGATGATCCTCACTGCAATATATTCTTCTTAACACTTTAACCAAAAACATTTAATCTACTCCTTGAGTAGAAGTAAAAGATCAACCATTCAACATAGCAAATCTATATTCAAGAATCCTAGAGACCCCTTAGCTATTTAGATTTAAAAGAAGAATACATTCAATTTGGAGACAAGTAACAGAACACATGCAATGAAGCATTAGTCATTTAAATCAATATGAAACTAGTAAGTTTATGCATTTAATAGACAACATGAGATTCATAAACTCACAAAAACATCCAAAACAGGGCCACCAATGAAGTTGTATCTTATCACAGCACCAAAAATTTGTCCAGTTTTCAACAACACAAAGAGTGACACAGTTTGGCCCTTTTTTACCAAAACTGTGTACTCAGCAAAATTAATTACATGGCAAGGTCAAAATTTTGCTAGATTCAATGTGTGAGGAATGGCGCTCAAAATAATAAATGCAGCAGCAGGGGACACAACAGGAAGAAGCAAGAGAAGGGCAAGGAGTAGTTGAGCTAGAGCCCTGTGCCGCCGCTGGAAGATTTTTGTCATGAACCTGGTACTTGGCCGTTCAACCATCGGCCCATGCCTATTTGCAATTCTACCATAAATGGCTCAACCACCCTCAGCTACCATCGAAATCTGTAGCAGCGCGTCACTGAAGTTTTCCTGCTCGAAACATGACTGCAGACACAAGGCAAAAACTATCGCTGAAGGTTTAAAACCCGACCGTTGATCAAAAACCCATCGCCGAGATCAACGAGCCCAAAATATGCATGAAGAGCTGCCAGCCAATGATATCGTGCCACATAAGCACCTTAATCTTCTATCGCTGACCCTTCGCTCTCTCCACTTTACCTTTTCACCCTTGTATATGCGTGTTGAAATGCATATACATGCAATAGTTCCCAGGCACGTGGCAGCTTGTGACTCGTCCTCCATCACTATGCATTTGACCTCCATCGGCCATCGAAATGACCCAAGAAAGGCTGGCCGACACATATGGTCTTGGCGATAATCTCTTTGCATATTGGCTATTGCACAAGCATACAATCGCTTTATACAACCCCCAAACCTCAAATTACTATTCGTTGTATTTGACTCTTCCTTCACGTCTGGGTTGCATATCTTTGTTTTGTATATCGGGTTGTATGCTGCATATACAAACCCAATATACATGTTGCGGACCCCAAACTTATATGAAGCATCTTGGAATTCTACTCGAGTCTGAAATGCACCTTTTCACTTGTATGTTTTGCATGTATGTCGGCATACATATAATTACCATTGTATATAACTGGTGGGCCCGACCCATTTTCTCTTTCCCTTGCACATTTGATTGCACATCACATATACAAATGCAATGTACAAGTCAGACTTTGCCATAATCAAAAAGCACATTTGAAACACTTTGGAATCGGGCTTGTACATCCGCGAATGCATATTTCCTTTGTATATAGACTATATACAAACTCACTTGTATATATCTACAGGCCCCATCCACTTGTGTCTTTGCTTCTGCACTGTAGCAAATGTATATTTGCGCACTTGTATGTCAAATATGTAAACACAAATATACAAACCCCTACTATACAACTGCGGAATCTTCTACAAAATATTCCAGGAATGTATCTTCCACTCGCCACTGTTTCAATTGCATAGTAGCACCTCCTTGTATACTTTGCTTTGTATATAGCTCGATATACAAAGCGGGAATATTCCTAAGAATCTGTGAAAGATTCTGCCTTTGCATATGCAACCTAATATGCATTCAAAATGCATATAACTCAATTTTTTCACCGTTTCTGGAAATCAATAGAGATTTCTTCAAGCTCACCATCATACATTTTGCCTTTGCATACACAGAACTTAACATTTTTCATGAGTGCGAAAGGAAAAGGCGGTAAAACATTGCACTGGATTGGTCAACCTATGAACACTAAGGCATGAAAATGAAACTTAGTAGCAGAGAGCCTGCTATAGGAGGCCAACATAAAATAGAAAAATAACACAGCAGTCCAGGGAAGAGAATCCAAGGCATTAAGGGTCTGTAAGAACAACAATAATAGCTAGCAAACCAACTTCAAAACCCTAACCCTAGGTGAACACCACCAAGACCTCCCATCCCATGATCCATGTCACAATGATGCCCTTCACATTGAAGTTTTCATCCATAAACGAAAGATCAAACGCATACTCATAGATGCTGGTGCTAGTCTTAATATCTGTTCTCTCAATTTACTTAAACAGTTGGGATACTCTGAGGATCATGCCAACATTGATCAAAGTATTACAATCAAGGGGTATAATGATGTTGAACACCGTTCAGAAGGTATTATCCACTTACCTATACAAGTAGGCCCCGCATGCTTGAAACTAGGTGCCAAATCCTTGACATTGAGTTACCTTAAAACATTGTCCTAGGACGCCCATGGATCCATGCCATGAAAGTTGTTCCCTCAATGTACCATCAATCTCTCAAGTTCCCATTTAATGGTATGGAGATAATTATCCCAGGAGATCCTAATCCTTTTGAATTCTGTTGTGTCTTGCAAGGCAGTTAAAGAATTCCAACCAAGTGCCCAATAATGACAAAGCCCATGAATCCCCATTATATGTTGATTCTAAAAATCTGACAAAAGCCTCTGCAACAGAACCTAATCCTCATCATATTCCTGAAATCAAAGCTCACATCTGTGATATAGGCTTTGGTGAATATGATATCTCAAAATCTTGTTGTGTAGGGCGGATGTCCTTATCTCCTAAATCCTACGGCCAACTGCCCATAGCCAAAACAACTCAGAAAGCCGCTATTCCTCCCCCAGCATCCCTAACTCTATTCCAAGAGGGAAAATTATTGGCAGAGGAAATAATTGAAGACATCTCTTCTTGGCTCTACAAGGAGAAAGAAACCAATCACCATACCAGTCAAGCAATATGGCAATGGCTTAAGGATAGTGAAAAACATGGGCTACAAAGGCAAAGGTGGCCTTGGAAAATAGAATCAAGAAATAATGGAACCCATTATTGTGACGAAAAAACTAGACAAGAAGGGGTTAGGATTTGGTAGGAAGGTACCACATGCCTTGGACATCGAGGGTATTCTCGACAAGCTGGCATAAACTTTTCCCGCCAATTCGACATCTAATGAGGATATCATCGATGACTCTTCCCTCCATATGACTAACCTATTCACTGAATCCTCTGTATTTATGCTATCATCTATATCCTTAAGATCCACCACCAACACCCAGATAGTAACACTTGTCTACCCTGAACTTATCGATTGGGACCAACAAGGGGCCCCTGTTCTAGATGTATTTCAGAATGACGAAGCTATTGCTGAGTGCATGGGACTCCGGGCTGGTATCCCTCTTGGCGATCACAAAGCTGGTTTTGTAATGGAACTAGAGCAAACTGCTTATTTTGGTGAGAATGCCAAATCCTCCAGTCGTAAAAGTAAAAATAAAGATTTAGATCTCTAGGTGAAAACCACACTGTGGCACCTCCCGATCACAAAATAGTAAAAACAAAGGACGTATCCAAAGGTGAAAACCCAACTGTGGCACTTGAGGATGGAGGATTTGACCTTCCCCTACCATCTAAGTATCAAGAGAAATCAGCTCTCCTAGTGGAAGATTCTACAGAGATAAACCTTGGCATAGAGAAAAATCCAAAGACAACATTCCTTGTAGCATCATTATCAGAACAAGAGCACAAGAATCTTACCAACTTATTCCTACAAAGAACCATCAACATTGTTTGGACCTATGCTGATATGCTAGGGCTAGACCCTTCATTAGTAGTTCACTATCTCACGGTTGATGCAAAAGCTAAACTAGTCAAACAGTAGCTGAGAAAAATGCATCCACAGATAGTCTCTTGGTAAAAGTTGAAATACAGAAATTGTTAGATGCAAAGTTTATCAAGCCTATTGATTATCCAGAATGGGTCTCCAACATTGTACCTATGTCTAAACTGAATGGGGGCATCTGCATGTGTTCTGACTTCAGAGATCTCAACAAAGCATGTCCTAAAGATGACTTCCCTTTGACAAACATTGATCTTATAGTAGACTTGATTGCTGGTCACGAAATGCTTTCTCTAATGGATGGATTTTCCAGCTACAATTAGATAATGATAGCGGAAGAATATCAACATAAAACATCTTTCACTTGTCCTTGGGGTACCTATTATTGGTGCGTCATGCCATTTGGTCTTAAAAATGTAGGTGCAACCTATCAAAGAGCAATGACAGTGATATTCCACGATCTCTTTCATCACATTATGGAGGACTATGTTGATGACATACTAGCAAAATCTTCTCGGGCAGATCACATACAAGTTCTAGGACAGATCTATGATAGGCTAGAAAAATACCAAGTGAGACTTAATCCAAAGAAGTGTGTCTTCGGAGTAACATCAGGAAAACTATTGGGATACATTGTATCTTGTAGAGGCATCAAAGTAGATCCTGTAAAAGTCAAGGCTATAGTGGAGATGCCTCCACCAAAGAACTTGAAAGCATTAAGGAGCCTTCAAGGAAGGTTACAATCTATTAGGCATTTCATCTCATAGCTAGTAGATAAATGTCAACCATTTCAACACTTGCTCTGGAAGGATGTCTCATTTCGATGGGATGATAAGTGTCGAGCAGCATTTAATCAGCTCAAAGAATATCTAGCTACAACTCCTATCTTGGTACCACCAGTCACCAATAGGACTTTGATCTTGTACATCTCAACTACAATTGCAGCCCGAGGGGCTCTTCTAGCACAACATGATGAGTCAAGAAAAGAGCGTGCAATCTATTATATCAGTCGAACCTTGGTGGGTTATGAACTCAATTACTCACCTATGGAAAGAGCTTGTTTAGCCTTAGTGTTTGCTTCCCAAAAGTTGTGACATTACATGCTAAACCAACAACAAACCTAATAGAAAAAAATGATCCATTGAAATATCTCCTAGCAAAAGCATCTCTCACATGTAGACTAGCTAAATGGGTCATGATCCTTAGTGAGTTTAAGATTGAGTATGTGGATCATAAAGCAATCAAGGGACAAGCCCTAGCAAATCAACTAGCAGAAGCACCTATGACAAATGAACATCCTATGGTATCTGACTTTTCGAATGAGAATCTCTTCACTCTTTCTACCTCAGTAATGTGGAAGTTGTATTTTGATGGTTCCTACACACAACATGGATTAGGGGCCGACATTCTTTTTATCACACCACAAAATGACTATATCCCCAAGTTATATCGGCTTGCATTTCCTTGCACTAACAACATAGTCGAGTATGAAGCACTCCTTATAGGTCTCCACACAGTAGTCCAATGGGAAATCAAATAACTACAGGTATATGGAGACTCACAACTAGTCATTTGACAAGTAACTAATGAGTACCACACAAAAGATGAAAAGTTGGTCCCTTACAAGCAACTAGTGGATGCCTACAAACCACACTTTTCTAGCATCACTTTTGAGAAAATTCTAAGAGAGCATAACAAAGCTGCAGATTCTATGGCTTCTATGGAGTCACTTATAAACATGACTGCAAACACATAGAAATGTGAATTCTTGATCAAGCAATTGTTGATACCAACCGTCGATGTTCCAACTACTGAAATCATCTGCAAACTTCTTGGTCCCAATTCCCGATGGTACGAAGATATCTGTGAATACCTTAAACATGGAACCTTTCCCTTTGATCTATCTACAACCCAATGTAAAACCTTTATTTGTTGATCCTCCCGTTACACTATTCTAGGTGATACACTTTACCGCAGGAGTCTTGATGGTATCCTCTTAAGATGTGTTGATGCGGAAGAGGCCGATGCTACCTTAAAAGATATACATGAAGGTGTTTGTAGCGCACATTCTACCGGTCCTAATCTCACTAAGAAGATAGTCAAAATAGGTTATTACTGGCCTACAATAGAACAAGATGCGTTACAGTTTGCTAAGAAGTGTCTACAATGCTAGCAGCATGGAGATTTGATTCATGCACCAGCTCATGAACTACAACCTGTGACTATTCCATGGCCTTTTTCTCAATGGGGTCTCAACCTTGTAGGACAAATCCACCCATCCTCATCCAATGGCCACAAATTTATCATTACCGCTACTGAGTATTTCATGAAGTGGGTCGAATCCATTCCCATGACATATATCACCAGTAAGCAAATAGCCAAGTTTATCCTTAACTTCCTCATTTTCCAGTATGGTATCCCCCAAGCCATTGTCACTGATAATGGGAGATCATTCAAGAATCAAGATGTTTGTGCCTTATGCACACAATACAATATCCAACATCACTTTTCCACTCCCTACTATCCGCAAAGTAACAGCCAAGACAAGGCTTCAACCAAAACCATTCTCGAAATCCTCAAGAAAATAGTCAATGAAGTTGGTTGTGATTGGCACTTGCAACTCAATCCCGCCCTATGGACGTACCGCACTAGTATCAGAACACCAACTAGTACCACACCCTATGCCTTGGTCTATGGCTCTGAAGCCATCCTACCTATAGAGGTCAAGATCCCATCCTTTAGAGTATCCATGCAGAACCTGATTGATGGAGAGGAGTATCGCACTTCCAGATTAGATGAGCTAGAACTACTAGATGAGAGGCACCTTGCAGTGCTTAATCATCTCCTTGTATATCAAAACCATCTCTAGCGTAACTATAAAAAAAATATCAAAGAAAGACGGTTTCAAGTTGGTGATCTTGTCTTAAAATAAAATCTGAGAAATCAAATAGATCGAGAAAAGAAGGGAAAGTTTGAGCCTAATTGGTTAAGACCCTTTGTTATCACAATAGCATATGGATCAGGAGCTTATACTTTAGCTACACTTGACAACATTCCTCTAGATGAACCACTCAACAATGTTCATCTCAAGAAGTTCTATGCCTGATCCTCAGAGTATCCCAAAAAACAAATCCACCCTCTGGTGAAAACCTGGTAAATAGGCACCTTGGATAAGTACCATAGTGAAAACCTGGCAAACAGGTGCTATGTGTAGAGTCAACATCCATCATCTATTGAGTCTTGTTCATTCCAAGTCCATTTCACAACAAACTTCATCCATCCATCCATAATAAAACCATTGAGCTTGTTTGCATTTTTATCTCCCTATCTAGAATAGCTTGGAAATTTGTCAATGACCATCATTGTCATCCCACGTCTTGATCTACATCTACAATTATCATTGTCTTGTCTTAGGTCAAAACTTTCTACGTCTTCTCCATCATCGGTTATCCTTGTTGGTCAACCATTGCAACACCTCTACCAGAATGGGGGCAACTCTTTCCTTAACCTTGGTCTAGGAATGGATCCTTGTTCATGGTTCACAATAACAAACACTTCACCCTTCAAACAAAACACAAAAGCAAAAACAAATCAACAATCCAAACAAAAACACAAGAACTTCAACCATCCCCCCACAATGACAACACTTTCTTACATCATTATACTACTAGAACTACATATCATCTCATCTCAATCTTAAGGTACCTTGATCCTATGGATATGGGTATGTAGGTAGTCTGGAATACGAAGGAAGTATCTAGTACTTAGGTCCATAAGATCTCATCATTTCACCTACCCAAGCTCAAACACCTTATCCACTCATCACTCTACCCAGAACTACATATTATCATTTTCATCTTTCATCGTAATGTGCCTTGATCCCGTGGATACAGGGTATGTAGGCAGTCTAGAATACGCAAGATATATCCAGTACTCAGGCACATACAATTCATTAGTCTTCACCCATTTCAATCCATTGACATGTCATCTTTCTAGTCTTTCGTTTATCACAATACATTCACCTCAACTTGACTAACTCAAGCAACAAAACAACAAACAAACACATCCTTTCAAAGCAAAAGTCCTTAAACAAACCTAAAGCATAGAAACTTACTTGCAGAGCCATATGTTGTCCTACATATAGATTGCCAACATCAGCTAAATCAATCTCAAACAAGCAACAATTCAACAAACTTGTCTTATAAAGAATGTTTCGTGATCTAAACCAGACTCAACGTCTTATACGACATGTTGCATTTCCTGAAACCAGACATTATCTTTTCAATAGATAACACCCTTTAATGGACACATCATTCCTACGATAACGCTATTATCTATCCTATCCAATCTATCCTGAGCAACCTCTTTGGCAAGAGAATATGTGTCGTTATGTGAGACCTCGAAGTAAGCGAGATAGAATTCTCTAAGTTGGTCTTTTGGGTCTCCTTTTCCTTTGTATTTATCAAATTTGGGAATAGTGAAATTGTGAGGAAAAGGGATCATGGGTAATGACCGATCAAATGGATAAGGACAAACTTCTTCCAAAGAGAAGGTTTTCTTGGTGTGGCCAAACGTAAGATTAGATAGTTGTTGTTGAACCTCCGCAAGTTTTAGCTCCATAATTGTGGGAGAGGTTGGAAAAATCTCTTATTATCCAAGAGGGGGTTGTTGTTGCCCATATGGAAGATTGTAGTGGAAGCCATGGGCATTGGTGTTATAAGGGTCGTATGATTGGTTAGGGTCGTATGTGTTGTATGTTGGCTTTGGAATGGGTTGGATTTGGGTGTTTTGATTTTGGGGAGGTGGGGGTGGTGATAGGTAAGAATATAGGCTTTGTGATGGTTGTAGATAAGAGTTCTATTGTTGGTATTGTGGAGGTGGTGTGAAGAAAGAATTTGGTGGAGGAAAGCTAAAGTTTGTTGGGTTTGGTTGCGGTGGTGGAACATAGCTTTAGGAAGTTTGGTTTTGTGAATGTTGCTGGTTGAGATAGGTGTGAGTTAGGTTGAGAGTGGAAGATCATTGTGGTGGAGGGACATAGGTAGATGTGTTTTGTGATGGTGGAGGTTGATTGAGACATGTGTTGAAAAAGGTTAGTGTAGATGATCGTTGTGGCAGAGGGACATAGTGGTGCAGGTGCACCCTAGCATGAATACGCCTCCATGAGGTAGACTTAGGATTTTGATTTTGTATAGGTATTCTTATGTTTTAATAAGGCCTAAATGGATACATTTAACTTGTAAAAGGTCCTAGTTAGTCATTTTGATGTCATTTGATACCTAATGTAAAAGTTGCACAAATTGACAAAAGTTGTCATAAGCAACAAATTGCAAAAATGCAACAAATTGTAAGAAGGTGGAAGGTGAAGGGACAAAGTAGTTAGAAATTTAGTTTTAGGTGGTGGTTTTGGTTATTTAAGGCATATTTAAGCCTCACAAACTTCGAGGCAGGTTGAGGGATGATGTCTAAGTGAAGAAATCAATAGAATACTCTATTTTTCTGTAATTTCCTGTATTTTTATTGTTTTCAGGCCATTGTACGGCCAAGTACTGTCCATTAACCTCTCCTCCTCTATTGAAGGTGTTAACCCTATGAATATTCTTTAATATTCTTTTTGTCTTATGAAAAATGATTTAGTTTTGTGAAAGATATGAGTGTTTTAGGACTGTAATTTTTAGATTTTCCCTAGAACAGTCTTGTTGTAGCATTTGGTATGGTTTTGTACAGATATATATAGGCACAATCCATACATTTATGGAAATAGGATTGAAGTACCTTTCAAATTAATCTAGTTTTAGGTCTTGACTTGATTCTTAGAGGAAGATATCATGTTTTTTCTAAAACTGCTCTGTTAACTAGGTTAACTAGGGTTTTGGTAGGAAAAATGTCATAAAACCTCATTCCACCATGGGAATCCTCTAATACTTAGTGGAATGAAAGTAGAGGGAGTGATGAACATGTTGACCAAGGCTCAAGAGTGAAAAAGTTGTTTTGGTGTGTTTAAATTGATGCCATAGGTGACTGTAGCAGCATTTTCCTTGTTATTTTTGCATTTAAAGTGGGAAAACAAGCATAGAATGAAATTGTCTTGCATCCTGACCACAAAACCCTTGAAATACATTGTTTTGCCATCCATGTGAAGTGTCCAAGGGGTCCAGAGATTTTGGTGGTTCCATCCAAGGGTACTTGCTTCACAAACTAGGCCTAATTAATGCTTAAAACCACTAGGAGGGTTATTGGTTAAGGCATACTTTCCAAAACAACCCAAACCCATTCTGGAGTATGTTGTGGGGAAGCATAATGGGTATCTGTTGCATGTCTAAGAGTTGCATTTGGATGTCTGTACAAAAAGGTATTGGGACTGTTCTTTGTTTGTAGGGCTACTAGCCTTTCTTGAGGTTTGTGAAGGAACTAATAATTCAAAGTTTGATCCACCTTTGCCAATTAATGGGATGGGTTCTAGTACATGCCCAAACACTATTTCCAAGAAGAATTCAAGAACTTTAACTGTTGTTCCCACTTTTCCATGAAGATCCTTGTTTTTGGGCTTATTGGTGTAGTTGAACCTTGTCAAATTTGTCCTTCTTCTTGTATCCAATTTGCCTCTACATCACATAGCTAGATGTGTTTTGAGATGGTTGGGGTTGACTAAGATAGGGATAGGTATGATGGAGTGTAGAAGAATGTTGTGGTGGAGGGACATAGGTTGCATTGATGTTTTGTGATGGTTGGGGTTGCATGACATTGTTTGGTTTAAGGATACGACGGGTTGATTATGGTGGGGGTGGTGTTTGTTGAGACCCTTATTGCATGGCCACATAAGTGTTTCCCGAATTGTAATTTGGTGGAAAACCTTCTCATGATGGAGTAGCCAATGTTCCACTTGCGATTGGTGTGGGCATTTTAGGAGTTTGTCGTATGTCTAATTGAGCTATAGCGGTTTGTTTGGCTAGTTCTGCTTGACGTTGGAGAGTCTCTTGTTGGTGTTTGTAGATCTCCATAGGAGTCACAAGTGGTGATATGGGTCTCTCTTCCGTTGGGTTTTGATAAAGGGGATTCTCATATTGTGCAATTGTTCTCCCTTGTGAGTTTTGTTTAGGTATAGGAGTGGTCACAGTTGACATGGTTTGGATCGCAGTTATGGCATCATGGGTTTTGTTTGGCTCCTTAAGATTGGATATATCAAAATCTTGAGGTAATTTGGCTCCTTGCTCTACTAATAAGCGGAAGAAATAATCTTGGTTTTCACTAAGGATTTTGTCAAAGGCGGCCATGGCTCTAGGATCTTATATGATTTCATCAAGGTCATGTCTATCTACTTGAGAGGATTGACCTTCTTCAAAGTGTTGCTCTTCTTGAGATGCGACTTGAGCTGTGGTATAACTGGGTGTAGCAAAATCATGAGGCAAGCCAATAGTGAATTGAGTTACATCTACCAAAGGTACATTACCTTCTTGAGGATTGTTTGGTTGGTCATGTTGCAACCTGTTTTGTGAGTTGGTTAGTCTTTCCATTGGTGTTTTTGGAGTACCCTTTGGAGTCATGTTGGATTGGCTTGGTTGAGGTGTATGAGGAGGCGATTTGCGCTTCCTTGGGACAACTTGTTTAGTCTTCATAGTTTGCTGGAGTCTAGTGGTTACCATGGGATGCACTAGGATACTTTGTTTGAGATGCTTGCTAGGATTTTACTGTGTTTTCTTTGGAAAAGACAATTTTGATGAACAGTTTAATGGACCAAAGGCGTTGTACTATTTGACCAAAGGTACAGGACTGTGTTACCAAAGGTGCAGGACTGTGTTACCAAAATTGAGCTACTTTGTTACCAAAGGTGTTGGACTAAGCTGCTAGACGCGAGGTACTATTATACCAAAGGCGAGCTACTATTATACCAAAAGCGAGCTACTGTTATACCAAAGGTGCTGAAGTAGTCTACCAGAGGCTAGGTACTATTATACCAAAGGTGAGTTGTACTGTTATACCAAAGGCGAGCTGCTATTATACCAAAGGTGCTGAAGTAGTGCCAGTGATATTTATAAGGAAAATTTTGATAGATTTGGATCTAATTTTTGATTGGATTTGCTTTGGCAAGAGAAAACACATCAAACAAAGTGGCAAAAAGGACTGACATAATAGATAGTGTATGTTCGACGCTCACAAAAAAGAGTAATGTTCCCACGGGTATAAGATAATTACAAACAATTTTAAGCACTTTTTATCCCTAGAGACAAGGTTTCATTGCAGTAGTTCAACTCACAACTTAATTCTCCATCGACCAAATGTTATTCCATATAGGTGTCAGACATTTGTATCTTTGCGAGAGATGATAGGCAGGGATATCTCATCCTCCCCTCAGAAAGCTCAAGTAGATCACAAGAGCTTTATAGCTGAGGGAATACTATCTCTTCTCAAGGGAGGCAATGGTGAGTATCTTGGGGGCTTAAATCGATTCCCCTTGCACTGATGATTACCGCAACGTTTGGAGATGGATCAGGTAGTCACTATCTAGATTGGTTCTTAGTAACTTTGAGGGACCAACGCCTTACAAGCAATGTGACAAGCTACTAAAAGCTTTAATGAATCCTACTAAGGGTATCAAACACTTCGTACAATATGAAAATCGTTTCCACAAAGTGCTAGTACACCTCTTTTCAATTTGGCACCACAAGGTAAGGCTGACATCGGTTAGAACTTGGCTTTCACCTTATCCCTCTTATATAGCGGTTCAAAGGAAAACTCCACTTAGGGTCATCCCTTTTGGATGAAGTGCAATCCAAAAGTAGGCCCTTCTAAAGGAATAACTGAAATGTAAGATCAAGCATGTCAAACAAAGGTTCAATTGTCCCGTTATAAAAAAAATAAGGTGCAACTAGTTTAGGCACACACACTATTGTTGTTGTCAATTGTCCCTTATGAAATTGAAGTGTTTTGCATTCATGTCCATTGTCCCTTAGAAAATTGAAGTGTTTTTGCATTCATGTCCATTGTCCCTTAAGAAAGCAATATGTTCCTAAGACTTAGATTGTAAAAAAGATGTTTTATCCCTTAAGAAAACAATATGTTTTCAAAGATTTACAAAGATGATTGTTCAATTGTCCCTTAAGAAGGCAATATGTTTCTAAGACTTAGTGTGATAGATTGATATTCTTCAATGCTCGTCATGCATGAACATGTTAGGGAAACCCATTTGCTCTGTTTGAGTGATAAGAAGCTGCAAAAATTTGATTAGTTCCACACAAAGCAAGTAGTTAGCATGTGTTTGAAGTCATAGATTGAGGATAGGCCAATGAGTGGTCTTAAAAAATAAAACTCAGAAAATTCTTGAAATGATATTACCACTGTGTAGAGGATAGAAAAAAACAACTTAAAAAAAAAACATCACCTGAATCCGAGTCCGTTTGTGAAAGTTATGAGGCTTCGAAGGTCTAAAAACTGTGACAAGACAGAGACAACAATGAGAAAATGAGTTTTTAAAAAAAATAGAGAATTTTGAGAAAAACCAATTTCACCACGATGTAGATCACGAAATTCTAGCCTATTAAAAAAAAAGCACTCAAATACGTGTCCGTATGACCAAGATAATGAGGTTTAGAAATTACCTTCTTGATTCAAAAAGTCAATGAGGAGGGGTCTGATTTAGCCCTTGCTACTGGCACTTGGTCACTGATGTGACCTGCTGCTGGAGGGTGCTAAAAAAATCTTCTATTTTTAAAAAATTAAAATTAGTTTTTAAAAATTTCCTTTTTTTTTTCAAACTTAAAAAAAAAATTTAAAAAAACTTAAAAGTTTAAAATAAATTTTAAACGGCTGCATGAACTTTTAAAAAGTTTTAAGTTTCTTTTCGTTTTAAAAAATCAAACCTGTCCAAGTACGGCATGCACAGGTACGACAACTTTTAAAAACTTGTTTTTTTTTGCTTTTTTATTTTTGATTGATTTTTTTAATTTTGCTTTTTTTTAAAACAAATTTTGAAAAAAACAATAAAAACAATTTTTTTTGTCCCTGCACAGTGATTGTACGGCCTCGAGTTGCATGCCCGAGGTAAAAAAGTTTGTCGAATTTTTACCTGCACCGAAATAGGCCAAATTATATGTTTTCTTCACCTCTCGACCCCTCCGGATGCAACCGTAACCTCCATTTTTGCTCAGCAAGCTTCCTTCAAAAATTTATTTTTGAATCTCTCCTAGACAAAGAGTTTAAAAAACTTGTGAAATCAAACTAAAAATTCCACAAATTTGATATTAGATCAGGACCATGGGTCCCACTAGGCATGCCAAAATGTGTATAGGAAAAATTGATAGGTCAAATGATAAAATCACAAAGCAATGATAATAACAACTCAATTACCCATAACATAAAGAAATCGATCTAAGTAAAAAGCTAATATTAATGAATAAAACAAATTAAAAACAAGAAAGTCTTCACCTAGATTCTCTTTGTCAAATGTAGATTGCTCAATAACATTGTGAAACCATGTTTGCAACAAGCGGATGTAGGTTGTGTTCGTGCTCAAAAGATTGAAGTGCTCAACAATGCGATGTATGCTTAATTCGATGTTAAGGAATGCCTGAGAATAAATGATTGAAGAGTGCTCAATAGCTAAATGATCGAAGAGGATTTGTTATGAGATGAGGGGGGTTTATATAGGTTTCAAACATGATCGATCAATGGATGAAATAAATCTAGAGAATGGATGGTTGAGATAAATCAAATAACTCATGCTGAATGTGCACATGACATGTGTCACTCCAAAAAGGTATTTTTATTAAAATAATTGCTTTTTTTGGTAAAGATAGGATTTGATTTCATAAATTAGAATGTTTTTTCTTCTAATTCATGAGTTGATGAAAATAAGATAAATTAAAGCCAATTAACTTAACTTTTAGATTTGCCTTTTTTAGAGTTCTAAAAATAAGACTGATTGTGCACATAAGTTACCATGATATTTTTAGAGGAATTGGAAAGATTTTTGAAGAAATTAAATAAATAAATTTATTTAATTGTTTGTGCATGATAGAGGAATATGAAGATTATAAATAAAATACTTGATTTTATTTATTTTTAGAGGATTGAAATAATTTAAATAAATTTGCATGATTTATTTAAATTTGGAAGAACAAATTGATTTAATTAAATAATGTAGACTTGAAATTTGAAAGAGGATAATGATTTAATTAAATAATAAAAATTATTTAATTTTGGAAGAATATAGAGGAATTTAATGAAATTAATTAAATAAAGAGGATTTATTCAATTAATGTTGAAAATAAGTGATTTGGACAAATTTGATGAAATTAATTAAATAATTAGATTATTTAATTAACGCTGACTGCAGGTGATTTGATGAAATGCAAGTGATGTGATGACTTGGTCATTTTTGGGTGTCTACAACATCATTTCCTACCTGAAATTCCTTATATCTCCTCTTTTGATATGCCTTAGCCTTTTACTGAATATTCATCTTATTAATGTGCTTTCTCACTTCTTCATGCAAATTCTTCAGGTGTTCTACAAATTCTTCAGCTTCGGCACTTGTCTTTTCTCCCTTGTCAAACTTCCTTAACTCTGAAGCATTTCTTGGACTATTATACAATCTAGAATGGTGATTTACCAGTACTCCTATTGATAGAATTGTTGTAAGAAAATTATGCCTGTGGTAAAATCAAATCCCATCCCTTGGGCTTATCTCCTACTAAGCATCGTAGCAGGTTACCCAAACTCCTATTCACCACTTCTGTCTGTCCATCAGTTTGTGGATGGTGTACAGAACTAAACTTCAAATCTGTGTTCAACTTCTTCCACAATTTCCTCCAAAAATAACCAACCGACTTGGTATCTCAATCTGAAACTATGCTCTTAGGTAGACCATGTAATCTCACCACCTCCCTGAAAAATAACTCAGTAATATGAACAGCATCATTAGGCTTCTTACAAGGAGCAAAATGTGTCATCTTCGAGAATCTGTCCACCACCACAAAAATGGAATCATGTCCTCTCTGTGTCCTTGGTAAACCAAGAACAAAATCCATACTAATATCATCCCATGGCTTCTCAGGTATTGGTAATGGATGATATAGCCATGTATTCTGACTTGTTTCTTTTGTCATCTGACACACTGTGCAACTCTGCACAAATTTCCTCACATCTTGCTGCAGTTGTGGCCAATAGTAATTCTTACAATTAATAGCAATGGTCTTATCCTGACCAAAGTGTCTGGCTAATCCCCGACTATGCTTCTCCTTAATCAGGTTCTCTCTCATGGAACTCCTCAGAATGCACAACTAGCTTCCCCTAAACAACATGCCATCTTGGATTATGAAATCCAACCATTTTGTCCTACCCAAAGTAACAAGTTCCAGACAAGCTTTCCAGGCCTCTGCAAAATCTAGATCTTCAGGATACAAACTTTTGAGTTCATTGAACCCAACAACCTCTATCTTCATTTATGTCAACAAATTTTACCTTATGTTCAAGGCATCTGCAACTCTGTTGGACTTCCCACTCTTGTGCTTAAAAAAAAAAGTATAACTCTGCAAAAACTCAACCCATTTTAAGTGCCTTTGATTTAACTTTCTATTTTGTAGTTACACAACACGCCCCATTTTGCCTCAACAATACAGGGACCCAACTTTTCTTCTTCCTTGTTTCATGTTTTGGGTGATCTAGTAAAATCAGTCATGTATGTCACCTCAAGGGGGGATGGACCCACCATCAAATGAAGTCAGTTGTCAAAGTCAACATTTACTATTATTAACTTCATGGTTGTAAAGTACACAAAATTTTAAGTAGGCTTGCCTTTTCGATCACACAAAAAATTGTCTAAAGGCAGGGAGTTATGTTGAGTCAAAGTTTGGTCAAACTTGATATTACCTGAGGGGGGTCATATTTCTAACATCAGTCATATTCGATAAAAATCACCTGATCCTAGAATTATTACCTAGGACTCATTAGATACCCGATACGCAGACGTCAACGTCAAATAAGAATTAGTATTTACTCTTCAAGGAGCTTCATATATTCACGGGGGGGCGGACGGGGGGGGGGGGGGGGTCATGTTTCTAACATCAGTCATCTTTCCTAAAATCACCCCTTCGTGGATATCACCCTACATCAATATGATGATGATGTCATTCAATTCCAACGAATGAAAGAAATCACCTCGATGATGACATCATCATCTCATCTAACCTGAGGGGGGGTCATATTTCCAATATCTGTCATATTTCCAATATCTGTCATATTTCTCAATATGACAATGGCGTCACCAAAGAGGTAATTAATAAAACATCGATGGCATGATGATGTCATCATGATCTTGTCCCTGAAAAGGGGATCATATTTTGGAGAGCCCCTGATCCTAATTTCATGACTCGATAGGCTCTATGGTCAAAAGGTCGACCATATCACCTGATCTTTTATACACTATTATCCCGTAAAAATTATAGATGAAAGAAGGGGGTCATATTATTCGTGGGGGGTCTTATTTCTAAATATCCCTGATCTTTCGAAGATCACCCTTCCTTTAACATTAAATTCAATCAAAGCGGTAGATGAACTCCCGCCAATTACAAATACAAATTGAACACTTAGTGGCATCTATGCATTCCCTACAAATGATCAACGGATTTAATCAAGACAGCACATTTTACCCTAATTCTCCTTATTGATCTATTTAAAAGTGAAATTCAAAGGTCATTTTTATTTACCTTGAGATAAATCGAAAGTTATAGAGCTCCAAAGTCAAACCCTTATCAGCTACCTACAAGCAGATTGGACCTACAGCGTAACAGAATGGAATGGGTGACATTGCATGTCTATAGTCTTTCTTGTAATCATTCGTATAATCTTAAGGAAAGCATTATCAGGTAAGTAACTTCAGGGCCCTCTCCTTTATTATTTTCTATAATTTTCCAGGTAAAAATACTTATCTTTATTAGGGTAAATCCACATAGTAATGTATGAAAAGTTTCAAAGTAATAGGTAGTAAAGGTGATGCATGATATCTTTGAGAGTGCATAGGGATATCATGGGTAAGATATGTCGTGCTTGTTACAGGATTCAATGGCTGACGTTAGAAGAAATAGATTCGAGGCTGAATTCTTGAAGCCCATGTTTGTACAACCCGAAGGGGTAGGCTTTAGATATGGTGTCATTGGAGATACACATCAAGGGGATATAGAATTGGATGCATGGACCAGAAAATTGGATAATGATAAAGATAACGCTATACTAGACAGAGTATTTATGACTGGGATGTGGCATGCAGTAGGTTTTCCGTATGCCATAGATGCCGTAGAGCTGGTGGTGGAGTGTGCTAGGAATTATAACCCAGAGAACAGAAGAGTGGAGAAGCACGGTAGGATATATGTTGATTTCTTGGTCGAGGGCCTCACAACTATTTTCAACTTGCCAATGGGAAATAAGGTGGTTAGGGTAGATTTACAGAAACTGGAGAGAGAATACAACAATAATAAGAAGGATGCCCGAAAAAGGATGTATCAGTGGAGGGTGAAGAACAACACCTATACGGCCTCGGCCAAGCTGCCAGTGTACCTATATAAGTTTGATTTTGATGATGAGTATCAATACATGATTGCCCTATTAAGCAGGATGACTGGAAAGCCACATGCTGGTAATTTTGAGAACTTGATGTTTGGCATCATCCAGATGGTCTTATATTCAGACAATAAGCCTCGGTGGGCCAACATCATCAGTGACAGCCTGAACGAAGGAATGAGGAAGCTGGGAGGACAGGCATGCCTATTTTACATGACATCTTATGTTGTGTATTCCTGTGCCTCCCAAGGAACATTTGATGCCCTACAGATAGAAGGAAGACTGGGGAATAACCCCAGAGATACACATATATGGGATCATTATCCCCAACTACAAAGAAGAGTATACCTCCAAGACTACAAATTGGTGAATGATGCATTCTCAATGCATCTGGTTAGAACAATGGAGGGGGATAGGACCAAGAGGCTGAGCATGGAAACTCAAGAAGTTATTTACAAACATGGGGCCTGGTTCATCCAATTTGCTACATTTTCATATATCAGGATTGAGGGATTTGACGGACAGCCCCTCATGTTGCTAAGATACCCTACTGATAGAGTCATCTTGATGGAGTTTGTTAGACAGGTTTCTCCATCAGTTGAGGCTTACAAATCTCAAAGGAAGATCCCTCCAGTTTTATTCCCAGTGTTCATGGGGTGGTATTTATGCCTAAATTCACAAAGCATTAAGCATGCTATTGGGGGGCTAAAATTAATGTACTTACAACCATATCCTCTCGCCAGATCATATGATCCTTATGGGAGGATGCAGAAACTTCTGGGAAAGCAAATACACCAAAAGCATCTAGAAGACTTTTGGATTGATTGTGATGATGAGGCTGAAGTGAGAAGGAGGAAGTATCAAAGGCTTACCTTGAATCAAATCAGGACCTTTGACTGTATCCCAGTGCCAGCACAATTACATAATGATGATTGGAAGGTAATGTCTAATGAATACGAAGACAATAAGGTGTATAATGACACCATATCAGCCCTTGATCTTACACAACTGGAAGATATATCTTTGGATCAAATAATGCAAGGGGTGATCCAACTGACCCAAAGGTGGGTGGATGTAGATATTACAAAGCTAAAGAAGAAGGGCATGGCCCTCACTATTAACAATAAGAAAAAGAGGCAGGAATTATCTGATGAAGAATACGATGATTTCTTGATTGATAAGAGGAAGTCTAATGGAGAAAGATTACCTGTCGAGAAACAAAAGAAGATACCCTCCAAGGGAAAGAAGGTGGGGAATGAGTTGAAAGGGGTGACCATTGAAAGAATTATATCTAAGGGTGATGGAGCATCTACATCAGCACATGTGTCCACATCACAACCACCCCCAGAGAGATCAAGAACTAAGAGAATTTTGAGGCCTGTGATGCAGGTAGAGGAACAGGCTCTACAAGGAGAGTTAGGAGAGGATTCCCCTTTAGAAGAAGAACAGATAAACGATAAACTTAGAGATGAAAACTTGCTAGTAGCAAGCAAGAAAAGGAAGCAGGTGTTGTAGACACCACCTCCTAAGAAATAAAGAACATCTATGAGGGGGAATGTCAACACTAATCCCATCATGTTGAGAGTAACGGGGAGTGAAGTTTTCAGAAAAGAACTGCAGCATGAAGTCCCCATTCCTGAGATAATCAAATTTAAAACTGAAAAGGCTGAGGAGCAGACTAGAGAAGCATACAAGATTAGCAGGGAATATCCTTTTCCCTTGGATGACACGGTGGAGCTATCAGATGATGAGGTAGTTCAAGATGTGGCTATTCAACATATGGAAACCTTGGGTGCCAACATTGGGATGACACCTCATGGAACTCCACTAGCCCAGATGAGGGTGTTGCAAGAAGAAAAGTAGATGGAGGAAATGAAACAAGATAGCTCGGAGAGAATAGCCTAACAAATAGGGCTGGATAATTTGGTTGATCAGGTCAAAAGCCCTGCAGTAATAGACCTGACATATAGGGGTGATGTAAGTCCAAATAAGGACAATAATCTGCCATTAGAGCCTAAGCAGATTGATGAGACGAAGCATACTGAGAAAGGTGATGCTCCACTTGATCTAAACCAGGATCAAGATAAGGTATCCATAGAATCAAAAGCACAACAACAGAGTGGGGGTGATCAGGGTAAAGACCCAACATCAGAAGAGAAATCAGCTGAGGAAGAAACCAATACAAAAGAAGTTAATGCATCAAAAGGTATGGAGCCGAGCAAGGCTCGGCACAAGGTGACAGAACAAAAAATGAGATAGAGACTGTGGCTGGGAATAATCAAGATGATACTCAGAGCCACAATACATAGATTCCTCAAGAGGCCAACTTGCCACAAAATGAGCCTGAGGAGAAGGATCAAGAAATCCCTAAGAATTCACTGGGGGAGGCACAAGATCAGAGCATCAATACTTCACAAGAGCCTCCTCCACAAAGGGAAGTCCTTCAATAAGAAGAGCCCCAGCAGGATCCCCCTCATGATGAACTTCATGAGGAAGAAATCAAGAAGGTACCCTTGCCACCAAGGATAGAAGCTGATACAGGAAGACAGGACACCTATGATGTAGAAAGAGCCCACCAAGGATCTGGAGGTGATATACCTCACTGGGTGCGACAGGAGATACATGTGCAGCAAAGGGAAGAGGTGCAGGATTTTGATGTGTCTACCCTATTTGCTGACAACATGATGAAGCCAAGGAGAAAGCCCAGGCTGACATCTGCAATAAAAAGAGATCCTACTACAGGTAGGAGGACCACACAGGTGGCTCTCCCTATAGTTGAAAAAGAGAAAGGCAAAATTAGCCTGGAGGAGTTTCATATCACTAATGTTGATCTAGGTTTCGCCAATACGGACCAAGAAGGTCAGGAAGGAAAAGATATCATTGATTCTCTAATCCAAAGGGTAAAGAGGGAAAAGGAGAAGAATAAGGTACCCACAGAATCAGAAGCACAACAACAGAGTGGGTGTGATCAGGGTAAAGGCACAACATCAAAAGAGAAATTAGCTGAGGAAGCAACCAATACAAAAGACGCTGATGCATCAAAAGGTACGAAGCAAGGCTCATCACAAGGTGATAGAACAGAAAAAGAGATAGAGACTGTGGTTGGGAATAATCAAGATGATACTCAAAGCCACAATACACAGATTCTTCAAGAGGCCAACTTGCCACAAAATGAGCCTAAGGAGAAGGATCAAGAAATCCCTAAGAATTCACTGGGGGAGGCACAAGATCAGAGCATCAATACTTCACAAGAGCCTCCTCCACAAAGGGAAGTCCTTCAACAAGAAGAGTCCTAGCAGGATCCCCCTCATGATGAACTACATGAGGAAGAAATCAAGAAGGTACCCTCACCACCAAGGATAGAAGCTGATACAGGAAGACATGACACCTATAATGTAGAAAGAGGCCACCAAGGATTTGGAGGTGATATACCTCACTGGCTGCGATAGGAGTTCCATGTGCAACAAAGGGAAGAGGTGCAGGATTTTGATGTGTCTACCCTATTTACTGAGAGCATGATGAAGCCAAGGAAAAAGGCTAGGCTGACATCTGCAATAAAAAGAGATCCTACTACAGGTAGGAGGACCGCATAGGTGGCTCTCCCTATAGTTGAAAAAGATAAAGGTACAATTAGCCTGGAGGCATTTCAGATCACTAATGTTGATCTAGGTTTTGCAAATGAGGACCACAAAGGTCAAGAAGGAAAATATATCATTGATTCTCTAATCCAAAGGGTAAAGAGGGAAAAGGAGAAGAATAAGGTACATAAAGAGCACATTGTTCAATTACATTCTTTTATAAAAGGGTTGATTAACCCTGATCATACACCAATTAATCTGGCCATCCCATTGATTATTATATCACAAGACGAGGTTACCAAATTGGACCTAATGAAGCATGAGGTGACGGTGATGAAGAAATGGATGTTATCAGCATTTGAAGGGGCTGAGGAGGTGGTACAGACCTCTCTGCAAAGATGGAATTCTTTGAGCACTTTAAAGAGGAAGGTGGACACAATGAAAAATGAAACAAGTAGAAGGTCATTCAAATTGGAGAAGGACCTGGGTGCTCTGAGTGAGATAAGAAGAATTGATCCACAGATTTTGATAAGTAACAAGGTATTAGATAATAACACTGCCCTGCTAACGGGGATCTGGTATGAAGATATCTGGTTCGAATGTGATGTATTGAAGAAGTGTAGTGGTAAGCTCAGGGACATCAGTGTCAAACTACATAGCATGATGGCATATGAGGCAGAGACCCTAGAGGCCTTAGAGGGAAAAATACAAGGTAAAATTGAGAATCAAGATGCAGATTTTGCTGTGAAGGCTCTACATGATAATTTCAAGCCTATAGCAGATGACCCCCTAAACAACTTGACAGAGGAGGTGATGAATAGAGTCATGAGGATGAAAGTCAAGGTGGAAACGTATAATGAGACGTTAAACAACAGGAAAGGCAAAATGGAAGCCCTCAAGGCTAAGTTCCACTCCCATAAACATGCAATAATAAAAGCTAAAGTCCAAGATGGGGGAGAGATAGATAGAATTGTACAGCTATATGAGGCAATTAGGACAACAGTAAAGGTCCATGTTCAAGATGATCTATATCAAAGAAGTAGTGAAGATGAAGGTGATGTAGATAGTGAGGGTGATGAAGAAAATGAAAAAGAAGAACAAGATGAAGAATAAGTATAGATGCATCACCAAGCAAACATATGCATAAGGTTACTTGTGAGTAACAAGTCATATAGATGGTTGCTAGCTAGAAACTTGTGCCACAAATACAGATGTTGACTAAGTCCATGATGAATTATTAGTCGTTGATCTGAATTGATAAATCTCGACCATTGGTCAGTTGTAACCACCTCCCCTCCTTGTTCTATAAAAGGGGTGGGAGTGCATCTTTTCAAGCATTAGAAACTTAATTGAAATTTGATTGCCGAGGAATTCAGGACTAATTTCAAGGTTATTGTGAATCTACATGTTTTGCATGCTTTATGAAAGAGAAGCTGTTTTGATTACAAATCATTGTAAATCCTGAGTAATCTGTGAGTGGAATCTGGATATATGCATCGATTAGCTGCATCCCTTGGAGTGTTTTTCAGTCTGCATATATTGTTTTCATTCTTTGTTCCTTTGAAGTTAGCATCAACCATACCTAACTGTGGAACAACCTGGTGAATTATGGTTTGATTTATTCTCTTCATCACTGTATCTTGTGTGTAAGTGATTCAATAACTAAAGGTTCACTAAAATTAGAAGTATTTCCTTAAATTTATTTGAATTTCATTACAAATCACTTCCATAATTGCAAATAACATACAATCTAAAGCAAAATAAACATGAAATATGTAAATAATTCGTAAATAACTGAAAATACAGAGCATATTGTGAGTAAAAGCATGTTAAACTGATAAATATCATGCCAATACAGATAAATATCTATGATGAACATATAAATATCTACTTATAGACTCATTATTTGAATAAATACATAGTGTAGAAGCATGTGTAAGTTCATGATGATCAATATTTAGAAGAATTGATCAAACTTACAAATATCACAAAGATTCTTGGGATAAAGTAGAAATAACCTCTTTGTGAAGTGAATTTACAGAATACAAGTGCATTATTGATCATCTAAGCAAATGTAAGACCCCTTGAAATGGAAAACAACAAGTCACATCAACCTTTGAGTAATGTCAGACGATCATGACCTGATCAATGAAGCCTTGGAGTCATCAATTTACCTTAAATTGATCGTACTTTACAAGATAATAAAGGTTTGTTGTGCAAATTTTTATGCATGTTATTATGACTAACAATCATCATCAACATAAATTGGTGCTAGAAGGAAGGCATGATCTTCGCTACATAAAAGGTGATTCAGTAGCGCGTGTGTATTTCCTTGTGTCAAAGTAAGGTAACATTCTCACAGGCCATTACTTTAAACATACTTGCAAAATTTGTTGTTTTGTGCCTCTTATATGCCTGTTTATCATGAATATTGAAGAATTATGCATAAATATCTCAAGCTTTGCAGTCAATTCTTGTGATTCTTCAAAGATAAATTGTCATTCGGGTTTTCTTATTAAATCTTTGAAGTAGCTTGCTTGTGATACCGGACATCTAGATATTTGAGTGCGAAAAGTCTCATACCTGTTCATATTTGCATCATCCCTGCAAATATCACATAAATATCCAATCAATTTTAGACTCTGGCCATAAATACATCCTTTACAGGAGTAGTTTAGTTCATCTTTACAATAAACCAAGTTGAATTTCCATAAATTGTAGAAATCCTGGCTCTCAGGCCAAATACCAGGTCCAAATCCGGTGGACTTTTTGAAGAATTGCCTATTCGTGGATTCAAACCTAGAACAGTAGATATTCATCACAGTCTTGGTTCTAGTACATTGGAGGCTTCACCAGGACATACTCCAATAACTCATGTTGGATTATAAACACCTACAGGACCACTTGTAACACCTCTAGTCCAACCTCCTCCAGTCATAATGTCATTCTTTGCTGCAGAGTCACCTCTGACTTTCAATGCATATCATCCTCTACCTAAAAATCCTAATAAGATTTGTCCAAAGTATCATTCAAATCAGGATGCTGATGATCACATCAGAACATTCAAGGAAGGTTGTTGTAGAGCAAGAATTGAACATCAAGACATGGTATGTAGATTATTTCCATTTTCCTTAGGGGAGGAGGCATATAATTGGTATATCAATCTTGGTCAAGGTTCAGTTGGTTCATGGGCTGCCTTAGAGAAAGCTTTTAAGGATAGATTCAAGATACCTATAGGTCCTTCAATGAATTATCACCTATTTGCCACAATCAAGAGATTTGAAGGAGAACCTATTAATAACTTCAATGCTAGATTCCCAAAGATGCTTTCAAAGCTAGTTGCTCCTTATAATGTAGCAGATGAAGCTGCTAGGAGTATATACTATTAGAATCAAGGCAGACAACTGAGAGGGGGGGTGAATCAGTTGTCTCAAAAACTTCCTCTTATTAATCACTTAAATCCTTCTTGTAATTCAGTAGTATAATCATAAATTAATCATGGAAACATAATGCAATCATTCAAGAGTAGAAACACATTAACACATATGACACCAAGATTTTAACATGGAAAACCTGGTTAAGGGAAAAACCATGGGGTGACTAACCCAAGATTGTATTCTCTATTAAAAGAATAAAAGGAACAAAATGGCACATACCAATTAGGGCTAATTGCCTGAGCACACTGCTCACAAGAGGCCCACTGCCTACAGGAGACACATTGTCTTTAGAATAATAAATATTACATACTTGAACTGAAGAATAACATCTTCACCATGCTTGAGTCAGTTCCATTTAAGCCCAACACTTCTACTCTATTTTTCATACTTCTCCTCTCTACCACACTCTCATCTCCACCAGGATACATTTGAAATGACTTCACAACTCTTATTTATACAAGACATTGACTTTGGGATAATCATCCAAGTCAGCATACTTTACAGAGAAAATACACTAATACAACTAGACTAATTACAAAAGACTTCATGCAGGTCATCACATTGTCAGCCACACAGATTTGGGACTTCAATCTTCCTTGAGGAACATGCCATGCATCGCAAAACATCTTCAAGATCATTCGTAAGATGTGTAACTCATTCGGTCGGCCAAACTTAGGAAGAACATCATCATCCAGAAGTAATTCTTCAATTACGAGCTCAATCTTCAATGCGGACCACCAACATGAACTAGACACAATCCAAAGACCTCCACAAGCTTGCCTAAATCACCAAGAACATCCACACTACTTCTGCTTACTAAAATCATTCTCTCTTTCATCTGGAACCTCAAGAACACAGTCTGTCATCACTGTCATATTGGAATAGATGCTTGCGGACCTCCAGACCATGAACCAATTGAGTTGTAAATTCAAATTGACTTCCTAAACACTACACCAAATCCGTAGAACAAGATATTGCATTTCCAAATCTCACCGGACCTATTTGTGTCACTCTGTCATCTCTGAACAACTGCCAAAACCGGTTTTACTCAAGTGGCCATAACTTCTTCAGATATTCATGTGAACCTCTCAAAACTTTACTGGATCATCTTAAGACACATATCTACAAACCCTTTTATGTGCATCCTCTGACCTTCATCTTAGCTGGGATCTTTACCTCACTGTCTTCATTGTTCTTCTCTGTTCCTGATAGGACTAATTTTCTTAATATCCTTAGCATACAACTCATCCAATCCTTGACATCAATGCAACAGGAGTATGTTGACATCAATGACAACATCGGTTAGGCCCATACTTGCAACATATACTACTCAACATTAGATCCCCTAACTTCTATGTTTATCAGGAGAACACATCCTGGTGTCACAACCTTGGTAGGAGCTTTTGAAGAAGCCATAAAAGTCAATCAACAGTTGATCCCTACTCCAACGCCTAACATTGCATTTCCTACACATCCTGCATATCCTACTCAGCAACTAACTAATAGAGTTATGATGCCTCCAACTGTAATGCCAAGTCCTCTACAGATACCTCCACTTAGCATCATGCCACCTTCAAATGGAAATGGCCAGATGGTGCAACATCTAGGACATACACAAGTACCTCAGGGTGCAGGACAAAATAGTAACAATAATGGTTCTTCTTTCTTTAAGCCTCAAGTTGAGAATGTAGTAGCCAAGGCTCAAGAAGAAAAGGAGGAAATTAAAGAAATATCAGCACAACTAAAATTACTCATTTGAGAAGTCAAAATTTCTATTCCCAATCAAATCATAATAGAGGATATAATAATGACATATTTGGATATCCTGATAGGGGATATAACAACAATAACAATAATAATAGTGGTAACAATAACGTCCCTATACAGCCTAGAGTGTGGAACACTAGGCCAAACAATGGCTCCTTGCCATCACCCTTAGATAATCAGCCTCCTGGTGAACCTAAGCAGACTACTAGGGTGAACCTAGTAGAAGCAGCTCTTACAAATTGGTGTAGGATGCATAACACCAATGCTCATACAAAGCTGGATTGTCCTCAATTCAGGATAGCAGCTAGTATATTTCAAGCTGAAGTATCAAGTACTGCAAGTAATCCACCTGTTGTTAAAGGAAATGAAATTGTCCCTTGTGGATATGATTCTGCTCTTGTATTGGAAAGTTTCATAATCATCCTTAACAACAGATATTATCATCCCATGAGAACTACACCCTAGCATGTGAAGAGTCAGCTATGGCTTTTGAAACAAATTATGTTTTCCCTTTTGAGGATGAAAATGAGCCATCAATTGAACATGAAGAAGTGCATGCTTATCAGCATCAATATCAGGGTAAACATAACTATAACTTGAGGAATAATTCAAACAGGCCCACTGGCCCTTTGACTACATCTTTGCCTCCAAACAATTTTAGCACTCCACCTAATCCTAAGGTAAGTAATAACCCTGGATTTCCCAAAGTTAATGCTCAATCTCTAGCACCACAAAGTACAGTAGCAAAGCTAGTAATCAGTCTCCAGAGTCTAATAAATTGGTCACATACTTAGCTAATGAAATGAAAAAGATCAAAATAAGGCTGTCGCTATCAAAGTTGCTTAAAACCCCAGCTATTAAGAGAGCATTCATGAAATCACTAGATGACCCTACGCCAAAAGAAGACAGTCATCTCTCAAACCAGTCTTTGAATAAAGATCATGCAGTTAAGGATACTAATGTTAAACATAGAACTTCAGCTACTGTTCAAGCTGCTGGAACTTCACACATGACCGCCTCCATTTCTCCTTACCATAAGGATGTTCAGTAAGAATTTGCATAATTGTTTAGTAGATTCAGGTGCATCTACTAATGTAATGCCATTGTCCATATGTAACGCCTTAGGGTTACATCCTGCTAAGTCACTGAAGAAGGTAACACAGTTAGATAAAACTGAGGTGAGTGTCGTAGGAGAATTAACCCACATTCATATGCAATCAGCATCAAATCCAAGAATTTAATACTACATTGATATCCAAGTAGTAGATATCCCTGACACATATGGAATGTTGCTCAGCAGGGATTGGTCAAAAACACTTAATGGATACATGTCCACTGATTTCAATCACATGTGGCTACCTTGGAAAGGGATTCCCAACCAGATAAGGATAGATGTTGAACCCCGCATGAAGCATATGATTACTAAGTATAATAAAACTAATGAGATCATGTATGTAGATGTTGAACCTAGAGTTTACACCATCAGACCCCAAACCGTTAAGATAGAGGAGATCCTAATGTATGATGTTCATACTCATAATGATAATCTTTAGGATGATAGAATAACAATAGAATCTAATCAAAGTTCCGATGATGATAAGGAAGAAGATAATTTTAGGGACTTTGAAATATACTTATCTAGAGAGATGCAACATTGCCAAATGCTAAGCCTGTCTAATGAAGATGTTTTAATTGAAGGTTGGTACAGGTTGCATAATGAAGCACATTCTGAGAAGACTTGTGATGCTTGTTTAGACATGTTAGAACTGGAACAAGCATGTAGTGAAAGGGAATCATCATCATCCATGGTAGGTCATACAGATAGTTATAGTGATACTGATTCTTGTTTATCATATGTAGGTACAGAAGAATGCACAAATCATGATGAAAGTTATATTCATAAGATAGGAGAAATCTTGGTGTGCATTGAGAATAGTCATAAGAGTAACAATAATATCACCCCAGGGATAGATTGTTTGATTGAATCAGACTATGAAGTATCTGATGAAGTTAGAGATAGTAATTTAACCAAGTTTGAAGATTTTTTTATCAAAACAAATTCAGAGGATGCTGTTACAGTGTAAGTATCCACATGACGTTTTAATTGAGGGTTGGTGCAGGTTACATGAAGCACCACATTCAGAGACTACTTGCTCTTTATGTTTGCATATTTTGAAGAAGCAGATGATGCTCTACTCAAAAGATCATGATTCAGATAGTAAAGAAGAAAAACAAGTATCAGCTTCATATCAGTCAGATAAAGGGAAGTTTGAGAAAAATGAGTTACCAAAACTAAAATGGATATCAGGTGGTGCAGCCGCCAAAGCTAGAAAGAAAAAAGAAGGTCCAGATAAGCCTTTAACTGAAGACAAGCCATGGATCCTTAGGTTTGATGGATCTAAATCAAAACAAGGAGCTGGAGTAGGAATAGATCTCATTGATCCAGCTGGGAAATCCTACTTAGCAGCATATAGATTACAGTTCCCATGTACAAATAATGTGACAAAATATGAAGCTCTGATTCATGGGATATTGTTTGCACTTAAAAAGAAAGTAAAGATTCTACATGTTTGTGTAGATTCGGAGTTAGTGGTAAGACAAGTAAGAGGCATATACTCTTGCAATTAAAAAAGGTTGTCTAATTACAGACACAGAATATGGGATTTGATAGAGGATTTTGATGCATTCAATATCACCCATGTGCCTAGAGAACAAAATCATAGACCAGATGCCTTGGCTCAAGCTACGAGTACTTTGGAGCCATTATCCATATCTGGTCTGAAGAGGTTTTTAGTTGAATTAATATCAGTGCCCTCTATACCAGATAATGTCATAAATCTTTAAGTGTTTGATGATGACCAATACATTTTAGACTTCATATCAAATAGAGATGTGTTTGATGCACAAATCATAGATGAAAGAAATGTGGAAGATCACATTTGGGAAGAAGAAGAAATCATGGATCTACCCAGTAACAAGATTCCCAGGGGGATGATAGAATTAGAAAGAGCATTTGATTTAGATAATATGCTAAAACAGAAAGATCTCCCTAAAGCAGATGGAGGAGAATATTCACCAGTCAATATAGGACAAGATGAAGAGAAAAAGAATGTCCTGATTGGAAAAGTGTGTAGAGAAGAAGAAGAAATGACATGAATAACTCAAACACTTAAAGATTATATCCATGTCATTGCCTAGACTTATGATGAGTTGAAGACTTATGATACCTCAATCATCACTCATACTATACCATTGAAGCCAGATGTTAAACCTTTTAGACAAAAGCAGAGTCATGTTAACGCCTTATTGGAATGCATCATTTTTGAGGAAGTAAAGAAATTGCTTAATGCCAGAATCATATTCCTTGTTAGCGATTCCACTTGGGTGGCTAACCTGGTCCCTGTGAGAAAGAAAATGGCGACATCAGGTTATGTGTAGACTTCAGGAATTTAAATAGAGCTTCTAAGAAGGATAACTATCCTTTAACTTCACTGGATGAGGTTCTACAAATAGTGAATGGTGCAAAAGTGATGTCATTTTTGGATGGTTTTTCGGGTTACAACCAGGTGATGGTAGATAAAATTGACAGATTAAAAATCGCATTCACCACCAAGTGGGGTATATTTTCTTACAGGCGCATGCTTTTTGGATTGATAAATGCTGGAGCTACTTTTCAGCAAGCAATGGATATAGCCTTCAGAGGGTTGATTGGCAAGTGTATAGTCATATATATGGATGACTTGACAGTTTTCTCTAAGCAGAGAGCAAACCACATAGAAGACCTCAGGAAAGTACTTAAGAAATGTGAACAATACAGTATATCATTAAACCCTAAAAAATGCATATTTGGGGTAACTACAGGCAAGTTATTGGGTCACTTAATAACAAAGAATGGGATCATCATTGACCCTATAAGAGTAGAATCAATCATGAAGATACAGCTTCCTGGAAGTAAGAAGGAACTGAAATCCTACTTTGGTAAGATTAACTTTGTCACAAATTTTATTACTAGTTTTGCAGAGATTGTCAGACCATTGAATGCAATGCTTAAGAAAGTTGCCAAAATTGAGTGGACGCCTAAAGCTAGAGTAGCTTTTGAGGACATCAAGAAAGCCGTATCTAATGCTCCTGTTCTGATTAGTCTAGATTATACAAAGGATTTATATATATATATATTCATTCACTTCAGAGCATACATCTGCAGTAGTATTAACCCAAAGAAATGAGGCTAAAGAAGAAAATTCTATAGCTTTCATGAGTTGTCCATTCAGGGATGCAGAACTCAGATACATGGATGTTGAAAGACAAGCCCTTGTTTTAGTCCGGGCAGTCAAGAAATTTAGGCACTACATCTTGAGAAGTAAGATAATTGTTGTAGTACCAGATGCAGCAATAAAAATGCTCCTAATGCAAAGTGAGCCTGGTGAAAAGAGAGCCAAATGGATAACAGTTCTCCAAGAATATGATATGGATATAATGCCCATGAAGTTAGTAAGAGGACAAGATTTGAGCCAAATGATATCAGAAATTGATCCTAATATCATGATCCAACATTATGTGATAAATACTAAGGAAAGTGAAGAGTGGTATTCAGATATCAAGCACATCCTGATTACTGGAAGGTGTCCATCAAGATTGCAAGCCTCACAAAGGAGAGCATTGAAGATAAGATCACAAAAATACATGATAAAAGGAGGAATCCTTTTCAAAAGGAATTATGAAGGAATATATCTCAGATGCTTAGAGAGGCAAGAAGCAAACAAGGTGTTGGCAGAATTACATGATAAATTTGGAACCGCACATGGGTCACATTTAGCCACTGCTCATGCTATCCTTAGAGCAGGATACTATTGGCCCACTATCTTTAAGGATATTACTGAACACATTAAATATTGTCATACATGTCAGGTTGCTGCTAATAGAGAAAGATATGCTGCTCAACCTTTGCAACCAGTAATGGAGATGAGCCCATTTCCTCAATGGGGCATGGATTTCATAGGACCCATCAATCCTACATCATCCTCAGGCCATAGGTATGTATTGACTATCACTGATTACTATACCAGGTGGACTGAAGCTGTCAGCAATAGGACATGTGCTGCAGAAGATGTGATCAAGTTTTTGGAGAGTAACATAGTAACTAGGTATGGAGTTCCTTATGCTTTAGTATGTGACAATGGACCTGCCTTTGCATCATTAAAATTATCAAGTTGGCCTTTTGATCATGGAATCATTCTGAAGTTTTCTTCAAATTACTATCCTCAAGGGAATGGACTAGGAGAGTCTACAAATAAAAATTTGTTGAGTATCATAAAGAAATTGATAGAGAAAAATCCTAGAGAATGGAGCACCCTATTAAAAATATGCCTTATGGGTAGATAGGACCAAAATGAAGGCCGCGTTAGGAAACTCTCCTTAGCAACTAGTATATGGGGTGGATCCAATCCTCCATGTTAACCTAAAGATCCCCACATTGCAGTTTTCACAAGAATATCTAGGCATAGATAGCAAACAAGAAGTCAGGTTACTTCAGCTAATGCACCTAGAAGAAAAAAGAAATTGAGCAATTGATCAGTTTTCTAAACATCAAGCTATTGTCAAACACTGGTTTGACAAAAGAGCCAAAATCAAAGCTTTTATTATTTCAGATCTAGTCCTTATGTGGGATAAAGCACATGAAAAGAAAGGAGATCATGGTAAATTTGATAAACTTTGGATAGGTCCTTTTCAAATTTCAGAAATCCTAGGAGACAGTACCTATAGACTTAAAACTCTAACCAGTGAGGATGTCCCATTACCAGTTAATGGACAATTCCTCAAACATTATTTCCAAGCTTGAAACAGAGTCATATAAGTTGAATGTATCATAATGTGCATGTTGTATAGTTGTTTGTACAGTTGCTGTGTTGTTTGTGTGTTTGCTTATTTGTTTGTCGAGTCTTTGTTTTGCTTAGTCAGGATGATGCAGCTTATCACCCCAAGAAAGAAACCAAATTGTTAGGATTCAAGTGATGAGAACAAATTCTTATATAGGTTATGACTCATTCTGAGGGGTATCTTTGACCAGGTCTATGATATCTTTTTCATCATGGTGCCTTTTCTTAATTAAGGAAGATTCTTCACAATGACTCACCTAAAAGCCTTGGGTTTGTGGAACACATAAGTATAGGTGTTAAGTAAAAAATCCAAAGGGACTCCCTTTCTACTAATACAATCTCCAACCTAAGACAACAAGTGACTATATCTTGCATATTGAGCTTACATGATGATATTTTATGAACACAAAAGAGAAATAAATATTGAAACTTCAAAAGAACAAAATTAGGCCATCTAAGTAACCTTACTGGGGCTATGGACGCCTATTGGCAGTGGGGCTATACTTAGGGTGATTGTATAGATAACCTTGTTGAGGCTATGGACACCTGCTGGCAGCAAGGCTCAATCTAGGTTGGCTATGGGGATGATCTCAAAATATGTATCTTAACACCAGTTACTCATGTTTTCAACTTACTTTCAAGATGAGGATAATTAATCATCTACACACACTTGATTCCTTGCTAGCATTGTTACAATAATGAACATCATATCATTCAGGAAGATCATAATACTTATGCTTAGAAAGAATTAGAATGCTATGTTAGAAAGTGGTCACATCACTTGAATTATTGGAATTTGGTTATTTTCTTTGGTGGCAAGTTGTTGTGTAGTTACACAACGCGCCCCATTTTGCCTTAAGAAAACAAGGACCCAACATTTCTTCTTGCTTGTTTCGTGTTTTGGGTGGTCTAGTAAAATAATTCATGTATGTCACCTCAAGGGGGGATGAACCCACCATCAAATGAAGTCAGTTGCCAAAGTCAACATTTACTATTATTAACTTCATGGTTGGAAAGTACACAAAATTTTAAATAGGTTTGCCTTTTCGATCACCCAAAAAATTGTCTAAAGGCAGGGAGTTATGTTGAGTCAAAGTTTGGTCAAACCTGATATTACCTGAAGGGGGGTCATATTTCTAACATCAGTCATATTCGATAAAGATCACCCGATCTTAGAATTATCACCCAGGACTCTTTAGATACCCAATACACGGACGTCAACGTCAAATAAGAACCTATATTTACTCGTCAAGGAGCTTCATATATTCGCGGGGGGGGTCATATTTCTAACATCAGTCATCTTTCCTAAAATCACCCCGATAATGACATCATCAGCTCGTATGACCCGAGGGGGGGTCATATTTCCAATATCCGTCATATTTTTCAATATGGCGATGACGTCACAAAAGAGGTAATTAATAAAACATCGATGGCATGATGATGTCATCATGATCTTGTCCGTGAGGAGGAGGTCATATTTTGGGGAGCCCCTGATCCTAATTTCATGACTCGATAGGCTCTATGGTCAAAAGGTTGACCATATAACCCAATCTTTTATACACTATTATCCCGCACAGATTATAGATGAAAGAGGGGGGGTCATATTTCTAAATATCCCTGATCTTTCAAAGATCACCCCCCCTTTAACATTAAATGCAATTAAAGCGGTAGATGAACTCCCACCGATTACAAATACGAATTGGACACTTGGCGACATCTACATATTCCCTACAAATGATCAACGGATTTAATCAAGACAACACATTTTACCCTAATTCTTCTTATTGATCCGTTTAAAAGTGAAATTCAAAGGTCATTTTTATTTACCTTGAGATAAATCAAAACTTACAGAGCTCCAAAGTCAAACCCTTATCAGCTACTGCAAGCAGATTGGACCTATAGTGTAATGGAATGGAGCAGGTGACCTTGCACGTCTATAGTCTTTCCCGTAATCATTCATGTAATCCTAAGGAAAGCGTTATTAGGTAAGTAACTTCAGGGCCCTCTCCTTTGTCATTTTTTGTAATTGTCTAGGTAAAAATACTTATCTTTATTAGGGTAAATCAGCATAGTAATGTATGAAAAGTTTCAAAGTAATAGGTAGTAAAGGTGATGCATGATATCTCTGAGAGTGCATAGGGATATCATGGGTAAGATATGTCGTGCTTGTTGCAGGATTCAATGGCTAACGTTAGAAGAAACAGATCCAAGGCTAAATTCTTAAAGCCCATGTTTGTACAACCCGAAGGGGTAGGCTTTAGATATGGTGTCATTAGAGATACACATCAATGGGATACAGAATTGGATGCATGGACTAGAAAATTGGATAATGATAAAGATAACCCTATACTGGACAAAGTATTTACGATTGGGATGTGGCATGCAGTAGGTTTTCCGTATACCATGGATGTCGTAGAGCTGGTGGTGGAGTGTGCCAAGAATTATAACCCAGAGAATAGAAGAGTGGATAAGCACGGTAGGATATATGTTGATTTCTCGGTCGAGGGCCTCACAGCTACTTTCAACTTGCCAGTGGGAAATAAGGTGGTTAGGGTAGATTTACAGAAACTAGAGAGAGAATACAACAATAATAAGAAGGATGCCTGAGAAAGGATGTATCAGTGGAGGGCAAAGAACAACACCTATACGGTCTCGGCCAAGCTGCCAGTGTACCTGTATAAGTTTGATTTTGATGATGAGTATCAATACATGATTGCCCTGTTAAGCAGGATGACTGGCAAGCCACATGCTGGTAATTTTGAGAACTCGATGTTTGACATCATCCAGATGGTCTTATATTCAGACAATAAGCCTCGGTGGGCCAACATCATCAGTGACAGCCTGAATGAAGGAATGAGGAAGCTGGGAGGACAGGCATGCCTATTTTACATGACATCTTATGTTGTGTATTCTTGTGCCTCCTGAGGAACATTTGATGCCCTACAGATAGTAGGCAGACTGGGGAATAACCCTGGAGATACACATATATGGGATCATTATCCCCAACTACAAAACACATATATGGGATCATTATCCCCAACTACAAAAGAAGAGTATACTTCCAAGACTACAAATTGGTGAATGATACATTCTCAATGCATCTGGTTAGAACAATGGAGGAGGAAAGGACCAAGAGGCTGAGCATGGAAGCTCAAGAAGTTATTTACAAACATGGGTCCTGGTTCATCCAATTTGCTACATTTTCATATATCAGGATTGAGGGATTTGAGGGACAGCCCCTCATGTTGCCAAGATACCCTACTGATAGGGTCATGTTGATGGAGTTTGTTAGACAGGTATCTACATCAGTTGAGGATTACAAATCTCAGAAGAAGATCCCTCCAGTTTTATTCCCAGTGTTCATGGGGTGGTATTTATGCCTAGATTGACAAAGCATTAAGCATGCTATTGGGGGGCTGAAATTAATGTACTTACAACCATATCCTCTCGCTAGATCATATGATCCTTATGGAAGGATGCAAATTTTTTTGGGAAAGCAAATACACCAAAAGCATCTAGAAGACTTTTGGATTGATTGTGATGATGAGGCTGAAGTGAGAAGGAGGAAGTATCAAAGGCTTACCTTGAATAAAATCAAGACCTTTGACTATATCCCAGTGCCAACACAATTACATAATGATGATGGGAAGGTAATGTCAAATGAATACGAAGACAATAAGGTGTATAATGACACCATATCGGCCACTGATCTTACATAGCTAAAAGATACATCTTTGGATCAAATAATGCAAGGGGTGATCTAACTAACCCAAAGGTGGGTGGATGTAGATGTTACTAAGCTAAAGAAGAAGGGCATGGCCCTCACTATTGACAATAAGAAAAAGAGGCAGGAATTATCTGACGAAGAATACGATGATTTCTTGATTGATAAGAGGAAGTCTAATGGAGAAAGATTACCTGTCAAGAAACAAAAGAAGATACCCTCCAAGGGAAAGAAGGTGGGGAATGAGATGAAAGGGGTGATCATTGAAAGAATTATATCTAAGGGTGATGGAGCATTTACATTAGCACATGTGTCCACATCACAACCACCCCCAGAGAGATCAAGAACTAAGAGAATTTTGAGGCCTGTCACTGAGAGCACAAAGATGCAGGTAGAGGAACAGGCTCTACAAGGAGATTTAGGAGAGGATTCCCCTTTAGAAGAAGAATAGATAAATGAGGAACTTGGAAATGAAGACTTGCTAGTAGCAAGCAAGAAAAGGAAGCAGGTGTTGCAGACACCACCTCCTAAGAAACAAAGAACATCTATGAGGGGGAATGTCAACACTGATCCCATCATGCTGAGAGGAAGGGGGAGTGAAGTTTTCAGAAAAGAACTGCAGCATGAAGTCCCCATTCCTGAGATAATCAAATTTAAAACTGAAAAGGCTGAGGAGCAGACTAGAGAAGCATACAAGACTAGCAAGGAATCTCCTTTTCCCTTGGATGACATGGTGGAGCTATCAGATGATGAGGTAGTTCAAGATGTGGCTACTCAACATATGGAAACCCAAGTTTCCAGCACCAGGATGACACCTCATGGAACTCCACTAGCCCAGATGAGAGTGTTGCAAGAAGAAAAGCAGATGGAGGAAATGAAACAAGATAGCCCAGAGAGAATAGCCCAACAAATAGGGTTGGATAATTTGGTTGATCAGGTCACAAGCCCTGCAGCAATAGACCTGACATATAGGGGTGATGTAAGCCCAAATAAGGACAATAATCCGCCATTAGAGCCTAAGCGGACTGATGAGACGGAGCATACTGAGAAAGGTGATGCTCCACCTGATCTAAACCAAGATCAAGATAAGGTACCCATAGAATCAGAAGCACAACAACAGAGTGGGGGTGATCAGGGTAAAGGCCCAACATTAGAAAAGAAATCAACTGAGGAAGCAACCAATACAAAAGAAGTTGATGCATCAAAAGGTACGGAGCAAGGCTCGTCACAAGGTGACAGAACAGAAAAAGAGATAGAGACTGTGGCTGGGAATAATCAAGATGATACTCAGAGACACAATACATAGATTCCTCAAGAGGCCAACTTGCCACAAAATGAGCCTGAGGAGAAGGATCAAGAAAACCCTAAGAATTCACTGGGGGAGGCACAAGATCAAAGCATCAATACTCCACAAGAGCCTCCTCCACAAAGGGAAGTCCAATAAGAAGAGCCCCAACAAGATCCCCCTCATGATGAACTTCATGAGGAAGAAATCAAGAATGTACCCTACCAAGGATAGAAGTTGATACAGGAAGACAGGACACCTATGATGTAGAAAGAGCCCACCAAGGATCTGGAGGTGATATACCTCACTAGCTACGATAGGAGATACATGTGCAGCAAAGGGAAGAGGTGCAGGATTTTGATGTGTCTACCCTATTTGCTGAGAGCATGATAAATCCAAGGAGAAAGGCCAGGCTGACATCTGCAATAAAAAGAGATCCTACTACAGGTAAGAGGACCGCACAAGTGGCTCTCCCTTTAGTTGAAAAAGAGAAAGGCAAAATTAGCCTGGAGGAGTTTTAGATCACTAATGTTGATCTAGGTTTCACCAATGAGGACCAAGAAGGTCAGGAAGGAAAAGATATCATTGATTCTCTAATCCAAAGGGTAAAGAGGGAAAAGGAGAAGAATAAGGTACATAAAGAGCACATTTCTCAATTACATTCTTTTATAAAAGGGTTGATTAACCCTAATCATACACCAATTGATCCGTCCATCCCATTGACTATTATATCACAAGATGAGGTTACCAAATTGGACCTGATGAAGCATGAGGTGACGGTGATGAAGAAATGGATGTTATCAGCATTTGAAGGGGCTGAGGAGGTGGTATAGACCTCTTTATAAAGATGGAATTCTTTCAGCACTTTAAAGAGGAAGGTGGACAAATGCAAAATGAAACAGGTAAAAGGTCATTCAAACTGGAGAAGGACCTGGGTGCTCTGAGTAACATAAGAAGAATTGATCCACAGATTTTGATAAGTAGCAAGGTATTAGATAATAACACTGCCCTGTTGACGGGGATCTGGTATGAAGATATCTGGTTCAAATGTGATGTATTGAAGAAGTGTAGTGGTAAGCTCAAGGACATCAGTGTCAAACTACATAGCATGATGGCATATGAGGTAGAGACCCTGGAGGCCTTAGAGGGAAAAATATAAGGTAAAATTGAGAATCAAGATGCAAATTTTGCTGTGAAGGCTCTACATGATAATTTCAAGCCTATAGCAGATGACCCCCTAAACAACTTGATAGAGGAGGTGAGGAATAGAGTCATGAGGATGAAAGTCAAGGTGGAAACGTATAATGAGACATTAAACAATAGGAAAGGCAAAATGGAAGCCCTCAAGGCTAAGTTCCACTCCCATAAACATGCAATAATAAAAGCTATAGTCCAAGATGGGGGAGAGATAGATAGAATTGTACAACTATATGAGGCAATCAGGAAAACAGTAAAGGTCCATGTTCAGGATGATCTACATCAAAGAAGTAGTGAAGATGAAGGTGATGTAGATAGTGAGGGTGATGAAGAAAATGAAGAAGAAGAACAAGATGAAGAATAAGTATAGATGCATCACCAAGCAAACATATGCATAAGGTTACTTATGAGTAACAAGTCATATAGATGGTTGCCAGCTGGCAACTTGTGCCACGAATACAGATGTTGACTAAGTCCATGATGAATTATTAGCCATTGATTTGAATTGATAAATCTTGACCATTGGTCAGTTGTAACCGCCTCCCCTCCCTGTTCTATAAAAGGGGTGGGAGCGCATCTTTTCAAGCATTAGAAACTTAATTGAAATTTGATTGCTGAAGAATTTAGGACTAATTTCAAGGTTATTGTGAATCTACATGTTTTGCATACTTAATGAAAGAGAAGCTATTTTGATTACAAATCATTGTAAATCCTGAGTAATCTGTGAGTGGAATCTGGATATATGCATTGATTAGCTGTGTCCCTTGGAGTGTTTTTCAGTCTGCATATATTGTTTTCATTCTTTGTTCCTTTGAAGTTAGCATCAACCATACCTAGCTGTGGAACAACCTTTTGAATTATGGTTTGATTTCTTCTCTTCATGACTGTATCTTGTGTGTATGTGATTCAATAACTAAAGGTTCACTAAAATTAGAAGTATTTCCTTAAATTTCTTTGAATTTCATTACAAATCACTTCCATAATTGCAAATAACATACAATCTAAAGAAAAATAAACATGAAATATGCAAATAATTTGTAAATAATTGAAAATACAAAGCATATTGTGAGTAAAAGCATGTTAAACTGATAAATATCATGCCAATACAGATAAATATCTATGATGAACATATGAATATCTTCTTATAGACACATTATTTGAATAAATACATAGTGTAGAAGCATGTGTAAGTTCATGATGATCAATATTTAGAAGAATTGATCAAACTTACAAATATCACAGAGATCCTTGGGATAAAGTAGAAATAACCTCTTTGTGAAGTGAATTTACAGAATACAAGTGCATCATTGATCATCTAAGCAAATGTAAGACCCCTTGAAATGGATAACAACAAGTCACATCAACCTCTAAGTAACATCAGATGATCATGACCTGATCAACGGAGCCTTGGAGTCATTAATTTACCTTAAATTGATCGTACTTTACAAGATAATAAATGTTTGTTGTGCAAATTTTTATGCATGTTGTTATGAGTAACAATCATCATCAACACTTTCCCTGACCATTAAGATACTGCAAAGCCTGATGATCAATATATAAAACAAACTCTTTTGGCAACAGATAATGTCTCCATTTCTTCAAAGCCTGAACTATTGCATAAAACTCTTGATCATAAACAAAATATTTTTTCTTGGCATCATTAAGCTTCTCACTAAAATAGGTAATGGGCTTACCTTCTTGACTCAAAATAGCTCCTATAGCATTGCCACTAGCATCACAATCTACTTGAAATACCTTATTGAAATCTGGAAGTGCCAATACAAGTTACTCTGTGACTTTCTACTTCAATGTATCAAAACTCTTGTCCGCTCATATAGTCCATCTAAACTTTTTTCTATCCCCTCTCATTGTCTCAATTAGGGGTGTACAAATGCTACTAAAATTCCTGATAAACTTTCTTTAAAAACTTGCAAAACCATGAAAAGATTGTACCTCTGTAGCACTCCTTGGCATAGGCCATTCAATGATAGCCCTTACTTTTTCTAGGTCCATCTTAAGACCTTCCTCTGAGACAACAAATCCTAGGTATACCAACTCCTTTGCAAAACAACATTTCTTTATATTAATTAGCAACTTCTCCTCCCTTAGCTTCTCTAAAACTCTTCTAATATGCATCAGATTCTCATCCCAAGTCTTACTAAAAATCAAAATATCATCTAAATAAACAATAACAAAACTTCCCAAAAATTCTTTCAATACCTCGTTCATGAGCTGCATGAATGTGCTCAGTGCATTGGTTAGCCCAAATTGCATGACTAACCACTCATACAAAACTTCCTTTGTCTTAAAGGTTGTCTTCCATTCATCTCCTTCTCTGATGCGGATCTAGTGATACCCACTCTTCAGGTCAATCTTCGTGAAATACTTGGCTCCACTCAAACAATCCATTGTCATCCATTCTAGGCAATGGAAATTTGTACTTGATCATAATCTTATTGATGGCTCTAGAATCTGTACACATTATCCACTCTCCATCTTTCTTCGGTGCTAGTATTGCAGGTACGACACATGGACTTAGGCTCTCTCTTATCAGTCCCTTCTTTAACAGTTCATGAACTTGTCTATTCAACTCTTCATTCTCTGCAGGAGTCATTTTGTGGGCTACCTTATTTGGCAAACTGGCTCCTGGAATCAAATCCATTTGATGACTTATCTTCCTCACCAGTGGTAAACCTTCTACTACATTATTAGAGATAATATCCTAAAATTCTTCCAACATATCTGAGATTTCTGATGGTACATCTTCACATTTCTCTTGACTGATCTTAGGAATCAATGCAAAACAATGACGCTCATGCTTAATACCCTCCAAAAATTTCCTACCATCTACCAAGCAAATTTTGGCAGTATCACATACCTTTTCTTCCACCTCCTTCAAGGGCTTCAACTTATGATGAACTCCATCCTTTGTTAAGGAATATGTGTTTGCATGGCCATCATGGACATCACACCTATCATACTACCACGGCCTCCCCAACAGCATATGACATGCATCCATTGGCATGATATCACACAGCACCTCATCATGGTAGTCCCCAATCTTGAACTTCACTAAACACTGCTCATTGACCAAAGATCTATGGTCCTTCTGCAACCATGCAATCTGATATGGATGTGGATGCTTTCTTCTTGTCAACTTCAACTTATCAACCATCTCCTCTAAAATAAGATTGGCAGTGCTTCCACTATCAATAATAATATCACAACATTTACCTTCACATTTGCACCTTGTGTAGAATAAACTCTTCCTCTAATTGGGTTTTTTCTCCTCATTGAAGAAAGTTCTTCTAACAACTAGGATTTCTCCCCTTTCAGCATCTTCAGAATCCTCAGAATGTTCATCTTCATCTACATGTGCAACTCGTGCATTACCTTCAAGTCTTTTGTTTGTCCTTCCTTGATGTTGTAGACACTCATATGCTCGATACCCTTCTTCTTCACATTCGAAACAGGTTCCTCTGAAACCTCCTCTTCTAGGTCCTTGCCTAAGTCTACCTCTTCCTCTTCTTCTTTGCTCACCATTGTTTTGGTCACGAGGGTGGTAGGCATTATCTCCTCTCTGATTTTGAGTGGTGCCAGCTTCTTCACTCTCCTTTTGATCTTCATTACGGCCTCCATAGGATCTTCCACCAGTCCTTCCGCCTTGACCTCTTCCCCTTTGCTTGTTGTCAAGTCTTTTATTTAGCTTCTCTTCCACCTTCAAGGAAAATTGGTACGCATCTTCTATGGTGGTCATTCTAACCAGGCTCATCTCCTCTTGAATACTTAGACTCAACCCATTAATATAATGGGCTACCTTCTCTTTCTTGGCCTCTACATGGCCTATCCTGATAGTAATCTTATAGAAATCTTATGTATACTCCTTGACAGACTTGTTACCTTGCTTTAATCCTTGCAGCTTCTTCAACAACTCCATCTCATAGTCCACAAGAATGAACTACTTCTTCAGTTTCTCCACCATCTAATCCCATCTAGTAATCTTTCCTTTTCCTCTCCTATTTCTCTCTTACTAGACCTCCTTCCACCAAATACTGGCATGGCCCTTCAACTTTATTTTTGCAAACTTGACCCGATCTGGGTCTTCCACATCTTCATACTCAAAATATTCTTCCATATCATTGATCCAATTAATAAGTTGTTCCGAATTTAAATCTCCAGAATAGGTTGAAACTTCAATCCTGGGACTCTTTCTGATCTTCGAAATGGCCCTCAACAACCTAACTTTTGCAGGATCTCCTGCAGCTTCTTTTTCTTCCTCATATAGCTCTTCTTCAGCTTCATCCTCGCTTTCTTCTCTTATTCTCAGCTCAAACCCTCTTCACAGAATGCATCGATTTGCCTTTGCAGGGCTCTAAAACCCTCTTCCATCAAAGAATTCCTCCCAATACGATTTCTTTATGGACGCATTTTGATCTCCGTAGAAAACCCACAACCTTAGGTCCTGGTGCAAACTGCCTCACGGTCGGTGATTGTCTACACACTCAGGAACCCTTGCTCTGATACCACTTGATGAAGGGGGTAAATCACAAAACAAACAACAAAAGAAATTGCACATATAAAATAGAATGTTCTTTTATTGATTTGGACAACTCATTACATTACAAAAGCTCAAATACAATCAGAGGAATCAATCCTCCACAGGTTGCAACCCACTACAACTACCCATCAATAGGCTTTGGAATCTTCTACCTTCTGCAACCCCAAATCAGCTAGGGTTTATGTTTTCCCACCTATTCCTGACTCTACACTTTCTCCCTTAACTCTACTACTCCTAAGGGTTCTCAAAAATGGTCATAAATAGCCCCTTTTGGCGGCTAACAGCCAAATTTAGAAATTTGCATCTCCCACCAAAAATAGGTCAACTTCCGGGGGCCATAACTTTTGATTCGGGTGTCTGATTGACGCGTCGTTTGAAGCGTTGGAAAGCTTGTAGACTTCTCTACGTATCAAAAACTTTCTTTGCGGTTTTGGCCATTTTCAGGCCTATACGGGACCGTTTAGTGCCTCAAACTTGAATTTGAATAATTTTCAAGTGTTTTTCAGGAAATGAAAACTTTAATATCTTTCAGCTCACAAATGATCTTTGCATGATTCCTTTGCCAAAGGTCTTATTTTTTAGTTATGAAGCTTCCTGTAAATTTTTGCTTCAATCCATGCCCAAATGCAAACTTTCCTAAAATGGCAGTTTTCTATTTTTTGTAGTTTGGAAAAATTGAAAGTTCTACATCATTATTCAAGCAGTTATGGAACCAGAAATACTAATTTTGAAAAGACATGGAAACAACATCAATGATTTTGAAACATCATCTTTTTGGGTGATGCAAGATTGCCCTTACTCCACTCGATGGTCCTGCATCACATACTCAACAAAAGTGATGACAAATTGGCACATTATCTTCTCATTTTTTTGTACAGTTTAGAACATTCCAAATGTTTTCAAATGTCAAATTCTTTGATACATCAAATGACTCCTCCAAATTATTAATTTTTTTAAAATAGAAAGTTCATAGTTTATAATACTAAGAAATCATCAATCTTTTTGCCATTTCTATGATTTGAAAGCAAATAACAAGCACTCAAGAAAGAATCAAAAATAACAAAGTCAATTAATATGGAAGCCTAAAATAAGCCTTAAACAATACAAGGAAACAAGGATTACAACCTAGTTTGAAGACTTTCCTAAAATTTTGAATCAGAAGTAAACCACTAATGATAAGAAACAATAATAGGAAACATGGTTTACAACCTGGTCCCCATAAATTGTTGACACAAAGCAACCTAAAGAAAAAAGAAACTAAAAGGTCTAACATTTTTAAATAATTAGAGCTCTATAATTGTTTAATTATGATTAAGTACGTGTACATGCTAAGCCTTCTCTGTACGACGCATAGTACTGGCATGCCCAATGTGTTGATGATTACCACCACCATGAGGATGCTCAACAAGATTCATTGCCACACCATGAATCTTGGGCCAATAGTTTCTTTTGACCCTATATTTGTGATATGCATTGCCAACTTTGAGCATTGGCTTTTCTGTCCTTCCACCACCAGTAACCTGACCAATCATGGGTCTGCAACTACTTGGCACACTCTTCTTAGCTCCAGATGGAAGCTTTACCCTATAAATTGAAACCAATTTCCAAGACTCGTCAAACAAGGCTATTAAAAATCTACAAAATAAAAAATTACACAAATCTGAACATTAAGAGAGAACTTAGATAATTGTTCCAAAATTATTTCTACTACCTTTAGAATAATTGCATTTATCAGCTCACTATAACCTTGGAAAAAAATTAAGCATAGAAATATGCCATAAGTCTCCACAAGGTGTACACCTAGAACTCAAAATAGTTTGAAAATAATTTGGAAAAAGCCACCATCCATAGGACATCACAACATATGCATCACATGTTTGTTGCTAGCCAAAAAGCAAGATGATAAACAAAAATGATAATGAGTCAATGGGAACATCAAGAAGCAATACATTCAAATTAAATTTCAACCAACTGCTAAATGAGCACAACCCACTTTGACTTGTCATAAGTTCAAAATATTAGAACAGGTACATTTTTATGTCTGTAAAGGTGACAACAATCCAACAATGGATCAAACGTTTCAGATTGAAATGCAATAGAAATGCATTGCAAATGACAGCAATCAAATTTGAAATTACTCAGCTCATAAAAGAATAGTGGAGAAAAGGCAGAAAAAGTGTTCTTTGATTTGATCGGGCCAATGAGAAATATTGTCTAAAAAATTCAACTATATCACCATGACTTGTTTTCCTCTGCTCCTTCTTACCGCCGTACCACAAGCCTCGCTTGAGGCCACCACGGGGGTGCAGTGTATTGTTTTCCTCTACTCCTTCTTACCACCATACCACAAGCCTCACTTGAGGCCGTCGTGGGGGCACAGCGTACTATTTTCCTTTGGTCCTTCTTACTGCCATACCGCAAGCCTCATTTGAGGCTGCTGTGGGGGCGCGGTGTACTATTTTCCTCTACTCCTTCTTACTGCTATACATAAAGCCTCACTTGAGGCCGCCACGAGGGCATAGTGTACTATTTTCCTTTGCTCCTTCTTACCACCATACCGCAAGCCTCACTTGAGACTGTTGTAGGGGCATGGTGTACTATTTTCCTTGGCTCCTTCTTACTGCATTACCGTCGGTTATTCTCTTGTCTGCCGCAGGACAGCGGTGAAGTATCATATGCCACTTAAATTTATACCACCATCCCGCCACTTCGTTTTGAGACCGTTGCGGAGCTGCGGTAATCGATCTCTGCATACCGTTATGTCGCAAGTGCAATCTCTTCATGCTGTGGGATAGTGATAACTGGTCCCTCATTATCCTTGGTTCCCGCACACCCACCAAGACCTTTTGAGTGACTTGCGGGACTGCGGTGAGAGACAAAAACACATCAATGGTAAAAAATACAAATATCTTTCACATGGACTTGGTATGGGGTGCTTATGAATGACTCCTAGAATAATTTTAAAATAAATATGGATCCGTAAGATGGATTTATGGAAGGAAATTTGCATGAAACCAAGTGGGACTATGAGAATTTTGAATGGTCCTAATGAATGACTACAAACCTTTCTATTCTTGTCTTGGTTGGGCCATGTACAGGCATGTTATGGGTTCCATAGGGTTTCTAGAAGTCTATCTATATAGACCTTACATATGTCTCATAAACCCTTAGAAAAATTCATAGACCCTTAAAAAGATTGTGTATACCTTTAATGACTTGATAGATTTCCTAATGCTCATGCAAAATTTCTCATGGTTTATGCACAGTCCTCCACTAGCAGGACCTAGTCCTACTTTAGGACCTCTTAATGGCCAATGAACATCACCTTCACAACCACCAGTTCCTTATCCATTTGTTGCTCCAGGTAAATAATCTCCTTGTTGATGGTGAACTTTTAGTTGTATTTCATCTATTATGAAACCATACATACTTAAGTTTGTCATGCTATTCAAAGGTAAAATTTTAAATCCTAAATGGAACATTATGGGTTGATCTGTAACTTATATAATTATTGAAAGATCAGAGTTAAATATAAGGCCTTAGTTGCTTTTGGTCTTTATCTTTTGGTTGAATCAGTATCCAACAAAAGCAATGCATGCTTGTTGAAACAATGAAGTATTTTTTGAAAATTTAGGCCGTTTCTTTTGGATTAAGTGCTTTTTTAGAGTTTGTATCCCATGGCCTAGGATAAAAGCTTGAGTTTGGGAAAATCAAATCAAAATCTTATGGATTTGATTATTGGGTTGGGGGTTGTATATATGTAGTTGAATCTAAGTCTTAGTGACAGTTTTTGATGTCTGCAGCTGGAACTCTGTGAGGTATCAGTCCCTGAATGTTCTTTTATCAAATGTATGTATAGATGTATATCACCTACAGAACATTGTAGGAGAATCATTGTAGAAGATGAATTGACTCCACATGATTCTTAACTAACCTTGTTTCATTTCATGAATACCTGAACCTTCTCAAATGGATAAGCCATCTTTCCATAAGAAATACATTTTTCTTGTTTCCAAGAAACATAGTTGAGACTCTGTTGGGTGACAACTTCAAATGGATGTGAGTTGATCTGTCAAGCGCCCATATTCAGATGTAGAAGTCTTTTTATTTTAATTTAAATCTTTATTGCAGGTTATTTTCCCTATATTATTTATTTGTGGTTTAAACTCCTTGATTTTGTGGTTTTTTGTTAGGACCCAGAGCTTACATATGCAGGACCAGCTACAAGGCACCAAAGGAGTCATCTGGATCATGACTTAGGACATGGTTAGTATTCATTGAGTGGTATAATGGTGGTTGAACTGTCCTAGTCTATACAACTAAGAGATGTACTTGTGTGCTTTGTAGTTTGTTTGTTTAATTTTTTGATGCTTAGAAAAACATCATAAATAGATAGGATGATATTTTTGTAATTTATTCCTTCAATCACTTGTCATAGGTCAAGTTGGAGGTAGCAGAGATGGTGGAATGGAGGGTGTACCTTATCCACCTATTTATTCAAGTAGAAATGTTGCAAGTTCCACTTCATATCACCAAAGCCTTCACAAAAACATCTGCACAAAATTCAATAATGAAGAATTTATGCACAAATTCTCTTTTGAATGATGCACAAAGCCTCCACCACAACACCACACTATTGTTGGGCCTTGCAGTGATGTGGGTAATTCCTACATCGTCGCAAGGCCCAGCAACAAACCGTGCAGTGTTACGGTGGAGGTTTTGTGCATCATTCAAAAGAGAATTTGTGTATAAATTCTTCATTATTGAATTTTGTGCATAACTTCTTCATTATTGAATTTTGTGCAGAATTTTTTGTGAAGGCTTTGGTGATCCAAAGTGGAACTTGCAACTACAATATCTGATAAAAATGCACTTCCAAAAATGCTTTTGATGGATGTTCATATCCTCATCCAAAGCTCCAATTCACACACAGGCAGGAAGGACACTTTCAAAGGTTGAGGAGTTGGGCTTTACACCCACTAGTTGCATTTTCTTAAAATTGTCTAAGGACTTTTTAGAAAAAACCATTTTAAACATATCCTTTAATCATGACATTCCATGATATCGCATTTCTTTGAGGCATTTTTTGAAACAATTCGCTTGCCTTGTCTATGCTTCCACATTTTCATGTATGTTTAGCAAGGCACTTGTAACTACAACATATGACAAAATAATCCATGTTGTTATGCTTTGATGGATGTTTCTTCGTTATTAATGGATATCTAATGTAGTGCACATTATTATAGTGCAAGCCTATTTTTCAGATTGTTTCATTTAGCATCACCAATATTCTCCACAAGAACATTGTCCCTATTTAAAATGATGGAAATGGTTCACATCTCTCAGAACAATTTCTCTTGCAACAATCTTGGAGATGAATTTCGATGCAATGTGAAAATCAGAACATACTCAAAGGTTCTTAACAACTCTAATGGTGGTACCAAGGGCCATGTTTAACAAACCAAATGTAATTGCTAACTTTTCACTATGGTGGTAGATAAATGATTCTTTTTTCTTCTATTCCATAGCATTAAGTAAAAGTCTTAAATTTGGAAATACCCTACTGCCTTCATTTGATAGGCCAATTTCTCCAATTTTGCAATATAGCTCTCCCATGTTTGTGGATGTGATATGTTTCCTACATAAAAAAGCATGTACCATTTTATGCCCTTCAATCCAACTACATGCAAGTATCTTTTTAATTCCTCCATCTTTCATCAATCTCCTTACTATTTGAACCTCACCACACCTACCCACTTCTGCACATATGTTTTAGAGAAGAACATAAGTTGCAACATTTTTAGGATCCAACTAAAAAAGTAGTGTTGCTAGAATACTCAGCCTACATTCAAATTCTGAATTCTAGGAAATTATATAAAGTAAATAGATTGATGATTGTTTGGATAGTGAAATTAGCTTTCTAAGAAATTAACTAAAATATCTTGTCTTGAAATATCTAGAAGGATTATTTTAATTAAAGAGGATTTTGTGGTTATTTTTGTAACAATGATTTTACAGTGCAGCTAGCTTGCTATTTTCATTCAAGATACAAGTATCAAAGTCAAGTACATACCAAGAAGATGGTACTCTAGTTCAAACCCTCAACCTCACTTAGTTTAGTCTGCTTACATGGGGATATTAAGGAAGTTGTTAAACAATGAATATATATCATTTGTTGTTTGTGAAGGAGAATCCTGTGAGATCCAATATGGTAGTGGATCAATATCTGGTTTCTTAAGTAAAGATGATGTCACAGTTGGGAAACTTGTTGTGAAACATCAGGTTAGTAATTTTTGGATGTTAAGGCTTCCCATTTGGATATCAAAGATCTTTTCTCATCAACTTAATTTTGAATTTATGTATAAATAGATTCTTTTATGGTACAGGTCTTTACTGAGACAACACATGAACCAGGGTTGACATTTTTGTTGTCTAAGTCCAATGGCATTCTTGGGCTTGGTTTCTAGGAAATTTATGTTGATAATGTTGTTCCAGTCTGGTTAGTGTTGATAGCCTTCATTCTATAATGTCAACTTCATTCTATAATCTGAGCATATCACCTTTCTTAAACTTTGAACAAGATTCTAAAATCAAGGGTTCAATATGCATATTTCAAGCCTATGTTGAACACTCTGTTTAAGGCATTTGTTGACAAGGCTACAATTTTTTAATTGATTTATCTTTCTGTTGTGTTTGGACTTACTTTTGTAAACTTGCAATATACAATGCACTTTTATTCTTTCTGAATTGAGACTAATAGTAATTTTGTTGGTTATGTTGAGGCACAACTTCATGCATGGCGGAAAAGGAAGCACCCTATTGCTCATATCAAATGGCACGTTGCATATAAAGGAGGAAAGATTCTAGGGTTATTATTGGCTGCATTGAGGGAGAGAGATTCATATATGGGACATGATCAACACTCTCCTTCTTGGAATCTACATGTTACAGCTTGATCCAGGAAGATTGCCCACGTTGCAGAAGTTTTAAGAGATGAAAGGGGCATGTGCTTGCATTGAAGGGCTTCAAGCATGTGTTTCCACACTAGTAACAACCTGGTAGATGACATAGAGTACATACCTAGGTAACAATAGTAGTGATGAACTATTTTCAAGGAATTTGGAAAAGATATAGTGATGTCAAAGGTAGTCAAGGCATTCAATAGAGGGGTAGTGTTCTACGTTGATGGGAGGCAGAGTACAAGTGAAAGCATGCCAGAATAATGAGCTAGGTAGTGCTAGTCATGAGGCATTATTATTTTATAAAGGGAAAATGCATGACAATGGGTTGACAAGTGATTGGACAATGCATTTCAAGAAGCTACAAGTTTGATTAGGACAATGCATAGCCTAGTCATAAGGCAATGTTGAATAACAATCCATGACAATTGAGGCATCCTACCAAAGATGATAGTCATCAGAGGTATAATCATCAAAGATAAGGACAATTTATTGCTACAGGTAACAATTCACAGTGGCAACTTATGAACTAGAGCAAGTTAGGTGCATGAGACAAGTTCTCTACAGAGATGATAGTGTGATCTTGAACTAGGACAGTGAGCTTCATGGGATAGTCATGGATTTGTGAAGAAGACATCTATGAATGTCTTTGTGCTTCTATGCTCATTGATACTTAGAAAATTAGTTTCTTGATCATTCTTTGAGCTATGTATTGTAACCACAAAGGCTTTTTTAGCAAAGAGAATGTCATGCCCACATTTTCCTTGTGGTCACAACACACATCGCACGTGTCATAACCACATCTGTCATGTGGTTATGACACGAGATATGAAAAACTTTTCTCACACTGTCCTAAAAACCCCTTTCGCATGCGTACGCATGCTCAACGGTGTTCTCTCATGGCGAAACACTATACTCTTCGGTGGAATACAAGTACAATGGCGTGCAACCAGAAGCATATAGATCAACAAGAGGGTCTATACAACGCTGCTAACGTCATTGCAAGAGTGAGATTACCAAATTTCTTAAATCGAACCCTCGGCAATGTTCGGTAGCAGAATGCCTTACGGCGTTAGTGGGAATTACGCTGCACTCATTTACGCACGTGGTTCGCTGATAGAGGAAACACTTCCCACGACGCCTTGTTCCGACTAAACCAGCTAGTGATCTCCCTATTTAGTCATTTTTCAGCCAGGCACGGTTGTCTGTCTCCTCTCTTGTTTCCTGAAACATACCCCTCCTATGACTTAGCATTTTCAACAAGGCGGTTTGGTTGCCCTCTCTTCCCTTTTCACAAGTTCTTAATTCTGATTATATCTTTATCGCCCTTACCTTACCTATTTCTTAGTTCATTTAGTGTGTTTATATTTCGGTCTCTCTCTCTCTTTCATTTTCTATGCTTTCTTTATGTGCATCCTAACCTTTCTTCATGATTTACGTCAATCAGGGTTATTACTGCAGCTATTGTTGATATTAAACCTAATTTCAGGATGATCTAGGTCACAAAGGCTGGTTTACTATTTCGCTGGACTCGGTCTCCTAATCTTCCCCGATCTAGGTTCCTCCTCTTCGTAAATACTTAGTCAACTTGTTCCTAAGCAAATTTGGCAGAAGGGTCCGTCAACTTAGTTCTCTTATCCCGTGTGAGAAATGTCGCGCATTTTCTCCTCTGTGTTTTCCAATGTTAGTTTTTCCTTCTTCGGAACCTCTTACAGGTTTACATATGAGATCGTTTGCTACAGTTGAGATTAATATGGCCACATGGATTGTTAGTGGTGGCTTCTTAAGTTTATTTCCAGTGTTCTTTTGAGCAAGGAGTTGTGTAATTTTCCTCTTCATTTTCTGGGTGATTGTTAGTATGTTATTAGTTGAAACTTCAGAGAAACTCTTTCCAGAGTATCACTGAATATTCCTAAACTCTCTTTACATTATAATTTTATTTTCTCTTGTTTAGAATTACTGTTATTACTGTTACTCTTAAATACGATTCATACACTGATTGTGACTCGTAGGACGTTGTCAATAGATGTAGGTGGTTCACCACTTTATAAAACTCTGTTCATGGTAATATATCTTCTTTGGTTGTTGTGTTCAACACTTAATAACATCTACTGTGCGAATATAATTGTTATATATATATATATATATATATATATATATATATATATATTTTTTTTTTTCTCTATATCCATGAGACATAGTTTATAACGATTTTAAACGAGGGACCAATAAATTGGTTCATAGATTTACTCCTATGTATATTATATATATATATATACATATATATAATATATATATACATACATATATATAATATATTTATTTTAATGTCTATGTAAAGGACGAATTGGTTTACCACAACTTTTATATATATATATATATATATATATATATATATATATATATATATATATATATATATTTACAGATATATACTCATTATTATATTAGATATATAGCTATATACATAGACATATATAATATATATATGCCTATATATAGAGCTATATAAAAATAAACTGCATTTATATTCCAAATAACCCAATCATATGTTAGGGCCAAGCCCTAACATTTTATTTGCTGGAGTTTCCACAGCCGACGGCGGCCATGGGCGGCGGTGGCCGCTGCGACAGAGAAGCAGGGTCGGGATGGCCGCAGAGTGGCGGGCCTGTGCAGGCCGCGGGAGGCATAAGGGGTAGGGGGGGAGATGTGGAGTGGGGCGGAGCCCCACCCACATTCCCACGACGTGGGGTGTGGGTGGGGCTCCGCCCCACTCCACACCTCCAAATGTAACAACAAACCTGCGGTGGGGTTTTCTCCCCACCGCCCAATGTAAAATTCGACTGTGTTTTTTTTTATCCGCGGCTTACATTTTGGTCCGCCAGTCTTATTTGCTATTCTTTGATTTCTCTCAACAATAAAATATATATTTATATATATATATATATTCATATGTATATATATATATATATATATTTATCAATGATTATATAATTATAGATATATCTATATATATATATATATATCTCTATTTTTATATTGATATTTATCAGTCAATCTCATAAAAATGATAATTTATGTTCAATTTCTCTATTATTCTGGAAAATGATAATTACTCAAAATATAAAATATATATACATATATATCTATATATATATATATATATATTTAAATTTATTTATATATAAAAATATTCTTATATGTGCTTAACTAATTCCTAAATTTCTCAATTTCACTACTTTATGCATTTTCTCCAAATCAACCTGTTATAAAGAAATTGTCATAACAATTAGATATAAATATATATATATATATCCCAATTTCACTTAATTGATAGAAATGGTAACTAGCTATCCCCTTATTATAAGTATAATTTTCCATTTTCATAAACATTTAAGACTTCGTAAATTTACAACAGATTATATATTTACATGCTAGATTTCCTCTAATCCTTCTAAATTAACAGAATCCATTAATATGGAGAATAACTCAAATATTTAAAACTGTCTTTTCCATTTTAACATTGAAAAGAAAATTAGCATTTCAACTAGTGAAGCAATTCCAAACTTTCAATGTAAACAACTCAGATTAAGTTGCAAAAACGAACTTACTCTTTTCAGTAATACTTGAAACACAAAAATTGCTATTGAACAAAGGTTGCAAACATCAACTTAAAAATTTAAGCACATTCATATTACAGCTTCTCAATCATGAATACCAACTTCCCAGATATGAACTTTCTCCTCCCAAACAGTGTACAACTGAAAACTTATGACAACCAATAAAACCCAATAATAACAAGATCAGGGAGGTGATTTTCTTCACTCCCAGAATATCATTAATTTACAACAATAACAAGAGAGGTGTTCTCTCTTCATCTCTATGAAATGAACCAGGCCTAATTCTCATGACAAGAAGATGATCTGTTTCTTCATAAATAGTCAACCAAAAGCTCCAAGAGAAAAACCTGCGTATCAAAGACAAACAAAGAAGAAAAATACCACTCGTCTAGCTCTCCTCCCTACCGTAGACCCGCAAGAGGGTCACCCCCGAGCTAGGGATACCATACTCACACCTGGGTACTCAAACACTCCACTTCACAACAGAAACAACAACAATCCCAAAGCACACATACACCCGTGGTTATTTTACACAATACGGAAACTCAACTACAGTGAGTTTCATAAGGGGCAGGAGAGTGGACACACTCGACTCCAGAGTGTCACCCTGACAGATAAATGAACTCATATCAATTTCTCTTGGTCTCAACCAAGTGTGATCACAATTTGTAAGAAATCTGTATATGACTCTCAAGTCAAAAATACAGTCACAGATACATGCCCTCAAGGCTTTCAACATCCCAAAAGATGGAAACAGGTATGCACCCGAGGAGGATCTCTCCTCCCCTACCCCAAACTTGATGAGCATTTCTCCCAAGTGGGAGACGCTCTGTCAAACAACCCGACAAGAACCCCACAGAAAACAAATTTAAACACATATTTCACACACATTTCATACACATTTCAATTCTACCAAAACAAAGGTAAAATTCAGACCAACCTTGCAATGCCCTCCTGGAATGAAGTTGTTGCAGAGTCCACAGAGTTCACTTCCAACCTTAGCCACCAACTCCCTCTCCCTTCTCTATCTTCCAAACTAACTTCTCTATTTTTGGTAAGGCCCAAAATGAAAGATTTTCCCCAAAATTCAACTAACTCCCTCTCATCCCAAAATTTCAAAATAAATAACCCAAAATTCTCTTTCTTTCTAATTTTGAGAAATGGGGAAGTGACACTTGTCACCTCCTCACCCTTCCCAAAAATCACTATTCTGTCCAGGTGGCTTATGTCACTCTCCATTCCCAAGGGTACTCCTTATTCCTCTCATGTGACTCCACTTTCTCATGGGAGAAATAAAAAAAAGAGTTAAATGGGAACAAGACAGGTGACCCATGCCTCTTTCTCCTTTCTTCACATGGGTGTCCCCATAGTACATGGGGGAATCTTACTAAAGAAGGGGTAACTTTCACTAATGGATGGCATCTCTTATCTAGGGAAAAGTAGAGGGGATGGGTTGAGTGTTGGTACAACCCATCATGTCCCCTCCTACCTCCAATTTTCGCCACTTAACTTCAGGGGAAGGTTAAGTTGACTAGATGGAGGTTACTCAAGGGTTACCCATGCCAAATGGGCCCCTGGACCCATGGGGTAGAACCCAGGGTCAATTTTAACCCATACAAGACACCCCAGGTCAAGGTAAAGCACAAGAAAAAGGGCCTCATAAATTAAATAAAAATAGAAATTTCAAATTCAATCTCTTTACAACACTTACTTAAAAAAATAATGTCACATGAGGGTAACCTAACCCACTCGACCATACGAAAGACCACATTACATCATGACATCAAACACAAAGAGATCTTGGTTCCTCGTGGAACCAGATCGGCTTAACAGGGAATAACAATTAACAAGGTGTGGAATGATCTCCGAAATCTGTGGTTTGATTAGTAGTCCCTGCACACTCAATTACAAGATCAGTAACCACATACATTCATCATAGCCGAAGCAACTTAAATAACACATGCATTCTCATGCCTTAGTACAATTTAACATAATTAAAAGTCATATTACAATTTTCCATCATCCCTAATTCATTTTTCTGAAAAGTAACTTATCCAAACATCACCCAATTAGTTTTTCCGAAAACATAATAAAGTTAAATAGTCTGACAAATTTCGGGAACTGCTATCCCACAAATATGAAAGTAACAATAACAGTACTGTAAATAGTCATAACAACAGTAGTAAAAAGGGCGGTCCTCACAGAGAAAGCATTGTAACTTATTTTTAGATCTGTATGTTGTTTGTAAGCATTTTTTTATCAATAAAATAAGTTGTTTTTACCTTCTCAAAGTTGTTTCATTGTGCAAGCTTCAAAATATACTACTAAATATACTAATGACTAAATACAAGCTTCAAAATGACTAAATATACTACTAATTGACATCAATTAATAATTAAATTGACTAAATATACTACCAATTGATAGAAATTAGTGAATAGTGAATATATATGACTAAATATATGACCAGTGTTAAATCAGTGAATAAAAATGACTAAATATACTACCAAATTGATCAAAATGATGATTAAAATTAATGACTAAATACACTACCAATGGATAGAAATTAGTGAATAAAAATGACTAAATAAGTGACCAGTTAACAACAATCAATGACTAAATTAATGACTAAATATATCAATGAAAAATAAATAACTAAATAAGTGACCAAATTACAACAATCAATGAATAAATCAACAACTAAATATACTACCAAATCGATCGATCAAAACAACCAATAAATGACTAAAAATGGTTTAGTCATCAATTTGGTCACGTTATAAATGATTGGCAATAAACTACTAATGGTCACGTGACCATGTTTGGTCATTTATAAGCAGTTTTTAGTAGTTTTTTAGTAATATATTGTTGTTTCTGTACTAGTGATCAGAGATTTAATCAAAAAGATGCATCCACAAGAAATTTCATGGAGACAAATTGAATAATCTTTGATTTATTCATTTCATAACTTGTGCAAACCATACATTAGGTGATAATAAGCTTCAGAAATTTGTCATTTGTATTCATTAGATGCTAGTATTGTTAACCAAATTTACAAAAGACATATAGTTTTGGTTCAGAAAACCTAGAATAAGATTAACCTCTACTCTCTGCATTTTTCTACAAAAATCTCAAAGAGATCAAAAACCTGTTGTAAGTGGCCTTGAAATCCCTTTTATAACATAAGCGAGCAACAAGCATCGGGCCACCTACACATGTCATATTTTCATTTGACAATCATAAAACAACAAGATGCCAAAAAATTGTCCTCAACCACTAAGGCATGCCCTTTGTAGCAAATCATCACCTTTGGCAGACAGGAGCAATTGATTTTGTCATGTATGCTCTCCCACTCTTTGTATGGAGGTAAGCCATGTTTTTGATGGAAGGTGGTTCATTAGATGCTCTTTTGGCTCTACCACCTTTGATTTCTAGATACTTGTTCTCAATACAAGCATCCTCGACTCTACCTCTCCAGCCACGCACACCACAGTGAGAATACCTACAAGGATCAACAGAGAAAGGAAACACTGGAGACCAGAGTCCCCCTCATTATTCCACAATGTAGTCACCTAGTTGTCATCCCTCAACTTATGAGTAGAGGTTTTCAACCACCTCAGCTACCCAAAAGTTGGAGGGAGCCACATACAACTGGCTTTGGTTGTGCCAAAATTCCATTTAGAAAGGAAGTAGCAACAATTTTAATTTTCCCTTCCACCTTCAATTGTTTCATCCAGGGGGCAACACTCATACACCTAGAGTTGTTTCTCTGTTAGGAGCTAGAGTGTTGAGGGAGGGGAAGAGAGAGACATGAAGCCTCTCTGCATCAAATCCCAATCTAGGAACTCACAGTAGTAGGGAGTTAATGGAGTCAGTAGACTGGGACTCAAGTGCCTCACCCAAATGAAAACAAGGAGAAAGCAAGGGTTTACAACGATTCAATGGATGTTGCTAAGCTTCCCAAATCTTTCCACTTCCCCCCATTCTACAAAAGAAACATCTCTAGTTCCTTAATCTTATAGGAACAAATCATCAACCATGAAAAAAGAGAAGAAACTCCTATAGAACATGGAGGCATATTCAGCATACTAAAAAGATGAAGCTCCATATTATTTGCATAGAAAGAATGATATACAAAGTAACAAAGGCACCTATTTATATCCAAATTGTAAAAGTTCCCACACTTCAGACAATCACGCTTTGCTAATTTTCTATATCAATTCACTTCAACAAGTACCACGATAGGTTGGTCTTAAATGAAAAACCTTTAAAAATCTACCAATGCTGCCAAAAGAGGAAAAGGAGGTGGCACTCTGCATCATGTTGATTTCCCATAACACAGAAATGTCAATTTCCATAATGAGGCCATCAAATTTTGCTCCCCAATCGTAGAAAATTATCCATTTTAAACGACAAATCCATTTCAAGCCCTACTGCAATGTGAGCGAAAGATCTCCTCAAGCTAGGATGTAGATCCCCAAGAGCTGATCCTGCATCCTATCAATCCTCTCACATGCCTATCCCATTGTATAGTGGTGGAGAAGAAAACTCAGCACATGTTTAAAAAAACCCACTACTACACTGGCTCATAGATCCTTACACGCCACCACTCTGTCCCCTTTTGCATTTTGAAAATAGGTCATCGATGAGATTGATTTGAAAAAGATCAACAATTCATGTGAATTCACTACCCATCACCTCTTGCCTCGAGGCCTTCCACTACAAAATACAATGTAAAGGATCCTTGGGATGAACTACGATAACTCCACGTACCTCTCCCGCTATTTCAAATCTTTATTTCTAACCTTGCCTTCACGGTCATCGCACATCACATTTAGTAATAAATCCAGCGAATATAAATCATGATGTGAAGAACTGCCATGATGAGCTGCTACCATTGACACCTGGCGGGGAATATACTAAATAGAAACATTTGCTTATCATGTTCATTACACACTGTATTTTATCATATATCATTCCCTTTAGCAACTTGTGATACACTGGAATGCTGCGATGAGTGAAGATAGAGACACTTGGCAGAGATTTGGATAGTTAATGTGCATCACCCTTTCCTTTCCTCTTCACAAGATCAATCTGCAATGTGAAGACTCTATGCAATGCACCATAGAGAGGACACCTATCCAAATAACTCCTATCACATATCGTAATTTGAACATGGGCATTAAAAAACAAAACACGATGCAAAGGATGGGTGCAATGGAGGACTTAAGCTAGCAATTCTACCACATACGCAAAAGGTTGTTTTAAAAGGGGGACCTCGCTCGGTACGACGAATAGAGGGGACTTCATTTAAAACATGCTCATGATTCAACATAGGGATAAAACATATATTTCAATGAATTGGACACTTGATATAAAAATTCCACTATGGGGATTAAGCGATGCCCCTAGTAGGTGCAAAGATCTGGTTAAAACATGAAGATACGGGCATAAGTTGTGACTAAACCAACTGGGAAACAGGCTCAACCAGTCAACAAAGGAATAGAAAAAATTAGCTTATTAACCAAAAGCAAGGTTACTAGCAAGTTTCACAACCCGAGATAAACCCTAAACACCTCATTGATAAACCCTAGCTTACAGAGATCAAGTAGGAACTCAAAAATGGAGGAAATCTAACCAAGGACCACAAGATTTTATATAAGTCCTATTAGTCGCTCATGTTCGGGGACATTTGTTCAACATGAACAAAGAGAGATTCTAAAAGATCTCTCAGTGAAGCAGACCAGACAAAATGCAAAAAAATAGATCCCAAACAAAAGCAAATCCTAATAGCATGATGGCACAAGGCTAGACCAAAATGGAAAGTAAGATATGCCTCTGTCAAAAAAATTATTTTCCAAAGATTTCACTAGACTAGAATTGGAAGTGACACCATCATTTCTTTGTTTGTTAACATGGGTGCCCACAAAGCATTTGAATCTGCTAATTTCAACTTGCCTTACCCTTCTCTGATTTAAATAGCCAGACATAGATTGGAAATTTTCATCATCAACCCTTATAATAACATAAGGATCCCTCATATCGAGCCATTTGTAATAGTTTGCATAATTACTTTCTTGGCCACCCTCAAGCCTATCAAGAAAAACTGGAAAAGGGACACATTCATAATCCATTGAATAATTTGCACTGGTGTCATCATCTTCACCTACAACACCCAAATTAAAATTAAAGCATTCATAAAAAAATCCTTCTTGATCTTCCTCAATGTGTTGTCTTATTGGCTTGAAGTCATAATCTGTCTTTATGTCAGATGAATCATATAGACTAGAGGTAAGGATTTGAAAAGTATAACTTGAATGATTATTTGTGCTTTACCTTTCACATAAAACTCACCCATCCATAGGCACCACCTTAGAATGAAAAGGTACTAACGTACTTTTATTCACTCCTGATAAATCACTAGTTTCATTATATGCACCAATGCCTAATAATGGAAGCCCACCTTCAGATCTAACAATATCCCTCTTCAAGTTGTAACCATCAACTTGGGCAATCTCAACATTGTCTCTGCATTCTTCAGACACTAGGAAATCCTCTTCAAACTCTTCAGATCGTGCATCATCAGAATCCTCTAAAAAGAGAGGATTATTTCTGCACCAATAAAAATCATCGTTTCTAATATTTGATGGATCTAGAGGATCATCATACAAGGGATTTTGCTTTATGTTCATTCTTGCTGTGAATATCCCTGTTTCTTCAGCATGAAGATTCAAATCCTATTCAACATCACTATATTCAGAAGCACTATAGCCAATACCCTCCTCACAAGTATAATCACAATCAATCATGAACTCATAGCAGCCAGTTTCACTTCTTACTTCATCTTCTAATTGTTCCACACACATGTCTAAAATTTCTGCCATATCAACATAATCTGAGATAGCATAATTAGAAAGCCCTTCAGGTTCCACAATATCATTAACCCACAATGGTTACATCCTATCATTTACATCTTCATCATAATGCATAACCTAATCATCTGAGAGTAAAATCTTGTCATTAGTATCTTGCATACTAATGTTATCTTCATCTAGGATAAAACTTTCCAACTCCACTTCATGTAAGCCATTGTGACAAATAGAATAACAATTAGCATGATCAACTTCATGAGTTGAAGACATGGGAATAGGCATAGTGACATCATGATCATTACTGACAAAGCTCTCCACACTAGTAAGACTATGATCAGGATTACATGATTCTTGCATACTCAATGATGAATATATTATCTCGTTATCACTCACACCATTGAACATACCAACTAAATTATATGAATCACAAGACCGCAACTAGACTTCCTCTGTAATCTTATCATTAAATTAGATACTAGTTCCATTACTTGGCATATTAAGCCAAATACCTTAAAATGATTTTACCTCTTCATCAATTGTGTCATAACAAGATACTATTTGATGCATTTGCATTAGTTTAGTATATAGTGCATTTGAATTTTCATGAACACAATCTTCAGGTACATATGCCACACCTCTTGGAGACTCACAAACATCCTCCTCAAAAATATGAAGAGTATTATCAGTTTGGAGCATGTCCTTTTCATTCTCATACATTGCATCATTGTTTGAATCATAGACCATAACACAGCTAGTGTGATCAACATTATGAATTTTGCCATTCTTATCATCATGAATCTTAACATTCTCTATAATGTCGATCCAATCAGGAACCTAGGCAAAATTACTTGGCTTCAACTTATGTGGCAATAAACTCAAAACTACTCCATACACTTCACAAAACAAATCAATGCACACATATTCTTGAGGTCTGAAATCTATAGGGATATCTATATGTGTTCAAGATTCTGGAAAGCAAGGAATATCCTGATTCCCCCTCGTGTCTCCTTATGTCAAAGAGAGCTTGAACAGAAACCACAAGATTCTCAATGCATGCAAATTGTTGAAAATTTGTTTGGGGTTCTATGTGATCATCATTATGGATTGATATTTAAGCTGGGACAACATGGGTATAAATGTTTTGACATTCATTTTCAATTTCTGATTTACATCTTTCATCAGCATTGGGTGTCTCAGGGCAGCAAACACTTATAGACAAATAACCCTTAAGCATTTCATATTTCCAGTCATTTTCAATGTTAATGGCTATCTCATAATCCTGATGCAAACTTATAGGATCTTTACTTCTCAACTGGTAACTCATCTTGCTGTCAAAAGCTCCTAAATAAAAAACTAAACTCATTGCATCATTTGGTCTAATAGCTTCAGGAATATCCCTCAATGTTTTGCAATCTCGAGTTAAATGTTGGGACTAGCTCATCCTCTTCTTTCTCAATGCCCATAAACTTGTTGATTACTGCACTTGCATTAATTCTCTCAACATACTGCTCCATGAAGGCTGCTTTGAACTCATTCCAAGAATAGATTGAGCATTTTAGTAAATAAGAGAACCAATCTCTTGCTTCATCCTTTAAAGACTGAATGAACAACTTCGTGATAACATCTTCAAAATCTAACTCATAGTCTCCTATTACATCAACAAAATTTTGCATATGCCTACCTGCTAATTCAGACTCACTACCACTGAACTTTGGTATTGTATCTCTAATTTCATGTAGTATATGATTTGGGAAACCAAGGATATTGTTGAAATTTATAGCCTTATACCTTTCACTAATAAAATTTCTTTGATAACACAGATGAGGCTGTATACTAGGCATTGTTACATTTGAGGCCATACAGGGATATAAATTGGCAACACAATCTCACTAGTCCTTTAGAGACTTCTCACATTAGATTTTGCAATTACCCATTCATTCTCAATCCCTTTTTACAAAAGGATCTTAAACTTTTACAATGCATAATCTTATCTTGACTTATCTAAGATCCTCTAAAAGATTTTCTTTGAACATATGCATTCTTCACTTCAAAATACATGATGCAACTTGGTGATATAGAGGTATGCAATCCTATCACTATTCCTTTCCTTTCTCTTATTTCTTAGTCCTTACTCAATAAGGAACAATATTATTCTCAAAGTTTTCATAAACTACCTTCAAATGCAGAACTATCCTTCATAAAGATAGGAACATGTAAAATACTTGGAAGTTTGTTACAGCTGCAATAGACTTTCTTCCTGACTGGAAAACATAGATGTTCAAATATCCTTCATACTTTCATCAGGTTCATTCTTCATAGAGTCACCATCCCTTTTCACAGAGGATTGAAACTTTGAATATCACAAAGCTCATCAGAACTTATTTTCTTTTTGGGTCTTCTCCAATAGTAGAGCCACGTAGAACATCTTCAAATATATAAATTTATCACATGGTATTATTCTTCTTTGATCAACCGAAAAGGAGAAAATCAAAGTCGCCACCCTTTACAGGGAATAATAATGATATTGCACTTACCCAAACTCTAAATAACCACAACAGACTACTAGACTAGTTCTTGACAAATTAATAAACAAAGTCCCGAGAAGAGTTGCCATTTCTGTTGGTGTTTTTTTAATTCCCAACTTGGTCTCATAAGATAACCTATGATTTAGCCACTTTCAATACTTAGCTATCATGATGGGTTGGCCAACAAATAGGTGAAAGTCAGAATAACTTTCCCTCTGCACTTTAGGCTCTGCAAAACCTGGGAGGGTGATCCCTAGACAATATTTATTAATATCATGTGCCAATTATTACCAATACTGTGAATAACAGATTTGTTCTATGCAGATTTGCTTGAGGATTATGAAAAATATGAAGACTTGGCTTAAATCATTCAAGCTTTTGACATTTCTCAAGACCATAGAACAAGGTGGAACATCAATTTAACAAACACTTTCAACTGAATTTGAAGTTTTTTTTTAAATTATTTGGGTTTATTTGATTTATGGAGTTGAAGACAACACATAGAGGCAATAGACTGGTGCCTTAACCTAGGGATACAGAGTCAAACCCAGATGTAACTAAAAACTCATTAACAACATTTAACCTAAACATCAGAGAGCTTTATAATATTGCCTTACAACATTATACCTAGGATTATTAACCAATAATACTTATGATAACCTCATACATTCACACAAATTTATAATCTCATTAAGGTATTTAACTTATTCTTTGAATAAGAGATTTAATCAAAAAGATACACCCACAAGAAATTTCATGGAGACAAACTCAATAATCTTTGATTTATTCATTTCATAACTTGTGTAAACCATACATCAGGTGATAATAAGCTTCAGAATTCTTCCATTTGTATTCATTAGATGCTAGTACTGTTAACCAAATTTACAAAAGACATACAATTTAGATTCAGAAAACCTAGAATAAGCTTAACCTCTATTCTCTATATTTTTCTACAAAAATCTCCAAGAGATCAACAACCCCCTGTAAGTGGCCTTGAAATCCCTTTTATAGCATAAGGGAGCAACAAGCATCGGGCCACCTACACATGTCATATTTTAATTTGACAATCATAAAACAACAAGATGCTAAAATAACCATCCTCAACCACTAAGGCACGCCCTTTGTAGCAAATCATCACCTTCGGCAGATAGGAGCAACTAATTTTTTCGTGTATGCTCTCCCACTCTCGATGTGGAGGTAAGACATGTTTTTGATGGAAGGAGGTTCATTAGATGCTCTTTTGGTTCTGCCACCTTTGATTTCTATATACTTGTTCCCAATAGAAGCATCCTCAGCTTTGCCTCTCTGGACATGCACGCCACAATGAGAATACTTGTAAGGATCAACAGAGAAAGGAAACATTAGAGACCAGAGTCCCCCTCATTATTCTGCAATGCAAGCACTGGGATGTCATCCCTCAACTTATGAGTAGAGGTTTTCAACCATCTCAGCTACCTAGAAGTCAGAGGAAGCCACATATAACTGGCTATGGTTGTGCCAAAATTCCAACTAGAAAGGAAGTAGCAACAGTTTTAATTTTCCCTTCCACCTTCAATTGTTTCATCTAGGGGGTCAACACTCCTACAACTAGATTTGTTGCTCTATTAGGAGCCAAAGTGTTGAGGGAGGGGAAGAGAGAGATATGAAGCCTCTCTGCATCAAATCCCAATCTGGGAACTCATAGTAGCGGGGAGTTAATGGAGTCGGCAGACTGGGACTTAAATGCCTCACCCGAATGAAAACAAGGAAAAAGCAAGGGTTTACAACAGTTCAATGGATGTTGTTAAGCTTCCCGAATCTTTTCACTTCCCCTCATTCTACAAAAGAAACATCTCTAATTCCTTAATCTTATAGGAACAAATCATCAACCATGAAAAAAGAGAAGAAACTCCTATAGAATAGGGTGGCATATTCAGCATACTAAAAAGATGAAGCTCCATATTATCTGTACAAAAAGAATGATATATGAAGTAACAACAAAGGCACCTATTTATAGCCAAATTGCAGAAGTTCCCACACTTTTGATAATAACACTCTATTGATTTGCTATATCAATTCACTTCAACAAGTACCACGGCAGGTTGGTCTTAAATGGAAAACCTTCAAAAATCTGCCAATGCTGCCAAAAGAGGAAAAGGAGGTGGCACTCTACATCATGTTGATTTCCCACAACGCAGAAATGTTAATTTCCATAATGAAGCCATCAAATTTGGCTCCTCAATCATAGAAAATTCCATTTTAAATGACAAATCCATTTCAAGCCCTGTTGCAATGCGAGTGAAAGATCTCCTCAAGCTTGGATGCAGATCCCCAAGTGTTGATCCTGCATCCTGTCAATCCCCACACATGCCTATCCCCTTGTACAATGGTGGTGAAGAAAACTTAGCACATGTTTAAAAAAACCCACTACTACACTGGCTCATCGATCCTTATGCACCACCACTCTGTCCTCTTTTACGTTTTGAAAATAGGTCATCGATGAGATTGATTTCAAAAAAGATCAACGATTCACGTGAATTCACTACCCATCGCCTCTTGTCTTGAGGCCTTCTACCGTAAAATATGATGTAAAGGATCCCAGCAATGAACTAAGATAACTCCACTTACCCCTCCCGCTATTTCAAATCTTTATTTCTAACCTTGCCTTTGTGGTCATCGCACATCACATTTAGCAATAACTCCGATGAATATAAACCGCAATGTGAAGAACTACTGCGATGAGCTGCTACCGCTGACACCTAGCAAGGAGTATACCAAATAGAAACCTTTGCTTACCATGCCCATCATACAGCACATTTTATCATATCATACCCTTTAGCAACTTGCGATACACTAGAATGTTGTGATGAGGGAAGATAGAAATGTTAGCTTTAGGGCAGACAACTGAGAGGGGGGGTGAATCAGTTATCTCCAAAAGTTACTTTTCTATAAACACTTAAATCCTTCTTATATTTCTACAACATAATAAAGATTTAATGATGGAAGCACAATGCAATGTCTCAAGAGCAAAAACACATTAACACATATGACACCAAGATTTTAACATGGAAAACCCGGTTAAGGGAAAAACCACAGGGTGACTAACCCAAGATTGTATTCTCTGTTAAAAGAATAAGAAGAACAAAATGGCACTTGCCAATTAGGGCTCACTGCCTAAGCACACTGCTCACAAGAGGCCCACTTCCTATAGGAAACACACTATCTACAGAATAATAATATAAATATTACATACTTGAACTAGAGATTAGCATCTTCACCATGGTTGAGACAGTTCCATTTAAGCTCAATACTTCTGCTCTACTTTTTGCTCTTCTACTCTCTCATCTTTTTCATTCACTCTTGAAATGACTTCACAAATCTTATTTATACAAGACATCAACTTTGGGATAATCATCCAAGTCGGCACAATACATACTTTGTTTTATTATAGAGCAATTACACAAATAAAACTAGACTTATTACAAAACTTCATGCGTATCACCACACTGTCGGCCACACGTATCTAGGACTTCAATCTTCTTTGAGGAACATGCCATGCTTTGCAGAACATCTTCAAGATCATCCGCAAGATGTGTAAAACATCCGGTCGGCCATGATTAGGAAGAACACCATCACCCGAGAGTAAATCTTCAATTACGAGCTCAATCTTCAATGCAGACTACCAACATGAACTGGACAGTCTAGAGACTCCCACAAACTTGCCTAAATCACCAAGATCATCCACACCACTTCTGCTTACTAAAATCATTTGCATCTTCATCTAGAACCTCAAGAACATAGTCTGTCATCACTGTCACATTAAAATAAATGCTTGTAGACCTCCAGACCACGAACCAATTGAGTTGTTAATTCACCTTGGCTTCCTAAACATTCCACCAAATCCATAGAACAAGATATTGTATTTCCAGATCTCATCGGACCTATTTGTGTCACTCTGTCACCTCTGAATAGCTGTCAAAACCAGTTTTACTCATATGGCCATAACTTCTCCAGATCTTCATGCAGACCTCTCAAATCTAGACTGGATCATCTTTAGACACATATCCACAAACCCTTTGATGCGCATTCTCTGATCTTCACCTAGCTGGGATTTTTCACTTCATAGAGCTTTACTGTCTTCACTGTTCTTGTCTGTTACTAATAGGACTAATTTTCTCAATATCCTTAGCACACAGCTCATCCAAACCTTGACATCAGTGCAACAGGAGTATGTTGACATCAATGACAATAACAGTTAGGCCCATACTTGCAACAATCTCCCCCTTGGTCATTGATGGCAACATATGATGTGAAAAATTGTTTTAACCATCAAGACAAGAACTTCTCCTCACTAACTGACATATCTCCCCCTATCAACAACAATCATTTTTGTTTTTCACATGTCTTCTCTCCCCCTTTGACATCAATGGAAAAGGGCACATACTTGCATCAATTAGAATCATACAGACTGCTCCCCATGAGTAGCAGCTTCCTATCATCAATCCAGACCACAAGATATGACTATGAGATCCACCGGACTGATGCACATTAGTGCACCTTAATTCAAAACCAAAGGGGTAATAACCCCTAACTTCTCCCTGAGATACTCAAAATAGTCCTTAGGTAGAGGTTTAGTAAGGATGTCTGCAATCTGATCCTTTGAGGGCACAAACTCCAATCTGACTTCATTCTTGTTCATCTGCTCTCTCAAAAAGTGAAACTTGATAGATATATGTTTTGTCTTTGAATGCAACACTAGATTTTTTGATATATTTATTGCACTTGAGTTATCATAGAAGATTGTGATAGGTTCCTCATACTCCACTCTGATGTCTCTTAGCATTTGCTTCATCCACAATACTTGAGTGCAACTTCCTGCTGTTGCAATATATTCTGCTTCTATGGTGGACAGAGATATTGCCTCTTGTTTCTTTTTCAGCCAAGAAACCAATCTTTTCCCCAAATAGAATGCACCACCACTGGTGCTCTTCCGGTCATCCACATCTCCTACCCAATCCACATCTGTATATACATGAAGAGAGAAATCATTATCCCTAGGATACCATAAACCATACTCAACTATTCCCTTTAGATATCTAAGAATTCTCTTGATTGCCGTGACATGAGATTCTCTAGGATCAGCTTGGAATCTGGCAACAAGACCAACAACATTCATAATGTCAGGTCTAGTTTGAGTAAAATACAGTAGTCCTCCAATCATTGACATGTACTTTTTCTGATCAAACTTAGGAGATTCATCATCTTTGCTTAGTTTACATCCAGTTACCATGGGAGTATTCATTGGTTTTGAATCTTCCATCCCAAATTTCTTCAACAATTCTTTCACATATTTGGTTTGTGATATGAAGATTCCTTTCTTTGTTTGAGTAATTTGTAGACCCAAGAAGAAATTCATTTCCCCAAACATAGACATCTCAAATTCACTTTTCATCTGGTTTGCAAAAGTCTTGCACATACTATCTCTTCCTCCAAAAATGATATCATCAACAAATACTTCAACAATCAAGATATTTTCATGATCAATCTTGAAGTACAAGTTACTGTCAGCAGTACCTTTGTTGAAACCAATCTTCAAAAGATGTTTATCCAATCTTTCATATCAGGCCCTTGGGGCTTGTTTGAGTCCATACAGTGCTTTCTTCAACTTGCATACCATATCACCATGATCAGACAATTGAAATCCATCTAGTTGCTCAACATATACTTCTTCTTCTAAGTCACCATTCAGGAAGGCAGACTTGGCATCCATCTGATATACTTTGAAATCCTTGAAGGAAGCAAAAGCAAGAAATAATCTGACTGCTTCAATTCTTGCCACTGGAGCAAAAGTTTATTCAAAGTCAACTCCTTTTACTTGAGAATAACCCTTACAGACCAATCTGGCTTTGTTTCTGACTACTTCACCATCTTCATTCAGTTTATTCTAGAAGACCCACTTGGTCCCAATCACATTTTTGTTTCTAGGTCTGGGAACAAGATCCCAAGTGTGATTTTTCTCAATCTGCATCAACTCTTCCTCCATTGCTTTGGCCCAACTTTCATCGTTGCATGCTTCACTTACTATTTTTGGTTAAATCTTTGAAATCAAACAATACTTCTCTGAATCTTGAGCAATCTTTCTTCTTGTTTGAACACCTTTTCTTTTATCACCTATGATCTGGTCTTCAGAATGATTTAGTCTTACATACCTAGGAGTTTTAGGAATTTCTTGCACTTCTATTTCTTGGATAGGTTCATTCAAACTTATCTCTTCTTCCTGTATTTTAGGATTCTCCAGATCAGTCTGGATCTAAATTTTAGAAGGGGCTTGAACTTCCTGGACCAAAACATCATTCTGATCATCTTCTTCATATTCGTAAAACCTTGAGGGTTTTTCAAAGCCTTCATCAACCTTCACATTTGTACTTTCTACAATCTTTCTCAATCTCTTGTTATAACACCAGTATGCTTTTCTTTGAGTAGAGTAACCCAAGAATATTCCCTCATCACTTCTAGCATCAAATTTGACAAGGTCTTCATCTCTTTTAATATAACATTTACTACCAAAGACTCTGAAATACTTTATAGTGGGAGTGATGCCAAACCAGAGTTCATAAGGGGTCTTACCAGTATTGCTTCTGATTTGTACTCGATTAAGAGTGTAGATAGCAGTGCTTACAGCTTCTCTCCAGTAGATCTGAGGAACATTTGCCTCCATCATCATGGTTCTAGATGCTTCCTGGATGGTCTAGTTCTTTCTTTCCACTACTCCATTTTGTTGTGGAGTCCTTGGGGAAGATAGCTATCTCTTTATACCATGTTTCTCACAGAATTTTATGAACTCTCCGGATGTGAATTCTCCACCTCTATCAAACCTAAGACATTTTATGTTTAACCTAGTTTCATTCTCTACCATAGCCTTCAATATTTTGAACTTCTCAAGAGCTTCAGATTTCTCTTTCAAGAAAGTCACCCACATCATTTGGGAGTGGTCATCAATCAGTAACATGAAATATCTATCACCTTGCAAACTTTTGATTCTTTTCAGTCCACATAGATCAGTATGTATTAAGTCCAATAGTTTGGTAGAAGGTTGTTCCTTGCTTTTAAATGTGACTCTGCTCTGTTTACCCAACTAACATTCTTTGCACATACTATTAGTAGGTTTCACCAGTCTTGGAAGATCTCTTATGGCCTGAGTGTTGCTTAGCTTGATGATATTATCAAAATTTACATGACACAATCTCCTATGCCACAACCAACTCTGATCAATTTGAACAAATAAACAACTTTTGTCAGTACCAACCAAGTAGAAGATTTTACCTTTTGTCTAAGTACCAGATGTAATCTCAGTTCCAGAGCTTTCAAAGATCTTGCATTTTCCATTTTTGAAATGGAGATCATAACCCTTATCCACCAACTGTCCAACACTAACAAGATTATGCTTCAGAACTTCAACATATAGAACACTGGTTTTGTTCTTTCCATCAAAAGAAATAGTTCCTCTGCCTTTGATTCTGCCAGCAGAATTATCACCAAATTTTACAACTCCTCCTTCATATCTTTCTAGATTTATGAACTTGTTCTTATCACTAGTCATATGATGGGAGCATCCACTATCAATGACCCATTCATTCTTTTCTTCAACCTGAGCGGCCAAAGCCCTTTCTATCTTAAGATTGGCAGATTCAATAGGTATTGGATCTTCTTCCTTGATGGAAATAAACACCCAGTCACTTCTGGATTTGGTTCCTATCTCAGATTCATCATCTATTACTCCTTCATCATCATCTTCGTGAAAATAGTAACACTTCTTTTGAAATCTTGATCTATTAGGGTTAGGCCTTGAAAATCTTTCCGGACATCTTGAGGCAAAATGACCAATCCTGTTGCAATTGAAACATTTGAAAGGTAATTTTCCTTCATACTTACCGAATCCTCTTAGTAGTCTTTTTGCAATAAGGGCTTCAAGTTGAGCAACTTCTGCCTCATCTTCTTCCAGATCTTTTCTTGCTTTTTCATACCATGATAATTTCTTTGAGGAACTTTCTCCTGAATCATACCTTTGTTTACCTTTTGCAAAGGCACTAGCTTTGAATGCAGATTCAGTCTTAGGTGGAGCATCTCCAAACTCAGTCAATTCAAATGCAGCTAACTTCCCAACCAATTGATCCCTTGTAATTTTTGATAAAGATCTGAATTCCTTAATAGAAGCAACCTTGTGTTTGTAAGCAGGAGGTAAGGATCTGAGAACTTTGGCAACAATCTCATCTTCATCCAAAGTTCCACCAACACATCTAATACCACAAACAAGTTCATTTACTTTTGGCATGAATGTAGTGATGTTCTCATCTTCATTCATCTTCAGATTTTTGAATTTTCCTTTCAGACTTTGTAGCTTGGCACATTTAACATATTTGTCTCCTTCATACAGAATTTCTAGTTTTGACCAAATTTCATATGCAGTTTTTAAATCCATAACATTTGTCATCTCAGTATCACATAAGGCACTTAGTAAGGCTTCTCTAGCTCAAAGATTATCTTCAACATTTCTGATTTCATCTAGAGTTGTCGGACCATTCTTTGGAGGAATATACGCTTTTATAGTCATGTTCCAATACTGAAATCCCATACATTGCAAGTGACATTCCATGTGCCTTTTCCAAAGAGTGTAGTTTGTTCTATTAAATCTCGGACTATCCTTTTTGTAGGAAGACATCCTGGATCTCCTCAAGCGGTTAAGCCTTTTTATAGGAACTTAGCTCTAATACCAATCGTTAGCTTTAAGGCAGACAACTGAGAGGGGGGGGTGAATCAGTTGTCTCCAAAAGTTACTTTTCTGTAAACACTTAAATCCTTCTTATATTTCTACAACATAATAAGATTTAATCAAGGAAGCACAATGCAATGTCTCAAGAGAAAAAACACATTAACACATATGACACCAAGATTTTAACGTGGAAAACTCGATTAAGGGAAAAACCATGGGGTGACTAACCCAAGATTGTATTCTCTATTAAAAGAATAAGAAGAACAAAATGGCACTTGCCAATTAGGGATCACTGCCCGAGTACACTACTCACAAGAGGCCCACTGCCTACAGGAGACACACTGTCTATAGAATAATAATATAAATATTACATACTTGAACTGGAGATTAGCATCTTCACCATGCTTGAGACAGTTCCATTTAAGCTCAATACTTCTGCTCTACTTTTTGCTCTTCTGCTCTCTACCACTCTCTCATCTTTTTCATTCACTCTTGAAATGACTTCACAAATCTTATTTATACAAGACATCGACTTTGGGATAATCATCCAAGTCAGCACAATACATACTTTGTTTTATTACAGAGCAATTACACAACTAGAACTAGACTTATTACAAAACTTCATGTATATCACCACACTGTCGGCCACACATATCTGGGACTTCAATCTTCTTTAAGGAACACTCCATGCTTCGTAAAACATCTTCAAGATCATCCGCAAGATGTGTAGAACATCTAGTCAGCCATGATTAGGAAGAACACCATCACCTAAGAGTAAATCTTCAATTATGAGCTCAATCTTCAATGCAGACTACCAACACAAACTGGACACAGTCTAGAGACTCCCACAAACTTGCCTGAATAACCAAGATCATCCACCCCACTTCTTCTTACTGAAATCATTCGCATCTTCATCCGAAACCTAAAGAACATAGTCTGTCATCACTGTCACATTAAAAGAAATGCTTGCGGACCTCCAGACCACGAACCAATTGAGTTGTTAATTCACCTTGGCTTCCTAAACATTCCACCAAATCCGCAAAACAAGATATTGTATTTCTGAATCTCACTAGACCTATTTGTGTCACCTCGTCACCTCTGAATAGCTGTCAGAACCAGTTTTACTCATACGGCCATAACTTCTCCAGATCTTCATGCGGACCTCTCAAATCTAGACTGGATCATCTTTAGACACATATCCACAAACCCTTTGATGCACATTCTCTAATCTTCACCTGGCTGGGATTTTTCACTTCATAGAGCTTTATTGTCTTCACTGTTCTTGTCTGTTACTGATAGGACTAATTTTCTCAATATCCTCAGCACACAGCTCATCCAATCCTTGACATTAATGGAACAGGAGTATGTTGACATCAATGACAACACTAGTTAGGCCCATACTTGCAACAAGAGACACTTGGTAGAGATTTGGATAGTTAACGCATGTCACCCTTTCCTTTCCTCTTCACAAGATCAAATTGTGATGTGAAGACTCTGTATGATGCACCGCAGAGTGGACACCTATCCAAATAACTCCCATCGCATATCGTAATTCAAACATGAGTGTTGAAAAATAAAATAAAATGCGAAGGATGGGTGCGATGGAGGACTTAAGATTACAATTCTAGAACATGCGCAAAAGGTTGTTTTAAAAGGGGGACCTCGCTAGGTACGAGGAACAAAGGGGACTTCATTTAAAACACACTTATGATAAAACATAGGGATAAAACATATATTTCAATGAATTGGACCCTTGATATAAAAATTCCACTATGGGGATTAAGTGGTGCCCCTAGGTGCAAAGGGTTGGTTAAAACATGAAGACACGGGCATAAGTTGTGACTAAACCAACAGGGAAACATGCTCAACCAGTCAACAAAGGAATAGAATGAATTAGCTTATAGACCAAAAGCAAGGTTACTAGCAAGTTTCACAAGCCAAGATAAACCCTAGCTTACAGAGATCAAGCAGGAACTCAAAAATGGAGGCAATCTAACCACGGACCACAATATTTTATATAAGTCCCATCAAAACTAAGCAAAGATGCTACATCATTTGGTCTACCAGAAGGTGGAACAACTACCTTTTGTAAAGCCTCATGGAGCATTCTGTGGTATGTAGGTGATGTTTGTATTAAATCCCATAGAGAAATCTTAGCCCGAGTAGCACGGAGATGCTCAACAAGATCATATTCTTTACCAATATGTGGAAGAAGATGAGGTGCTTGAGGTAGGATAGGTTGAGAAGGTGGAAAGAAATGGGCACACTTGGTGCATGCTTATTTTTATTATGGTGTTATATGTGTGAGTGATCGTGTAATGCTACAACACATTTTGAACACCTTGATTCTTTTGAACAATTTTTTTGTAAGATTGAGAATGTAACTCGAGGGTCGAGGTGGTGTTGGATCACCTTGAACTGAAATCACCGGTTTGAAGTGAGGAGGCGTATTAGTGCCTCATGTACAATGATTTAGGAACATTAGTACACTTATCCACTATCCCCTTAGTGGGCGGAATAAGTTTATTAATGATGATTGAATTAATGCTATTTTCTTTTTGAGTAAGCTCAACATCTATCCCCAAGGGATTTAATGTGAGAGACCACTCGTCATCCACTAATGTTTCATCTTTTGAAGGGAGAGCATTGGAATGAAGGGAGGGAAAATTGTTGATGATTGAATCTTTAGTGATGTTCAAAGGACTTGAACATACAATTAAAGGAGAAGTATTCAGAGTCTTCACATCCTTAGTCATATTCAAGGTACTTGAACATTCACCCAAAGGAGGAAGATCAAGGGTCTTCACTTCCTTAGTGATATCCAAGGTACTTGAACATTCAACCAAAGGAGGAAGATCAATGGTCTTCACTTCCTTGTGATATTCAAGGTACTTGAACATTCAATCAAAAGAGGAAGATAAATAGGATGATCTATAGAATTATCATGTGCTATGTTAGAAGTAGAAATAGTATGTTCAACCTTATATCTAGAAGAAAGACTAAGGATCATATCAATGATCTCATCCTCTTGCACCAAAATGTCTTCATTTTTGGGAGAGGGATCCAAAGCATAGGGTGAAGTAGGCAAAGATAGGTCACCATCACATGCTTTAGAGAGTATATCCATGGCATTATTATGATTTGTAGTAGAAGAAGAAGAATAAGAACTATCATGATCATCTTTCTCATGACTATTCATGGAGATGAATTTAGTTAGATTTTCTAATATAGAAGGATACATACTCATGAGGGTTGTGAAGCTATCAAAATCATATATATAAAAAAGGAGTTGGACTTCATATACAGAACATTTAGAAACATAAATATCATTCATGGATGCTAAGTGATCTAAAACATGAGGATGTACAGTGAGCTTAACAAAAGTTTCAAAATTTGTAACACGTATTTATACAAAGATTTCAAACAAGAAGAGTCCATAATGAAATGTCTTGTTTACTATGTGCAAAGATGATGAGGAACAACAATCAAATCTATTCGTTAATCAAGTACCACCAATGTGAAAATGAGATTGCAATTAGAGACAGGTACAAGTGCAAAAGAAGTGCCTAAATGATTTATCCACTTAAATGCAACAACAGTTTAGATATTTTTTCTTTGATAAAGATGCACTAAATGCAAGACTAGCTAGGATTTACTATCAAAACTCTAGATTTTGAATGCTTACCTTCTAAACCACAATTTTTCAATGAAAGAATTATTTTTTAAGGAAAATGATATTTATGACATGATGCAAAAATGAATGATCAGATTTGAAATGTAAATTATAGCAGAAAAATCTGAAACAAGATCTTGATTACAAACCCCAGGTTTTGAATTTGACTAGGTTTTACAAAATGTAACTTCTTGACAAAACCCTAGCAAATGAGATTATTAAATGCAAGATGTAATACCATGAAATGATTATATACTATAATTTCAGTCATATCTGATGAAAAAATCAGAAATTTAAATCTTTCTATGATGATCTACAACATAAGCCATGAAAACAACGCACAAATATGCCTTTGTGTAAGCCTAAAATGCTTTGATTTTTCACTTTTTCCAATGCAAATATGCAATAATGTCCTAGAACAGAAAGGATGATAAGGTAAAACAAATTAAATCCTTTTAATTAACCCAATAATGTAACAAGATCTGATACAACACACTAATCTACAAACCCTAGGTTGGAGATTAGCTAGATTTTCTAAAAATACAAGGTTTTTTTCAAACCCTAACAATGAAATAATACAAAATTAAGCTATGAAAGTATGAAAAATGATGAATGAATGTGATTTAATCAGATATAAGGCATAAAAATTGCTCAGATATGATGCAATAAGGATGCCAAAGTGCAATAAATGATGGGTTCACCAAAATGTAGTGTAGAAAAGAGAGACTAGCTCAATAGATCAAACTAGGTCAAACCCTCTTCTACAAAAAAATTGGGACACAAACCAAGCTTGGATTCTACCCAAGAAGGTGAGACAAACTACAAGGGTTTAGTCCTTTTGTTGTAGAGAGAGTAAATCAACCAAATCCAACCAATCAAGCTAGAGTAAAGACAAGAAACCCTAATTAACAAAGATCAGAGCGAAACAGACTGTCGAAAGCGGAAACCTAGAAACCAAATGGATAGAAAAGATCAAGGATTTAGTCAGAACCTTAATCCAAAGATAAAAACACCTAGGAAAAGGGAACTTGGGTTCCCTGGTCCTAGATTAGGGTTTACAAAAACTGTAGTCTTCATCGGGTCTGTACCAATAACCTTTGTCTTCTTCCCGAAAGCCACCTTCATAAACCTGCTTTTCAAACCTACATAAACACAAGAAGGAAGATGTTTGGGTGCTATTTAGGAGCTTTCCTCAGTCAAGCTCCGTGAATGGTGTTTCCATGTCCACAATAGCAAAGATGATAGATGAAGAGCGTGTACCCTAGGAGGGCAAAGGCAAATCTAAAGTAGAATGGAATGCTAGAACAAAGCATGAAGGAAGGAAGTCACCATGAGCATGGAAACCCTAGCATACTTGATGCGGTGTCACAACTTGACTCAAGAAGTTGGTGTAGCCCAAGGATGTAGAAAGATCTTCACAAGACCTGCAATATGTTACTGTCGCAACAATAATCCACAATAGAGAGATTTTGAGAATAGCAGAGAGCATGAGAGAGAAGTAGAATCTTCCAAGAAGTTAGAGAGAGATTAGAGATGTTCAAATGAATAAAATAATTTATTTTTATATGCATTCCTATTGATTTCTGGAGAATTAAACCACATGAGGCCAACATTGGGGACCTTTTAAGAGGTCCCAAGCTGACAAGCCACAATTTAGACTAAGGCTAAAAAGGGGACAAGGGTGCTTGGGTGGTCCCTTAGCCCCAAACTCCCAGGATAAGGCACTTAAAGTGTTCTAAGCCATGCCTTATGACTTATTTTCTAGGTTTTGTGCATCGGGATCAATAATTGCACACTTAATGCTTAAAAAGGTATCATAATAGGGCCTAATTAGTAAGTGTAAAGATTTTAGGTCCACCCAGGTGCTAAACTAAGTGTAAAATGGTGGTGTACACATTTTACAATGTTACACGTTTTAACCACAACCATTGCCTCTATATCTAATTTGTGACAATATTTGAAAACATCGATCATAACAAATGCCATTTCCATAGGAGATGGTGGGTCACCGGTAGTGGCATAGTCGACAGTAGAAGTATAATCAGCTTAATTTGAGGAAGTAGAAGAAGTTTGAATAGTGAGTTTAGGATTTTTAGAAGAAGGAATAGATTGTGTAGAGGAAACCAAAGCCACTTTCAGAGTTTCAGACTTTTACGGTGATATTTTATACTCACCTATAAAGGTGGATGTAAAATCTAACAAACCCCAATCATCACCAAAATACTCACTCATGGGTGATAGACATTCCTGATTAGCGTTGTTGGTATCAGCATAGATAAAGGATTAGATTTTGTCGAAGAAGGAATCAAAGTATTGAGAGGTTTAGAAATGGGAGGTTGAGATCCAATTTCTTCTTGTAAGCAACTTTATGGATTCAAAACACCCTCAACCATATAGAGCTTGTTGTTATAAATGAACTTCATTGTACGGTGAAGAATAGATGAGACCTCTCCCATGGTGTGAATCCACGGTCTACCAAGAAGATTATATGAAAAATTATTAGGCATAGCATGAATAAGCGTAGGCATAGTCACATGTCCTACCTCAATAGGTAGTGTGATTGTACCTAGCGATTGTCTACCAACATTGTTGAAGCCACAAATATTGAGAGTAGGGAGGTATCTACATCGATCTTATGTAACAGGTATATGCCACAAATACTAAGACCCGATCCATTATCGATCATAATACACTTTATTCCATTTCTATTAATGATGAAAAAAATCATGAGAGGATCATGTTGGTTTTGAATTTAAAGAGGAGGTAACTCATTTTGTTGAAAGGTGATATCTACATTTGTCACATGCATACAATCTACCAGGGTTGTTACATCATTCGGTCTAACATAAGGTGGAACAACTACCTTTTGTAGAGCCTCCTGGAGCATTATGTGGTATATAGATGAAGTTTGTACTAACTCCCATAGTGAGATCTTAGTCAGAGTAGCACGAATCTGCTCGATAAGATCATACTCTCTAGTAGTATGTATAGAAGGATGAGGGGTTGGAGGTAGAATAGGTGTAGAAGGTGGAAGAGAATCCAAGACAAATTGTATTTTTTTATTCTATTTGTTAGTTTGAGTGTTATATGTGTGAGGAACCGCATGGTAATGAGGTTGTTGCAACACATTTTGAACAAGTTGGTTATTTTTAGTAAGTTGCTTTTCAAAGTTAAAGATGTAACCAGGAGGTCGAGGTGGGTCTGGAACACCTTAAACGGTAATCACAAGATTAGATTGTGGTTGTGGAACATCAGATCGAAGATGTACAACAACTTTTGATTTCATGGGCTCTTTTTGGGAACCAGAACATAAATTGTGTTGATTAATCTTTGAAAAATAGACTTTTTAGGATTCATAGATGATGATTCTGTCAAGATGAAGTCATCTAGGACTTCATCTAACATATCAAAATCATCACTACTAAATGGATCATCATATGCATAGAAGTCTTGAAGAAAGAGGTCCGACATACTGACATGAATCTATTTTTGTTCAAAAGATAGAAGAAGGTAGATATGAGAAGTAGAGGAAAGATGATGACAAGACACTAAAATGTTGATTAAGGGATAGAAGAAAGTGTTTTTTTATTATTTTGTTCTTTTCTAATTTAAGATAAGTGTATGTTTAAGTTTTTTTCTTTCTTAAACTAAAAACATAACATAGATATGTAATACAAGAGTGTCTAATCAATTAATTAACTAATCAAACACAACAATAAAATTAGTAAGTAAAAGTGTAAGATATGTCAGATTCACCAAAATGTGATGTGGGAAAAGAGAGTCTAGACTAATCAATGAATTTAACCTAGATCAATCTTTAGCCAACTCACATTGGAACATAAATCAATGAAGATGTTAGTGTTTAGCTAATGTCCTCAAGGGGGAGCCAAACTATCTGAATTCTATTCCTTTATTGAAAAGAGGAAAGGTTGATAAAATAAATTGACTAAACTATGTAATGTGAGAACCTAAATAATAAACTAGGCAAATCTATAGAAAATTGTCACAGAGCATAGAAATCGAAGTAGAGCAGAAAGGAGCAGACAGAAGGGAACCCAGTGTTGAAAGCAGAGGAATATTCAGTTGTACACTAGTGCCCAGCACTGGAGTCCTTAAGATTTTTCTTGAGTTTCTATCTAATAGTGCATGTACCTGTTACTTTCATCTTTTTATCGCTTTTGTTGTCTGGAATCACCCATTATGATCTGCACACACACAAAAGAGGGAAATGTTGTTTCTATACAAGAGTTTGCCTCGGTCAAACCCCTGTTTTGGTATTCTTACCTCACAGATAGCCAGATCAGTAATAGTAAATGGTGTGTGCTCTAAATCCTAATTGTGTCTAAGATTGTGGCGAGCAGTGACAAGAATTCAAATAAAAACCCTACTCAAGTGTGTTAAGAGTGGATTCCTATATGTATCAAACAAGGTAGTGTGATATCCAACCCAAGAGAGATGTGTTACTCAAGGGAAATAAACTCATAAAATACAACTTCACCTCAATAAATGTCACATACTGTAGTCTTTTTCAAATTGTAAGATTCCTCCTTTGAGAATGACAAGCCTATTAGATTAAATAGGGAGCCAAAGAAGGTATTTTAAATTCAAATTTGAATATGCCGACATGATGTTCTCGAGTGTCGAAATCGAGGTTGCATCGTCCAAGACAATGGCCATCTTAAGAGCCTCATTCTTTTCCAAGAACATCAGGTAGGACACTAGCGCTGGGTGTTAGTGTCCTAGTAGAATGAGCCCAAAATTTATTCAGTGATTTGGGACTTAACCACGATCTAAACATGTGATCATTGGTAAAATTGTTGGTAGCGTGTAACATATATCTGGAGTTGGAAGGTTAGGTCAAGGTTGGAAGTGGTCCTCAAATGGACTAAGGGAGTGGACACTAAAGCAGATCCCAAATAAAGCGTGAAGTTGTACTTGCACCATCAAGGAGCACAATTTACTACACTACACTAGGTTGGATGATCAATGGTTAGGATTGATTGAGAGTTGGTTGAGGGATCAATTGTGAGGATTAAGTTGGTTAATTGGTTGGGAGATGGATGGTGGAGAAAAAAGGAGATTTAATAATTAGTTTTATGATTTTTATGTGTAAAATGGGTAATTAATGATTAATTAGGAATTTTTAGGGATTTAGGTGGGAAAAGAGGGATTTAATAATAAAAATTATTAAATCATGTGAATGGGAGTGGGGACCAAGTTATTAGGACCTAGGGAAAATGGTCTAGGACTTAGGAAAATGAAGGAATGATTGGGATAATTTATTGAATAAAAACATGTGTATTTTTTAGTTGTCTACATTATTCCCCTCTTTGAGATGGTGTTGCAACTAAGAGAAGTAAAAACATTTCAAAGAAAGATGAATTAGAGGTTTTAGAAAGAGTTTCCCTAGCTACTTGAAGGAGGTGTGACAATGAGGATTGAGGTAAGGATAATTGGATGATTCCCCCACAAGAGGATAGGTAGGTTTGAATAACATGTGTATGATCTTGAAAGGGATGGAAAGGAAATATGAGGATAAGTGATTGGATGCTAATGATGGAGGAAAGGATAGTCATGCTATTCGGTGTGATCAACCTGATGTTTTTTGTAGCACTTGACATTATGCACCATGATAGAAAGATCATGGTGATGATGTGCCTCATGTAGAAAGCATTGAAGGTTGCAAGCCAGAATATGCCTATGGCACCATGATAATAAAGACCATGATATCGTTGTGGTAGGTATGTTGCAAGGACTGATGCAAATGCAAGACACAATGATATCACACACAAGAAAAGAAAGAAAGCATGCACAAATGACACAAAGACAAATAATCGAGTTACCCTTGGTCAAGCTAAAAATTGATGATTGATTGATGATGATGATAGTCTTGTTGATTTGGGAGTGATCTATATCCTGAAAATATTGTGAAGATAGTGTTATTAATGTGGGAAAAATATATCTTGAGAACATGAAGATTGGGAATGATATATATGGATGATGATGAGTGATTTGAGTTGATGAAGATTGACACCAAGGTTGTAAACAAAATGGATACATGTTTTTGGATGATTGCTTGGCAATATTTGTGTGGTTTAGGATTGCTTGGGATTATGCATTGGATCACATGGGATGGCTGCTTTTGGATGGATTTTGGATTACTACATTGGATTGCTTTTGACTTTTGGATGGGAGTGTTGTCTCCATATGGTAACTAGTGACAATGGAACACCAAGTCTAGAAACAATGATGAGAGATAGGTTGATTTAGGATGTTGAGGTTGATGGATTAGAAATTTGATGGATGAAAGATCTCCAAGGACTATGCCCAAATGTTGTTCAGGATGCTAGAATAAAGAGATATAGTTTACTACATGAGTTATAACAAGATGGTTGGAGGATTTGTTACAAAAGGATTTGCTATGTCAAGGGTTTGTCAAAGCATGTTTCAATATCGTGCCTCAATCCTTATCAAGATCAAAGGAAAGTAGGGAGGACATATGGGAATGATGACAAGGATATGTGGATATGATAGATTAGGACAATGTGATGGGATAGATGAGACAACTTTCCCTCGAGTGCAAGGTACACAAACAATTGATTTACACATGATTCCCATGAATGGGTTTTCATCATGGCACTTATCCAAGGCACCATGAAATGGTTTTCACCATTGGATGAATTATTTCTCTTTACTATTTTTATTATTTTTATTTTTATTTTTTTAATTTCTAATTTTTTATACTCTATTTTACTGACTAGATGACATTGATAGTCTTCACATGTCCCTGTCTATTTGATATAGTCGACATAGATGCTCTTGTCATAACTTGTCAGTAGTGATCTACCTGAAGTAATTTCTTCATCAGGATTAAAGTGCTCATGTACGATCCATTGATGTTGTTGTGATACTCATTGATAACAAAGTTGGCCTTGTCTAAATGTTTACATCTTGATAGGGTACCATCATAGCTCTTATGATAAAGTGTTGCTGCCACAATGTGATGGATTTGGGATTTGGAGTTTTTAGATTTGAGGTGTCATTTTGGGTTTGGATGGGGGATGTTGGATGTGGAATTAGATGATTGAGGTTTGTAGGCTTTAGGTGGAGACATTGGTGATTTAGATTAGGTTTTAGGATTCTTGATTCACTATACTTGGGATGGCGGATTATGGAGTTTGGATTTTAGATTAGGATGGTGATTAGGATCAACATTCTTATACAAGTTAGGAGGTGGAAACCTATTATATTCATGGTGTGTCTTTTGATTGTGAGTGATTGATGGATTTGGATATTGAGGACCAATATTATTATACAATCCAGAAGGTGGTGGACACCTATTATATGCAAGGTGTGTCTTTCGATTTTCAGGGATTGTTGGATTTGGATATTTTTCTTCACTTGATTTAATTGGTCCATTTTTCTTTGGGACCCATATTGTTTTTATGTGTCTTCCTTAATTTTTGGATTCATTCACCTTTGATTTTTGATTTGGATCTTTTACTTTGTATCTCTTACAATTTTGTTAGTCCCAATTGATGGGTTGAGGATGTGGAGGATAAAGTTTGATGGTATGGATAGTATAAGGGGAATGATTATTGGTAGAAATCTTATTGTAGGGGCTATGAATGGTCCCTATCTTGATGCTCTCATTGGATGAAGTTGTCTCAGTGATCTTTGAAGTATCACTAACATCATTAGATTGTTTAGATAATTAATCTTCAATGCCTCGATCATGATTGATGTGGATTGTGATAGGCTCTAGGATGCCTTACTCATGAAAGCCCAATCCTTTTCCTTGATAGCTCATGCTTTTACATATCTTGTTTGTGACAGGATACTTATTATTTTTGAAGCAGGATGCTAGCCCATTTGTGTGTTTCCAAGAACTATTAGAACTTGTTACTATCCCATCTATGAGAAATTCTAACTTGATGAAGGTGGTGGATCCTAGTTGATAAGATCCTTGTGCTTTCTCATTGTATACACTTGTCATGCCTTGATCATTATTTATGTTTGTTGTGCCTTGATCATTTGAATGCTCAGTGATATATTTCTCATTTATATGTTTTATATGATCAATGTCATTTACTTGATTGTCTATGTGTTCATGGGGACCAAGTGGCTCATCATGGGAAGTGAATGTTTTTAAATTATGGATAGGACTAGTTGGATATCAGATAGGATTAGTTTGAATTTCTTGATCACAGATAGCATAAAGTTGGATGAGGGTATTGACTTGGTTCTCTTGTCATAGATAGGTGTGTCTTGGATAGTTTGATCTTGATCATAGATAGGATGAATTTAGGATTCTTTGATCTTGATTTAGTCAGGTGCACGTTTGATCTTGATTTGGATTTGATTCTTGACATATCTCTTGATTTTGGATGAGAATAGAGGTTTCTTGGATGGGCTTGATAGGCTTTGAATGATCGACAACATGATTGCATGATGGATTTTGACTTGAGTTTATGGTAAGAGACTCTTTGATAGGCTCCATAGACATTGGATTGCATGATGGTGTTTAATGGATAGGCATGGTACTAGGAGGCTCTTGTTCATGCTTAACATGCTTGGGATTGATAATATATCTTTGCATGATGGCACTTGATCTTGGATGAACATGTTGCTAGGCTTTTGGTTTCATAGTTGTATTAGATTGTGGAGTGTACTATGTGAGGTTTGGATAGGCTTGGGAGAGGTATACTCATTGGCTTTACACTTTCTAGTTTGATTTTTTCCTTTGTTGTTAGTCCTTGGATAAAGTCATTCATGGTTTACTTAAAGATGGGGTAGGATTGGATTTTGGATGGTATGGTTGATATGATTGGTGGTAGCATTTATGGGGTGAGTTGGATTGTAACAGTTTTGGCAGGGAAGGGATTACATAGGATGTGGAGGCTATAAGGTGCTCACATGAGGTTGGGGTTGCAAGTATGGATTGACTATGAGGACCTTGATCTAGAGTGGTGCTTCCCTTATCAAAGATATCATAAGGATGACTAATAGATATGTGTTTAGGATTGGCATGATAGCTATTGATTCTTGGTTGAAGCGCTATTGCATGTTCGTGAGTGAGGGGTGAAGGTTCATGACAAGTTTGTGTGCAAATATCTCATCATTAAGGCTATTATCCTTAGGATATTCATCTTGATCTACAAGACTATCATCATCATCATTTTCAAATGTATTTTTTAGATTGATCTGGATAAAAGATCTCCACTAATGGATGCATGCTTTGAGGACCTGGTTTGATTGTGATTTTGGGTTTTGCATGAGCTTCATAAAAAATTGTAGGCATAGAGGATTTAGGTTGCATAATGAAGTTTTCAAACCAGGGGTCCATGATGGATATGATTAAGTATGATTGGATGTTTAGATTGTGGACTTTGAGATGTTTATAGTTGTAGAAGACATGAGTTTTCCATAGTCCAGAATAGTGAGTGTTGCATGTGCTTCTAGATTCCACTGTGTATGTTTTTTAATCAAATAAATGTTTTTGAATCAACATTTCGGATCATACTCAATGATCCATCATCATCTAGAAGCACATGCAACACTCATGTTTATAGTTGTCAATCTTTGATGTTTAGACTCAGAGGTTGTTTAGTGATTGTTTGCAATAGAACACATCAAACACAACAAGAACATTTGTTTAAGTGTAAATGAAAAGTAGTTTACAAGTTTGGCACATGAATACAAATCAAACACATTAACAACCTATTCTATTCAAGTAGGTGTATCAATCTCTGCGGATGCACCAATATATTGTCTACCAAGTTGTAGATAGCTAGGGAATGTAAGGTCATGTACCACCTATACAACCCTTACCATGGAGGCCAAGTCCCTCCCCACAGTGAGCTCTATCTCTACAAACTCATAAGTATGGTGTGAGGAACGTCCTAGGGTTAAATGCTTACCAATGCACCATGAAAAAAGATGGATGGAAGGTCTTATCTAGGTTGAACAAGATTCTAGGGGATGTCCACATTGTATGCTAGGTACATGAGGCCAAAATCTATGAAATGAGGGGTATGTATAATTGCATGGTTCAAGAGGGTAACCCACTCTCCTCCTTCACTTTGCAAGGTATAAAGTTCTTGCAAGCTTAGACAAAAGCGATAACCATCCCCCAATGGGAGAGTCTTTCAATTCTTTCCCAAATTTGTATACCTCGTCATAACAAGAGAGTTCAGGTCATCCCCCAAGGTGATGAAATCCCTAGGCAATCCCACTAAAGGGAAACAAAATCAATTTCCTTTGATTCCTAATATTGCCTTGTGGTGAGAAGGAAGAGCATACACAACTTGATTTCTTAGGACTCACAACAAAGAAAATAACAAGAAAGTGTTTTTGATTTTAAAGGTCACCTTTTCATGTGAGAGAAGAGCATATGCACTTATAGGTTCTTACAAGAACAAAAAATAATGTTCATTCTAGATTAAGAAGATAAAATGTGCAACTAAACTAGTGGTTAAAATACGGTCTTCAACAAGCATAGATGCACAAAACGAGTTAGTAGTTTCATAAATGATCTTTGTCAAGCAATATTCTGCTTGAAATATGCATTAGAAATTATGATCATGTACCTTTTTATTTTTTGTTTGCTTTCCTTGGGGATGCAATTCCCCAATCTTAAGCCTAAGACATTAACGAACACAAAATGGATGAACAATTTTTTTGTGATATAAAATTGACACTGGACATGCCATACTACACCCCTCAATGCACAAGGTGCCACAACTTGACACTATGATGCACCTGACACACACACCAATGCACTAATCATGGTGACAAAAGTAGAAGACTTACTAATTATTACCAAAGTCATTATAACTATCTCAATCAATGAGAACCAAAAGAAGGCAAGTATCCCTACTTCAAAGGACAATTTCCTTGATCCTGGATTAATGAGCCACCCCTCAAGCATCTCAAGATTTAGAAGGATGAAGACCAACCTATATTGGTTTAGATTTCAAAAGGAAATTTGTATAATTTTAGACTTGAGAGTCCAAATTGCATGATCCCATACAATCTCAAACTTGGGCCCCCAGAGAGAATTTAACAACCTACACAATTTGCTCAAGTTTTTGGGCCAAGATTGTAGGACCTCAGACTTCAGAGTCTGAACCACAAACAACACCCTAGACAAGCCCTTTGAACCTTAGGGTATGGCCTGCACTAAGCACCTTGATCATTGGGTCTTAGCTAATAATTCACCTTTTGAACATGAGATGAACCATCCATTGAATGCTGAAGGGACACAATTTAGACTTTAGAATCTATATTTCACTTCACGAAACTTGAAAATGCTAGAAGAAGTTCAAAATTTGAAGTATTAACAATTCATACCTCAACCTTCAAAGGCTAACTAACAAAGTGAATTTCAAACTTCAGAGTCTAAAATGTAATTTTACTACATAACCATTTCCCTTGCATAAGTCTAAACTCTTTTAGGAAGGTGATTTAGACTTTAGCGTTTGAGCTTTAAAGTGCATTTCAGACTTTGAGGTCTAAAATACATCTAGAAACACCCATAATCTAGGCAAAGTTTTTCTATCTACATGCCTAAAATTTAGACTTTAGGATCCGAGCCATAACCTGCATTTGGACCGCTATAGAAATTTTACACAAGAAAGGGATAACAAGATTTCAACTATCGTATAATGAGGCATAACTCCCTTGTTTTGTGTGTTGTTCAAAAATGGTCTACACCAAGTACTCAAGAACATGTGGGACCCACATTGGTTAATCATAAAGTTCCTCAATTGCCTCAAAATGTGATCCAAGTAATTGCAAATCAGAAATAACTTTCTCAAGAACATGCCATGCAAGAAAATGGAAAAGTTCATATAGAACAACCAAGGGAGATGACAGAACACTACCAAACAATATAGCAATGTTCAAACTCATAAAATGTGTATGAATCCCCAAGAAGACCGTGACAAGATTAGGTCCAAAAGATAAGAAAGTATACTTAAGAAATCACATTTTCAAAGCTAAATAAACATGATAATGACCATTATAACCACCATACAAAATCTAACTTTAGGTTCAGTTACACTATAACTATTAAGTTGCATCACCTCCAAGGGTGGAAAGTGCAACATGTTGTTGTCCATTAATATCATACACATTTTACAAATAAGGACATCAAAGCGCTTGAATTAATACATTTTCTACAAAGAAAGGAAAGAGCATAATATCTAATGATGGATGATGAAAATCCTTGCACACTCTCCAAGATTCTCCAAGAATCCATGAGCCTCCCAATGGTAGTTCAATGCCACCCAACCATGTGGAACCCTCAGGCCCACCCCTCTAAACTAGGAGATAATCGATTCAATTAGTTCAACACACACACTACACACTAGGTTTGATAAGAATACAACACCACCACACACACAAGGACTCATCAAGCATACAAGAGGAATAACATCCACCATTACAATGCATATGTATGTCAAATACATTATCACAATATCACACCAAGTAAACACACATGAGAAGAATATCCAACATCATCAAGCAAGCTCCTAAAATATCATACAAAGAACAAGATACATATACACGTGAAATTGGGAAAACACACTAGTCATGCATAATCCAAGAGATCAAAAGCTCTCATTAGATGTGTAATTCAAGGTACAAAAAGTGAGGGTTGAACATGAACTTGTTATCCACACCACATACATATAGGCCTCCAAGAACATACCAGAGAGAGGATAAACCTCCAAATCATAACATGCATATGCTAATCGTGTTAATACATGAATCACCAAGCATGTACAAATGAGGTCCTATCAACACTATCCATGCATGCACAAGGGGTATCAACATATCACACATAAGGCAACCATACACAAGGTGGATGACACACGAATCAAAAGAACCATGAAATCAAATGCCTACATTCAATATGAAATCCAATGCACAAAGAAGGAAAATGGGGGTTACCTAAGAAATGTATACCTGAGAGGGCATACATTCCTCAATTGTGGAAAATACATGTTAGTCACACCCACCTCATTGAATCTTTCTAAGCAATGCATAACTAAGGGATCTACTAACATCAACTGATGCATGAACACATGATCATAGACACACAAGGGTGAATGACACAAAATAGAGGTCCAAGATAAGGTATTCACAAGCCCAATTGAATTCCCATCCTAATTTTATAACAAGATCTTTTTTCTTCCAAAATTTGAGGAACACACAATGCGGAATTCATAATTTTCCTTCTATCACATAAAAGTTTTTTCTTTAAAAAACTCCCAAAATCCCAATGATGAAGTTCCCAAATTTTAAAACATCCATATCCAATATTTCAAGCATACCCTTTTGTAGCTAGGATTTTCAAACAAGACTTTTTCAACCACAAACACATTTCATGGAAATTTTAGCATCATTGTCATAACTCATTTTGTTACATGACACAGTATTGTTTATTATAGACTTGTACAGACATGTATGATGTTTTTGTTACATGACACAGTGTTGTTTATTATAGATTTGTACAGACATGTATGATGTTTTGATTAGTGACATATGATACTTACTAACCATCTGGATTACTATTTTATCTGCATTGTTTAAATGAGTAGGTATATATACTATGTTGTAGTAGCATAACTGGAATTATAAATTACATGGTTGTATATGTTATCAGTTGTCGTGGACTAACTACAATTTGATGTCTGAGTGTGATAGGATTCACCATTCACCTCTTCCTGACAGGAGAGTATCATAGAGGAGAGGAACCTAGCACTTCTAAGGTCATCTGCATGACTCGCACACACACACTAAATAATCATTGCATAGTTGCATATAGGATGGGGCTTGTGGTTAGTTTGTAAGTTCTGGATTTGATTCCTACTTTTTTTCGATTTCATCTTAGTAAACAAATTCAACTAATTAATTTCAAGTAATAATGCATATATAAACATATAAATGTATATGTGTGTAGATACTATAAGTGTGGATATATGGGTGTATATACATATATGATATATAAGTATATATATATGGGTGTGTGTGTGTATATATATACACACATATAGCACAAATAAATACACACACGCACATATATAGATAATTAAGTTAATTAATAGAGATATTGTAATATATCTTTATTTTTGCCAAGTAATTGACAATTAGCAATTATTATTATTTTATTCAGCAGGATTTACTATTCTATTGCCAACAAAGTATAAAAAAAAACTAAGGGATGTAGTATTATTTTATAATAATTATTACCTTCAAAGGGAAAGGAGAAAATAGATTGGATTTCTTTATTTCATGAAACAGTTGTTGTTTTGTGCCTGACATCACTTTGATAATGGGAAAATCTTGCAAAATACTCCACCTGAGTTATTGAGCCAAGACCACTGGGAATTTATCAAGGTTCTACCTAGCAATAAAATATCATGTGATTCAACACCTGGAGCTTTAGAAAGAGGTAGGTAAGGCCTATCAAAATGGGATTTTTGGAATTTGAGGGCATGGTCGTACAGAGTAAGGAAAAGTTGGGAAAAGAGAGGAGAAAGGAGAAATTTGGTTGGGGAAGAGATTTAACGATTACTGGACAAATTTTTAGAACTTGAAGAAAGATCTGAGGTAAGGATTCTACTAGTTTGTTTAGTAAAATAAATTGATCATAGATTTACAGGAAACCCTTTTACCATTCTCATTTAACAGAAAGCAATAGATATCTTTTATTCTATTCAATATCAAGAATTCTGGTAGTTGTATGTTGTATTTCCTTCTTATGCTTGGAAATTTTGAGCCTTTAGCAAAATTGTGAGAAGTAAATGTTGTTAAACTTCCTGTGGCATGCAGAAATAAATATATATTGTAGAACTGTTTATCCATTGAAGAGTATATACACCATATTTTTTTAGGGAAAACAAAAGAAATATTGTTGATGGCTGGAAACCATAATTTAGGCAACCCATTGAGAGGATATGCATCTAAACAAGGGAGGTGACCCCTCTAATGGATACGCCTCCATTAGAGAGGCACACTCTCTAATGGAGATGCCTCCATTAGAGGTGCCTCCTCTATATCTCTATAGAAAATAAAATAAAAAAGAAATTTTCTCTTCACATTATTATTTGCCCTTTATAAACTTTCTCTGCCTCAAAATATTTAAATTCCTTTTATAAAACTCTTCTAATTGCTCTGCTGTTAGAAAGTAAATATGCCTTATAAGGTAGCAATAAATAGATTTGATAACTATATGTTATAAGGAATAAAGTTATTTATTTAAATTTATTAAGGGTTGAAGATTACTATAAAAGGATTAGAAAGAATTAAATATAATGAAATAAATTTCATTTTCTGAATATAGCCAAAGAATGCTTAAAAGAGGAAATTCCTTTCAATTATATTCTAAGAGGAATTGAATTTCTGATCTGGAACTTTAAATGATGAACTCTTGAAAATAATTATTAAAAATGACTAGTCTAATGATACTTTAGACTTTAAAATTGATTATTAATTTATTGCCAACATGCATGATTGGTGTGGATAGTAGATTTCAAGCGGAAATATTCCTGAAGGATTGAAATTGTTGTTTGCCATCTTTTGAATTTATGGTTGCATGTCTATATATTTGCATCGAGCAATGGGTAGAATGCATGGTTAAATTCATTTCACTATCATGCATGACAACCTTGAGGAACTAGTTTCTTCGGGACGGGTTGAGCTGCCTGTGTGGGTAACACGGGGAAGCTTTTGACTTCATGGTAGGGTGGAAGTCACCTCTATGATGCTCTCTTGACTTTGGGGTACAAAGGAGGAGCTATGGGCAAGAGATTGCACCAAGATGCCACATCACATTTGAAAACTTGCTACTTCTAAGAAAGATATGTAATCTTGTAATTTGATATAACTAATTTACCATTTATGTTGAGTATTTCAATGTTGTGGATATATGTGATGCATGATTGCTTTATGAGCTGATATATACTTAAAATGAAAGCAATTTAAATTTGGTGTTGTATAACTCTAAATTTGATATATGTAAATTGAAGTCTTGTGATGATAAGTGATATGTGTTAAAGAACATGCATATCATTGATTGGCGTTACATCCTCATTACTTATGTTTATTTTAAGTTGTGAAAATGTCGTCGTACATTTATCATTTAATTGTTAGATTATAAGATATCTTGTAAGCTCACTTTGATGTAGAAATCAAATGGTGTATATATGTTTATGATGTTTAATGTAGAATTAAGTCGATATATGATGTATGGTTAATTTGGGGTGTTGTTACATGTGGTATCAGAGCTCTAGGTTAAACTCTGGATCTTATTGTGTCTACTTGCTTCTAATACAACTCATGAACTTTCAAGAATTTTCATTGAAAGAAAATAATGCAACCATCCTACAGTGCAAATCAGAATGAACCAAGGGATGAGAGGGTTCAAGAAAACAAATTAGACCAAATTCTGGTTATGTTGCTAGACACTAGGGATAGAATGAATGCCCTAGAACATGAGGTTAGGGCCACTAGGTCCATGCGCAATCAAGATGAGCAAGAGGAAACCTCAGTAAATAAAGGGAATCAATATGAACGGATTCCATATAAAAATGAATCCACACCACGAAGCAAAAGGGACAAAATTGAGAACAAGTTGGCCAAGGATTTAAAAAAAATCTCACCACCCAAATTTGATGGCAAGGCTATAGGGGATGGTGCTAAAGCATGGATAGTGGAAATGGAAAGGTATTTTGAATTACGTAACCTCTCTAAGGAAACCAAAGCAGTTTGGGCATCTTTTTAGTTAAAAGGGGAAGCAACCACGTGGTAGGATAATGCTAAGGTGGAGAAACATCTCTCATCTAAGAATTTGACATGGGATATTTTCGTATCATTATTTTGGAAGCGATGGCTTCCACAACACTACTTTGACAAGAATATGAATGAGTTCCAAAATCTAAGACAAGGAGATCTTTCGGTAACTCAATACTGGGAGAAGTTTATTCAACTTCTCAAATATGTTCCCCTCTACCAACAAGATGAATGCTTTTGTGTAAGGAAGTTTATTTTGGGGTTAAAACCCTAAATTGGTTCAAAAGTAGATCTTCATGGCCCACAGTCCATGGATGAAGCCTTTGAAAAGGCAATAAAATAGTAGCAGAAGCTTCATAGTATTGCAGAATTCAGAAGGGAAAATAAAGAGAAAGGGAAAAACTACCAAAATCAGCCTCTTATAAATTCTCCCAAATAGAAGAATCAATAGGATAATCAGTTTGGGGACAAGAAAAATAAGAATAAGTTTGTGAAAGGGGGTGAACAAGGTAAGCCCTATACAAAACCCAGAACTTTTAGTGAAGGGGCAAATGATAATAGTGACAAAGGAAAGTTTCTAAAACCTAAAGAAAGACCGAGAGGTGGATGTTTTAACTGCAGGGGTAAGCACTATGCTAATAAATGCCCTCAGAGGATAGTTGAAAGAATAGAAGGGAATCAACAATGGTAACCATTTCAACACCGCATCCATGCAACAGTACATAATAGACAAGCCAACTTCCAAGCCACTCCTATTGAGCTGACATGTACGATCTATGGCCTTTGAGTTGATGTACTTATAGATATTGGTGCTACTAAATGTTTCATTGATCCTAGAGTAGTAGAAATATTACATAGGAAGGTTGGTTTCATGGCCAACTCCTGGGGAGTAATGTATGGCAACTGAGATGAGAGAAAGGTAGACCAATGTCTATCATGTAGTGAATTGACATTAGCAAATTTTGTAACTCAAGTTAACCTTTATGTGGCTCCTCTGGGATCATATGATGTGATCCTAAGAATAAATTGGTTAATTCAGCACAAATCCATAGTAAATTGCTTTGAGAAAACTATAACCTATAGAGATGACTATGGAACCAGACCAAAGTGTGTGGCATTCAAAGGGGCATAAGCCTTAGACAAATCTCTACCATGTAAGTAAAGACAGCTCAAAGGAAGGGATGTACTCTATATACTATTCATATAAAGGATTTCAGAGAAGAGAAATAACCCTCCATTGATGGTTTTCCAGTACTTCAAGAATTATAAGATTTGTTTCTAGAAGAGTTACCTAGTCTACCACCGAAGAGGGAATTTGACTTTTCCATTGATCTCCTACGTAGTACTGAACCACAATCAAAAGCTCCCTATAAAATGATTACTTTTGAATTGTACGAGATGAAGGTTTAGTTATAGGAATTACTTGACAAGGGTTTGATTCGACCAAGTGTATCATTGTGGGGAGCACATGTACTCTTTGTAAATAAGAAGGATGGTACCCTTTGAATACGCATTGATTATAGAATGATCAACAAGGTGACTATTAAAAATAGGTATCCCTTGCCAATAATTAGTGAGCTATTTGATCAAATGAGAAGTGCAACCATGTTCTCAAAAATTGATTTAAGATTAGAATACCATCAGTTAAGGATCAAGGAGGAAGACATACACAAAACTACTTTCAGGACTCGTTATGGGCATTACGGGTTTACAATTCTTCCTTTTGGCCTTACCAACGCACCTACAACCTTTATGAATTTAATTAATAATGTGTTCAGAGATTACTTGGATGATTTTGTCATAGTTTTCATTGATGATATCCTCATCTACTCCAAGAATGAGGAGGAACATGAACAACATTTGAGATTAGTGCTTCAACATTTAAGGAAACACCGTTTATTTGGGATATTGTCTAAATGCTCCTTTTATTAGAAGAAAGTGCATTACCTGGGTCACATCATCTCAGCAAAAGGAATATCAGTCGACCTGGCTAAGATCAAAACCATAATAGAATGTCCAACCCCCTCAAATGTTTAGGAAGTCCGTAGCTTTATGGGCCTAGCAGGGTATTATAGAAGATTTGTTGAAGGTTCTCTAAAATAGCAAACCCTATCACTACCCTTCAGAAAAAGGGGAAGAAGTTTGAGTGGTCAGAAAAATGTGAACAAGCCTTCCAAGTTTTAAAACATAAACTCACTACTGCTCCTATTCTCATTATGCTAGATCCGAATGGGAGATTCTCAGTTATAATAGATGCATCAGGAGATGGTTTAGGTGGGGTTCTTATGCAAAATGACCAAGTTGTAGCATACAAGTCTTGGAAGTTGAAGACTTATGAAGTTAATTATGCACCTCATGGTCTGTAATTGGTTGCGATAGTGCATGCTCTATAGATGCGGAGGCACTATCTAATTGGTAAACCTTTTGAGTTGAAGACTGACCACTTAGGCCTTAAGTACATCTTCACCCAACCCAACTTAAATGCCCGTTAGAGAAGATGACTTGAATTTATAAGTGAATATGACTTTGATATTGATTATATTAAAGGAAAAGAGAACATAGGGCTGATGCCTTAAGCTAGAGAAAACACATTATAGCAATTACAACTTTTCTCTCTACTTTCAAAGAGCAAGTAATAGAATAGCTTCAGATTGATGAGCATTTTTTGAAGGTTAGATCAGCTTTAGAAAAGGATACTTCTAACCATTAGTTTGAAGGATATAAGCTTGAGCAGGATGGTTTACTCAGATTTCATAACAGAATGTATATACCAAGTCATGGTGAGTTAAAATCAAAAATTCTTGAGGAAAATCATAATGCTCCTTATTCATGTCATCCCAGAGTAACAAAACTTTTAGCTGAATTATAACCATTATACTTCTGTCTTGGTATGAAAAGAGAAGTGACTGAGTATGTGGCCAAATGCCTGGAATGCCAGTGAGTAAAAGTTGATCATGTTCACCCAGCAGGATGTTTGTATCCGCATGATATACTAGAACAAAAATGGCAAGTAATTAGTATGGACTTCATACAGGGGTTGCCCATGTCCAAATCCAAATATGATGGAATTCTAGTTGTGATTGAAAAATTAACCAAGGTAGCTCATTTTATACCTGGGAATTCGACAGATGGATCATTGAATTTGGCTAAAAGATTGTGCAAGAAATTTTTAGACTTCATGGGGTACTGGAAACCATCATTTCTGACTAAGATGTTAGGATGACATCTAGGTTTTGGAAAACTCTGCATGTTGCCCTGGGCACCCGTCTTAACTTTAGTTCAGCATACCATCCGCAAATAGATGGGAAAACTAAGCGAGAAAATCAAATTATTGAAGATTTTCTCTGAATGTACTGTATGGATCACTAGAGTAAATGGGAGGAATATCTTCCATTGGTTGAATTTGCCTACAACTCTCACTAATCTTCAATAGGAATGGCTCCTTTTGAAGATCTCTATAGTGGGAAATGTCGTACCCCTATCATTTGGGATAGAATAGAAGATAAGGTAATCATTGGCCCTAAAATGCTCAAAGAATTGGAGGAACAAATGAAACTAATTAGAGAAAGACTAAAAGAAGCTTCTGATAGACAAAAGAGCTATGCTAATAAAAAAAAAGTTTCTGTCAGTTTGCAGTAGGAGACAAGGTGTTCCTCAAGGTTAAACTGCATAAAAGTTTAATATCTTTTGGTAAATCAACCAAGTTGGCCCCTAGATACGTGGGACCCTTTGATGTTTTAGATGTGATAAATCATGTAGCTTATAGATTGCATGATTTTTTTCATGTTTCTTTGCTAAAACCTTACCATCCTGACGCCACTCACATTTTGGATTGGCGGGCTTTGCAGGTTCAAGATCCAAGGGTGGTGCAGGTAAAGTCCCTTCGAATCCTTGAGCAACACAAGCTTAAGTTGTGCAATAGGGAAGTAGCCCAATGCAAGGTACAGTGGGATCAGTTCTCTGTAGATAGTACTACTTGGGAAGATGTTGCAGAGTGTTAAAATTAAGGAACATTGAGAGGGGGGGTGAATCAGTGTTCTGCAAAACTTATTATTATGTTCCTTTATTAATTTACCACATACATTCAAAAGAAAGAAGCATGAACTTAAGAACAACAACAACAAGATCATCACACATGAACACCAGGATTTTTACGTGGAAACCCAGTTAAGGGAAAAACCACAGTGGGGGTTAACCCACAATATTTTATACTCTGTTAAAAGTATTACAAATGGGAAGGCACATGCCTTCGGGCACACTACCCAGAGCTCACTGCTCAAAGGAGGCTCACTTCCTACAAGATCAATTACAAAGAGTTCACTGAAATATTTGAACTGAAGAATAGCATCTAACAATGCAAGATTACAGTTCCGGGTAGGCTTAATATACTAACTTCACACACTTCATCTCTCACTGCCCTGTTTCACTGATCTGCCATGATCTAGAGCTTAGATCTCTTGCTTCACACTTGATACTGCCACACTTCACACCTATCACTTCATATCCGCACATCCATACATCAAAATGCTCGAACCCATCAATCATATATACCCGCAACATGGAATTTCATCAACTGCAATTGGCCTCAAGAAAAACTTAGAAACTTTTTCAAGATCACTATTCTTTCGGCTGAATCCATGCACAAACATCAATGCAAACCAAAACCTATGTATTCAAGTCACCACTCATGTCAGCCAATACTACTTGATCTCATAAATTACTCAACCAACCACTTCTCTTAATCCACACAAGGATCAAACACCAAGTCAGCCTGTTCTTCACCGGACTGAACTGTCTAACCAAAACCCAATACTCAGATGCTTGTAACTTTCAATCTCTTCATCACCAAAGGCTAAAACTTTGGATTTAGGTAGTCCTGGCATCCCTTAACAGACCCTCAGATCTGCATCACAATATGATTACCTATGGAGAAATGCAGACCAAAATGTTGAACCCTATCATATGCTCTGTTCCTATCTATCCAGACTTAGACAAATCTACAATCTGACTTTTGGTATGATCAAATGATACAATGTGGATGTGTAAGATAGATTTAGTTGCCATCAATGACAACACCTAACATGCCTAGCAGTGTCTCTTGCCAACAGCAAAGATGCAACACATATTTCCTCATCTTTTCTAGTTCCACTTTAGACATCTTGGATATCATTAGGATAATGAAAAATCCTAGAGTTGAGGGATATCATAGCCCATTTTGTTACATGACACAATGTTGTTTATTATAGACTTCTACAGACATGTATGATGTTTTTGTTACATTACACAGTGTTGTTTATTATAGATTTGTATAGACGTGTATGATGTTTTGATTAGTGACATATGATACTTCTAACCATCTGGATGACTATTTTATCTACATTGTTTAAATTAGTAGATATATATACTATTTTATAGTAGCATAACTAGAATTATAAATTGCATGGTTGTATATGTTATCAGTTGTTGTGGACTAACTATAATTTGATGCCTAAGTCTGACAGGATTCACCATTCACCTCTTCCCGATGGGAGAGTATCATAGAGGAGAGGAACGTAGCACTTCTAAGGTCATCTGCATGACTCACACACATGCACTAAATCATCATTGCATAGTTGTATATAGGATGGGGGTTGTAGTTAGTTTGTAATTTCTAGATTTGATTCCTATTTTTTCAGTTTCATCTTAGTAAACAACTTCAACTAATTAATTTCAGAAAGAATAATTCATATAAATATATATATGTATGTATATGTGTGTAGATACTGTAAGTGTGGATATATGGGTGTATATACATATATATAGCACAAATAAATACACACACACACACACACACACACACACATATATATATAGAGACATAATTAAGTTAATTAATAGAGATATTGTAATATATCTTTATTTTATCTTTTACATAAATAAAAAAGAGAAATAAATGAACAATGTAAGTTGAATTAGTAATAAAAGAAATATTTTCTCTACTGCCAAGTATTTGACAATAGCAATTATTATTATTTTATTCAGCGGGATTTACTATTCTATTGCCAGCAGAATATAAAAAAAACTAAGGGATGTAGTATTATTGTATAATAATTATTACCTTCAAAGGGAAAGGAGAAAATAGTTTGGATTATGTTATTTCATGAAACAGTTGTTATTTCGTGCCTGACATATGTTTGATAATGGGAAGATCTTGCAAAATACTCCACCTAAGTTGTTGAGCCAAGACCACCAGGAATTTATCAAGGTTCTACCTGGCAATAAAATATCATGTGATTCAACACCAAGAGCTTTAGAAAGAGGGAGGTAAGGCCTATCAAAAGGGGATTTTTGGAATTTGAGGGCATGGTCGGATAGAGGAAGGAAAAATTGGGAAAAGAGAGGAGAAAGGAGAAATTTTGTTGGGGAAGAGATTTAACAGTTACTAGACAAATTTTCATAATTTGAAGAAAGATCTGAGGTAAGGATTATGCCAGTTTGTTCAGTAAAAAAATTGATCATAGATTTATAGGAAACCCTTTTACCATGCTTATTTAACATAAAGCAATAGATATCTTTTATTTTGTTCAATTTCAAGAATTCTAAGCAGCTGTATGTTGTATTTCCTTCTTATGCTTGGAAATTCTGAGCCTTTAGCAAATAGCCAAATTAATATAACTAGTTGCTACAGTATGAAATTTCACCAATTTATAATTTCTATGGGATTTAGATAACTCTTGATGATGGCTACCTAATAAGAATACCTGCAAGAATGTATAAACCAATTAACCAGAATCAAGGAAAAGCATATTATGTAGAAAACATACCTACTTAGTGAATGTTGTGCATATTTTTTGACAAATCACAAAGAGTGTTAAACCAAATTGTGAGAAGTAAATGTTGTTAAACTTCCTATGGCATGCAAAAATAAATATATATTGTAGAACTATATATCCATTGAAGAGTATATACGCCATATTTTTTTAAGGCAAACAAAAGAAATATTGTTGAGGGCTGGCAGCCATAATTTAGGTGACCCATTAAGAGGATACACCTCCAAATAAGGGAGGAGACCCCTCTAATGGAGATGCCTCCATTAGAGAGGCACACTCTCTAATGCAGATGCCTCCATTAGAGGCGCCGCCTCTATATCTCTGTAGAAAATAAAATAAAAAGAAATATGCTCTTCACATTACTATTTGCCCTTTATAAACTTTATTTGCTTCAGAATATTTAAATGTCTTTTATAAAACTCTTCTAATTGCTATGTTGTTAGAAAGTAAATATGCCTTATAAGGCAGCAATAAAAAGATTTGATAACTATATGTTATAAGGAATAAAGTTACTTATTTAAAGTTATTAAGGGTTGAAGATTACTATAAAAGGATTAGAAAGAAGTAGATATAATGAAATAAAATTTATTTTCTAAATATAGCCCAAGAATGCTTAAAAGAGGAAATTCCTTTCAATTATATTCTCAGAGGAATTAAATTTCTAATTTGAGACTTTAAATGATGAACTCTTGAAAATCATTATTAAAAATTATTAGTCTAATGATACCTTAGACTTTAAAATTGATTATTAATTTATTGCCAACATGCATTATTGGGGTGGATAGTAGATTTCAAGCAGAAATATTTCCTAAGGATTGAAATCGTTGTTTGCCATCTTTTGAATTTATGGTTGCATGCCTATATGTTTGTATCCGGCGATGGGTAGAATGCATGGTTAAATTTATTTCACTATCATGCATGATGACCTTGAGGAACTAGTTTCTTTGAGACAGGTCGGGCTACCTGTGTGGGTAGCATGGGGAAGCTTTTGGCTTCATGGTAGAGTGGAAGTCATCTCTATGATGCTCTCTCGACTTCGGGGTACGAAGGAGGAGCTATGGGAGAGAGATTGCATCGAGATGCCACATCACATTTGAGAACATGCTACTTCTAAGAAAGATATGTAATCTTGTAATTTGATATAACTAATTTACCATATATGTTGAGTATTTCAATGTTGTGGATATATGTGATACATGATTGCTTTATAAGCTGATATATACTTAAAATGAAAGTAATTTGAATTTGGTGTTGTATAACTCTAAAATTTATATATTGAAATTGAAGTCTTATGATGATAAGTGATATGTGTTAAAGAACATGTATATTATTGATTGGTGTTACATCCTCATTACTTATGTTTATTTAAGTTGTGAAGATGTCTTTGTACATTTATCATTTAATTGTTAGATGATAAGATAGCTTGTGTTGCAAATATGTACCTAAGTGGGTTGTCATTGATGTCAACATATCCTTGTTGCCATTGGTGTCAACTGTATCATGTTTTGCTATTTGCATAGAAGACCAGACTGTTGAGGATATTGAGAAAATTAATGATAATCAATGCATGTGGATCATGTGGCTGTGTAGAAGATTGTCAGAGATTGCTCTAGTTAAGATTTGAGAAGTTCGCATAAAGATTTGAAGGAGTTATGGCCGTCTGAGTAGAACCGACTCCTGCAATACTCAAGAAAGACAGAGTGACAGGAAAGAGGTCCGAATTGACCAGGTAATATAAAATTGTGATCTGCGGATCTAAAGGCAAGTTTGGGAAGTCAATGTGTATCATCAACACCAGTGGTTCGTGGTTTGGAGGTCCGCAATCTATCCTTCTAGTTTGACAGTCATGGCAGAGAGTGTTCTTGAGGTTCCGGAGGAAGATTCAATTGCTTTTGATCATTTGGTTTAGAATGGATGTTATTGGTGAATTCAATGTGCTTATGGAGGTCTCTGGATCGTATGGCTACTATGTTAGAGGTCCGCATTGAGGTTTGAGCTTGTTCATTGAAGATTTCTTCTTGAGGTTGATGTTCTTCCCAGTCTTAGCTGACCGGATGTTCCTAGCCTATGGTGGATGCCTTAAAAACATTTTTATGAAGCATGGAGTGGTTGTAGAAGCAGATTCAAGTCTCAGTTGTGTTTGTCTGATAGTGTGATGATCCGTGTCAAGTTTAGCCAACCTTGTTGATCATTCCAAGGTCGATGAAGTATATAAATACTTGTTGAAGAGGTATTGAAATTATCCTTGTGCAAAAATAGATCAATCTGAAGAAAGGATCAGGAGCAAAGTAGAGAAGAAAAGGAGCGAGATCAGTACAGAGTGTGAAGAAGTATTTGTGGCAGAGCAAAAGTTCTTAAGCATTCATTGAAACTGAATCAGGCATGAAGTAGATACTATTTCTTAGTTAATTCTTTCTAAATAAATTTTGTAGGCAGTGAGCCTCTCTTTTGAGTAGCAAGCTCTAGGTAGTGTGCCCAAAGGCATGTGCCTTCCATTTTATTAAGTACTTTTAACAGGGTATGCATTTTTGTGGGTTAACCCCCACCGTGGTTTTTCCCTTAACCGGGTTTCCACGTCAAAATCTTGGTGTCAAGTGTGTTGATTATGTTTCTGCTCTTATGTTGTTGATTAATGCTTTAATGTTTACATCACTAATCTGATAGTAAGATAATAAAGAAGATTAAAGGTAAGAAAATTTTTGTGGGACAACTGATTCACCCCCCCCTCTCAGTTGTCTAGTTCCAAAAATCTTGTAAGCTCACTTTGATGTAGAAATAAAATGGTGTATATATTTTTTTGATGCTTAATGTAGTATTAAGTTGATATATGATGTATGGTTAATTTGGGGTGTTGTTACAATCATTATGACATATATTCAAAATTTCCAAGAAATTCAATATATCATAACAAAGCATCCCTAAAATAATAAAACTAGGGATTCCTCCCATGCCATAAACTCCATGGAACACTTCCATATGCTCCATCTATTATGGGCATGGCCAATATGCAAAGGAGAGAAAATTCATGCAAGGAGGGTGAAGGTAAAACCCTCACCTTTAGTCAAATGCTCCACAAAGAAAAGAGGTAGTAAGATATGGATGCAACTCCCTCCCTACAAAACAAAAACTCTTCTCACCACCACCAAGCCATGATAATAGATATGGGAGATCCTTACACTAGTAGTAAGAAGGGTTAAGAAGTGAAGATAAGGCATGAAGGAAGGAGGAGAGGAGGCACTCCAATCCCCATGGCCCATCCTGCAAATCTAAGGTTGACATTCCCATGTCCAACACCATGGATGAGGAAAGGAATAAGCATAGGCTTTGCAGCAAACTCTGACAACAAAAACCACTTGCCTTTCACACAATGACATTGAAAAATATTGCAAAAAAAAAAAAAAATTAAAATAATTACTAGCATTCAAAATTCACTCTACCAACACACAATAAATATATGAAAATTGATTAAATAAACTTAATCATGGAAGTCAAGGAATGTTATGAAAAATAATTAAATAAAGTAAATCACCAAAACCAAGCAAACACATAGAAACAATTATGGGTTTCCACGTGACACAAGGATATGAAATCAACTAACACATATTTATACTCATAGGGTCACACAAGGCCCATCTTGTAGCTTGATTTCAAGTAAAATGAGGGAGATAACACCTAACACATTTACCCAAATTGATTATATCCAAATTAATCACCATTAGGGAAAACCTACATCTGTACATTGAAGGAAATCATCAAGCATTTTTGTCCAATACAAAATAATTGAAGTATAGTACACATATAGCCACCAACAAGATAATATCAAATCCACATCTAACTAAAAACAATCTAACACATAATCATGATTCAAAAATACCAATGTGTAATAGTTAATCCTAGTGTTGAGCTCAATGAGCATGGGAAATATCACATATCATAATAAAATAGCAAGGCCAAAATATAGCCTACTCCAAGCATATACCCATCCACACCTACATGCATATCCTACATACTCAAGTATGTCATCAAATCCAATAATGGAGATCATAACCAAAGCAACATATGTCAACTAAAGTATGTGTAATCTAACAAGGTACATATCCATCATGCAGTTACACCATATAAAAAATCATCTGATCATAACCTTTAACCTAATCATAGGAAAGTTAGGACAAGGTAAGAGTTAAAACATGGGTGGGCACTATAGGGGAAATTACAAAGCATTCTACTTTTGTTCATACATGTTCATATTGACCCAACTAGAATTTTTTTTTAACTTTTAACCTATATTTGTCATGTTCCTTCTTCCTTTGTTGTCATAGTTTTGTATGCCTCGAGAAATAATGACAACACCCTATAGATTTGTTACAAATTACAATTGTATAATGACCCCAATGCATATAGATCCCTTTGTATGTTTTTGTGATGTTGCTATGTTGAATATGAGTTTCTTCACTTTTATTTATGTCTTTCTTTAGACACAATTTCAAGTGCACCGATCCATTTTATTCTAAGCAACATCTCTCTATTTTTCCTATTTATAGGGTTAAAATATTATTGACCTTAGGGGCACACAAATTGTTATGTATGATCACTGGTGACCTTCTCTTCACCCTTTTCTATCTTAAAATCAATTGCATACACATAATTTATGCAATTATTTTAAGGGGGCATATATCCATACCCGCCACCTACACACTTTTGGCTATGCTTTCACAACATCAACAATTTGTGGCCCCAAGTGCAAAGAATGCTTGGACATGGCCACCCTTATTAGGATGACCTAGCAATAGATTATGCTAGTACATGTAATCCTTGGTATCACATTTATGTATGGATCAACTAGAAATAAAGCACACTAGTATAAATGATTCATGATGCCTTTTATAAGATTCCTAGAAATAGAGCATGCTAGACCAAGAATCATATCCACATTTTCCTAACAATAAAGTACATTGAGATCATGTCTTTTCATTTTCTAGCAATAGAGCATGCTAGAAAGTCTTATCATCCGTGTTGATTATATTTATCTTTTGTGCATGTAGATCCTTTATTTTTCTAACATGTGTGTGTTTTGTGTAGTTTTATGTTACATGTTTGTGTATATGTTGGATCATATATGATTTATTGGCATACTTTGTTTTGCAGGTTATGCTTCTCTGACATACTTTGTTTTGTAGGTTGTTTTTCCTTCCATGTTTATTTTGCAAGTCTTAGCTTGGGGCATGCAATCCTCACTCAGAGATTGATACATATCCTTTTTTGCATCCTCTACATATTTTATTTTCAATATTTTATTTTTATACTTTAGCTATCTAATTTCACATAGTAACATCAGCCCACTAAACTGGGGGCAAAATATAATGTCAAAAATGCCATGCCTTATAAATTTGACACTACAAATTGTGCCCATTTTAGTGCTCATTCCCATAGCATGTTTCTTGGACTTAATTTGGAATGTCTATGGCCTTTTTCCTTGTCCAAATACCAAATATTGTGTGTTTGTGTTTCTTGTCATTTATTGTTAGTGTTTTTGTATTTGTTTTATTTAATGTGATCACTCTGACTTTGTAATGTTTTTAATTTATTTCTTTTAAGACTAAAATGTGGTTGCACAAACATCTATGCAGTCATAATTTTGTCCTATAAGAATATAGCTATACAAACTCTATTTATTGGTCAGAATAGTGTCTTTTTGACTTCCTTTTATTTTGTAACCATCATTCACCTAGGTTTTGTCAGGTTGGCAATAGTATTCCCTAACCCCCTTACCCATAATAGTAATTGTCTGATAGAATATTTTAAAATGGGGATTCTTTTTGGTTTTTTCCATAGGTTAGAGTGGTTATGCTTTGGCTTCTCACACAATTTACAAGTTTTTCCTCATGCAATCTTGACTTATTATAGTACTTTGGTTATGCTAACATCACTATGAGATTTATTTTTGAGTTTTCATTACACTTGGTTTTATCTATTGCAAAAGGTTTTGTGGCTTGCAAGATTGTTCTTTGGTTCTCTTTTGCATTACTATTTGCTAGAGTTTCTTGGAAAGATATCTTCTTAAGTAAGGGAAACTTCTTCTCTCCCATTCTAAAATATTCTCTTCACAAGTTTCATATCAAGGCAATAGTTCTATTCTTCATATCTTACTCTCTTTTCACTCCTAGCTCTTCTTTCATTTCCATTTAATATTTGTGATTTTGGCACATCTTCTTTGTATTTCCAAAGTCTACCTTCTTTTATTGGGATGTGAAAATTTAGATTACCATGAGGTTTTATATTAAGCTTTCCAGATTCTTGGGAAGCCAATAAAAACCCCATATCCATATTTACTCTCACATATTTTATATCTCTGTTAGCATCTTTGGATATCTCATTCCATCTCCCATTCCTATTTCAATACACACTAGGATAGTAATATATAGTTATTTTTATTCTCACATTTCATGTTATTAAGTGTTGTTCTTGGTTCTAAACACACATAGGATAGGAGCACACACTCAACTCTATCTTACTTTCCATTTGACTGCCCATGGAGGTCAAAAGACCAAAATAGGGGCTTGATCATTTTGGCAAGCTCCCTAGTAGTCACGTCCATTCTCTTTGTTTCAACCATAGAAATTTTGGTGATCTTCTCATACAGAGCTTTCGTATTCTTAAAAAATTCCATTATCATTTTAGCATTTGATTTGAATAAATTTAGTCAAAATTACATTTTTTGTTTTTCTATAGTTTACTATTTATTTTTGGTTTTTGGTGCTATCTCTATGTGTACAAATCATGCAGATCTAGTTATGTTCTACCATCTCTATTAACCTTGGATGATAGTGCATCCATATGAATGATAGTGTGGTTGCACTAAGGTTTGGTAATCACAATTTCATCCTAATTAAATCTTCAAGTTTGAATTTACTATTTACTGCTCCAAAATTCTATGTTTATCAATACAATCATTTTTTGATTGTTGTTAGTATTAGTTTACTAGATTTTTCATTTCCTTTAGTTAGATGTGTTTTCTTTTCCATAAACATAAAAATACCAAAATAACAATTTTAACTCTATTAGCTAGATTGTTGAGTTAGGTAGCTTATTTGAACCAATACTAAATAGGGTAAATTAATTAGCTTAAATTCCCTTTAAGTAGGAACAAATTTACACCCTTTTACAATTGTAACACAAAACATTTGTTAGCCCATTCATTGTTTGTTAATGTCCTTGGTGGAAGCTTGGGGTATTATAGAGAATAAGACTAGGAAATAGCACTACCTTGGGAAAGGATCAATTTAATGCTCAAAATTATTTTATTTAGATAGCTAGGAATGCAAAAGGGATGAATAACATAATATTATAGGGAGATGCCATGACCTAGTAGAGACAATCAATGTACTAGCAACCTATAAATTTAACTAGGATAAAAATTAGGAAAGAGCAATCATTACAATAATAAGGTGGGATGGATAAAATACAATACACATGTGATTTTTTTGAATTTTTAATGTAATATTTCTTAAGATGGTGGATGTTAATAGTTTCTTCAAGATCTTCATCTTCCATTGTGCACAAGTGGAAAGAACTATTACCCACGTCCTCCTTGATTAGGCACATGCCTTCCAATTTGGTCATAATTTCTAGCCTTCACTAACTCTTTTGTCAATTCTAAGCATAAGGTCTCAAACTTTGGTGGGTTGAGCAAACACTTTCTTATTGTGTTGTTGACTTACACAGACTAAGTAAGCTTTTTGTATTTGACCCATGTTAAATTTATTTTCATCCAACATACCAAGTTCTACCAACTTGGCCACTTAGGGTTCCTCATGATCAAGAAGATGTTGATGAAGAGACGCTTTCTTATTGTATTGTTTACTTACATAGGCTAAGTAAGCTTCTTGTATTTGAACCATGTTAAATCTATTTTCATCCAATATGTCAAATTCTACCAACTTGGCCACCAAGTATTCCTCATGATCAAGAATGTAAGGATTAGGTAGGTTGTTAGGTTCTAAACACACATTATGATTAAAACTTCACTAATTTTTTTCTTCTTTGTTGATCAAGTTTAGTTTACACCTTGATTACTATTTGTATACTCAAGCAACATATTTGTCCATAAGGGATAGGAAAAAAAATCTACCCAAAAAGGATAAGTAAATAAATCAATCCAAACAATATAAGCAAAAACATCTATCCAATCAGGGCAGGCAAAATATTTGTCCAAACAAGATAGACAAAACATCTATCCAAACAAGACAGGCACATATTACTCTAGCTAGAGACTTACAATTCACCTAAAACTCTTTTGAGTGTCAAAGAATTTAATTTAAGTTTTTATTTTCTTAATTCCTTATAATTGGTTTACACTTGTTAGTCTATTCAAACCTGAGTACTGGGAACCTCCTTCATTTACCTAGATTGTCTACGTACCTCTATCCATGGGATCAAGGTATAGTATATATGTAGTTCTGATTTCGTTTAAGTTTGATGCGAACTATATTATTGGGTGCATAGCCCTTTCTAGGGCCCCCTTTCCTGAGATAGTTCCTCATCAACTGCCACCCATTAAGAGAAGCATTGTGTAAAGCCTCACAAATCATGTAAAAGTATTTAAACCAACTCAAAAATAAATGAAGTAAATAATCCACTTAAATACAACATCACAATAACCAAAGTCAAAAAGAAGTAAAAAATCCACTTTAAATACAACTTTCAGAGATAAAATATGCAATTAATCCGCTTAATCACAATATCTCAATAAAAGATAATCTTATAATAAAATCTCAATGTCAACACATCTTACATATTCATGTGCTAAATCAAGGTAATAAGCACTTATGAATCAATATACATAAATCCTTTGGCAACATGCCATAATACATCAAAATAGGTACAATAAAAAGTACATCAATAAATCAAATACACTCTCCAGCTGCACGAACCAAGTGGTCCACCACCTACAAGCCGAGAGATGGGAACATGACTCAGGTGCTTTTCCACCCAACCATGAAGTATTTACACTTCCCCAGATCCCTTCCTGACATGAAGGAAACCCAGCCCTGCACAAAATGTCTAGCTACCTAGTAACAACTACAGGAGGGAACACCCGATGCATGCCTAATGTCTAAATATGCAATTCTATGTAATGAAAAGTAAATTGTCTCACAATAGGATGTGGCAGAGATATCAATAATATAAACTTTGCTAGACAGTAAACATCTATTTCAATGTCATCTCGATTATGCATAATCCTTTAAGTAACTAGGTCAATTCCTGAAAAGAGGAAAAGCCATCTCTGAATATCCACATTCAGCATCCTAGTCCCAAAAGTAACCCAATACAATTCCTAATGAAAATCTACTTCTTCCCCAAGAAGAAATAAAGGAATAAAATAAAGGAATTAAAAGAATAAGTTCAATGAATCAATCCATTCCCTTTTCCCAACATCAAATACAAAAAAATAAATGCTATAAAGCAATTCACCAATTCATCCATTTAATCTTTCAATAAAAATCAATTTAAATCTCAATTCGGCCTTCCTGTCATTTCTGTGACAGGAGGTGTTCATAACAAAAGAAAATGAGAAAATAGACCTCTTGTCGTTGTGGTGACAGGAGCTACTACAAGAGCCAAACAGTGAAATAATAATGAGTATTCATCCATTTTATCAGCATTCAAGAAATAGGATCTAATATTTATTGTCTATGTTTTGCCAGTATGTTGTTTATTAGTTTAATGGTTTTGATTAACATTCATCTCAATCTAACTACAGGATATTATAGTTGTCTAACTTCAGGGGTCTGCTATTCAATCATTTCAAACATAAGTTAAAGCTACAGGAAGTTCATCATTCGATCTAAACTCAAAGATTTTATTAAAGTTGCTACAAGAATTATAAATCAACTAAATCAAAGGTTCGTTGTTTTAACATAGAAAAGGTCAATTTATCTATCCTTACTGTTTAATCTCAGCTAACATTAATACAAAATACAGTCAAAAGATAAAGTTACCAATGAAAATAAATAGCGATTTTAGAGGTTTTAACTTAGTTTTCATATCTAGATCTAAGAAATGAAAGGGAACCAAAATCATGTTTTAAATCAGAGGATCGACGCCATACAATTTAGAAGTTTTGATGATAGCAATAAACAAGGAATTGATCCAAATGGATTGCTCAGCATAGACCCAACGGTTAGTAAGGAGGAAGGGTGACGATCTCAAGGAGTTTGTTTACAGCATGCAAAGCAGACAAAAGTACGAAGGTAAGGGTCGATCCATGCAGATCGCCCAGAATGAGTCTATGCGACCACGAAAGGTTGACGGCCAGGTAGAAACAAAATACATTGTGCAGAAAGAAAATAAAAATAAAGAACAGTCAGCATTTGAAAGCATTCGGTCAACCCTATATGGTGACCAGCTCAAGCACACGGCCTGGACAAACAAAAACAAAAAAGCCAGTAACTAATACAAGCGGCCATGAAGGATATGCGGCCTAAGAAGGAGAATTAAGCCAGAAACAATAGCTTAGGTTTTAAACAAAATCAATCGATCATTTTTAACAAAAGACACCCTATTTAAACCAGTCAACCATTAGAACATGAATGATAATTAGAAGGGAACCTAGAAGAAAGAGGCGACAGTGAAGGAGAAGCTAATGTTGTCCTTGCCTCCCTGTCGTTGCAATTTTCCCAAAGGTTTCTAGCTGCAAATCGTGGCTTCTTCTCTCTATCAAAATCGTGGGTATCTTGTTGTGCAAACTCCTTTTAATAAAAATTCTCTCTTCTTATTTTTAGAGATCTTGCTTTTAGGTTTAGAACTGAAGTTCTTATTGTTTTTTAGTTTGCATGAATAAAAGATAGAATAAAATAATAATAAAACAATATATTTTTATTTTAAAAACAAAAAGCTTTATTTTAAACAATAAAGAAAACAAAATCTTCTTTTTACATCTTACTGTCGCATAGATGACAAGAATTAAAATGAATATAATTCTTTTTGTCAAAAACTCTAAATATAATAATGCTAATAATATTATTATTTAACTACTTTAAACCATCCATTTAAATGATCGCAAAGAGAATGCATTACAATTTGCATAATTAATTTAATCTATTTATTTATTTTAAAGACATAGTGTCTTCCAAACATCTTAAAGCAATATTTTATTAATTAATTAAATAACACACGCACAATACACCAAGTGAGTATATTTCGAAAAGATATTAAGTTATAGTAATCACATCATGCATTCGAAGGCAATTAAATAACCACACATTAATGCAATTAAAACCATTCGATAATGCATATGCAACTAAGTAGTGTGTGTGTTTGCATCAGGTAAACCCATCCATTAGTTCTTGCCAAGTGGCTAGAACATTTCTACCTCAGCCATGCTCTCGTCTTCGATGAGTATCTGCATCCAATTGCACTCAACTAAACGTCAATAGGTTAGTATCTCAAAACATAGCCGAAGTAAATCACTGCATCAATATTCCATATTAAAAATAATTTCCAAATTTCATCAATTAATTCATAATGATTACATCCACGTAAGAAAAATTACTTAAAATAAAATCAATCACGATAATTGTTCACTAAACTAGATTAATCATATTGTTCATAAAAAAATGAGACATGACACATTGACTTGATAAGTTCTTGTCATATTCTCTAGTACTTTGTTAACTATTTCTCTTGAACACATAATCCTAACTGAATAAAAGAAAAAATTTCTTAGAACCCATATTGGTAACAAATCACTTTACTTAAAACAATTGTTTATTTTAGTCCAAGGAATATTTTATGTTCACCCAGATTTAACTTAAAATTGTAAGGTGTCCTTATTACCCCCTAGTGATTTATAGAGACGATACCACATATGTCATTGTTGCAGCTATGTTAGGCATTAAATGCAGTAGTTCAATTGCCATGACTTGACATGCAGATGTGAACTAGAGACATCGTTAATATTGAACATTACATAGGGGGTTGATTTTGCATGATCGGCTTTGTAAATATTGAAAAAAAATTAAAATAATTCCTTAATAACATCTTGTTAAATAATCGATAGAATACTTATTACTTTCTGATCACCAAGATCTCGAGCAGGCGAGGTGAAAGCAGATGGTAAATAAGTATTTTGTGATTACATAACTGTAATTAGACAAGTATTCTACAATTGCAGGAAATGAAATAGGTAGGTATTCTATGAACTTACATAGGCTAATACTCCACTTGATTGAAAATGAATAATGGATAAGTATTCTTTAGATTCAAGAAAATAAGTTAGTATTCTACATATATAACAATAGATATGTATTCTTCAGATACAATAATGAAAATAGATTACTTTCCTATTTTATCACTATATCCACTGATCAATGATTTACTATATTTAATAAATTTTTTTGGTTTAAATGCTTAAATATACTACTTAACTTCCAAAACTTAATTTGAAACAAAATCTATGTTTCAAAACTATTCCATTTACAACATTGAAACAAAAATTCAATTCAATATTGTACATATCTTCATATGCGAGTAAGGTAAAACATGACACTGGTTTATCGATTGTCAACTACTATTACTATGATCTTTATGATTACCAACAAAATATAAATTTACTACCTATGAGTGACAACATCAAACTACTAGCTACATATGTATGTATAACAATTAATAATAGAAGCTTACCCATTTATCTTAACATTTCAGGTTTCTTCCACAGCTCATATAGAATTATCAAGTAAATTCCATAAACTTCAACACACTAAGTTTAATCTTATCACACGAGAGATTTTGTTGAGCAACGGAGTGCTTATTTCTAGAAAGGTAGTAAAAAACAATTCAGAGAAATAAAGACAAAATAAAATATGGCCTAAGGAAATGCACATGCAATACTTAGAGCTTATTTTTAACTATTTTTAAAAATCAGTACTCTACTTAAATATCATCCATTTCAATGGTCAAATAGTCAATAGGAATTTTACACCTCATCCACAAAAAAAAGTGGTAAATATTTTTTCCTATTTTTATTGGCCAAAATTAACTTTTGACTGTTAAAGAAGATGATGTTTAAAAGTAGCCAAAAATCACTAGTTGATTGCAACATGTAAATTTAAAAATCTCTAAACTGAGGTATGTCATACTATTGACATACATTAGCTTTAGCCCATACTCATTTTCTCATACTAATTTTTTTGTGGTTTGGAATTTTGAAGTTGATAATGTCTGAACAACATCCATAATCCACTATTGCCATTAGAATTTTGATTCTTAAGGCTAGCAAATTTTGGTGCTAACAGTTAGTGTGGTAGTTTGGTTCTCTTTTTAATATTTTCTACACCTACTAAGTTAAATAATTCTATTATTTTAATTTTTTGTCATATTTTCTTATTTTCATTAATTGTAGACACAAGCATAAACATGGATAGCAAACATTTTAAAGGAAAGTTATTATGAAGAAGAAACTGTTGCAGAATTACTTGTGGAAAGAGAAATCATGTTAGTTATAATTAAAAATAATAATTTTTTAGTTGTATAAAAGATGGTGGAAATCCATCGTTCTATGACATTCATGCAATAAGCACGATCACTTAATAGATTATCACATGAAATGCAAGAACTATAGAAATAATATTACCAAAATGTGCAAGAACTACAGAAATAATATTACCAAAATGCAAGAACTACATAAATAATTTAACCATTAGAGCAAAAAGTTTTTTACTAGTATAAAAATGCTAAGATAATGTCTTGACCAAGATTTAATAGGGCCATCCAGGAATACTATGCATTTTATTAGATGCTTCATAGAAACACTTACTTTAAAATTGGCTTTTAAGCTTGCAACTTAAACAGTTGCATCCAAGCACAAAGGTTATGTGGGTGTGGATTTACATCCTATCTTGTGTCTTTTTAAATCTCTCCTTCTACGTATGCTTCTACCTGAAAGGAGATTTGCAGCCATAATAAACTATTTCCACATAACTCCACGAGAAAAAAAATATGCAAACAAATATTTAAAATTCACAAGAAAAATAATAGACAAACATACCATCAAGATGACACAAGATGTACCCTAGAAAACCCTCATGACGGGAAAATCCACCCTCCAAAATCATCCACACTCAATGTATCATCTCATGAACAAAGATTATAGCACATAGCCTCCATGAATCTTCTGACACATCAAGCTCCCTAATTGCACTCCATGTGAACAAGAAAATGAGAATCATGTAACTAAACATCCCAATCCATGCTTCCTCTCCTCACATATGCAACCTAGAAGAGATGCTCAATCCAAACTTAGCCAACAAGCCAAAGGTTATGCAAGCTAAACTATCCAACTAGCCAACTAGCCAACCTCAACAACTACTCATGTGCTTGATTTTATAAAAATAAGCTCGCACAAAACCACTAAATGGTATTACATAACCATGTCCCTCAAAACCTTGAGCTCACTAAGCCATGTCCACCTCATTTACTTTTTGGTATTATGTTTGTTGAAATTAGGGTAGACAACTGAGGGGGGGGTGAATCAGTTGTCACAAAATTTTATCTTTTTGCTATATTTAATCTTCTTTACCACTTATTAAGAGATTAATGATATAACCATGAAAGCATGAATTAACAACACATGAGCAGAAACATAATCAACACACATAACACTAGGATTTTTACGTGGAAACCCGGTTAAGGGAAAAACCATGGTGGGGGTTAACCCACAAGATTTATTCTCTGTTAAAAGAATAGAAAATGGGAAGGCACTTGCCTTTAGGTGCACTGTCCAGAGCTCACTGCTCCAAGAGACTCACTATCTACAAAACTATTCACATGATTTACACTGAAAGGTCGAACTGAGAAACAACATCTTCTTCATGCCAAGGTCAGTTCTATTGAAGCTCACAACACCTCTACTCTGCCCCCAAACTCTTCTTCACTACCTCCACATCTTCGCTCACATTCCCACATTTACATGACTTCATTACACTTATTTATACATGACATCAACTTTGTAATGAACATCAAAGTCGACCTTACAATCATCTATCTGGAACATTCTCCAAGATAGGCACTACAAGCAATTACAATCACAAGACTTGACTTAATACATGCGAACCACTACACTGTCGGCCAAACATAGTTGGGACTCAAATCTTCCTTGAACAACATGCCACGCTCCATAGAACTTCTCTTAGATCATCCACAACACGCACCAAGCATCTGGTCGGCCAAGACTGAAAAGAACAACAACACCCAAGAATAAATCTTCAACTACAAGCTCAATCCTTAATGCGGACCACCAACACAATAGGCACACGATCCAAAGACCTCCACAAGCACAATGAAATCAACAAGAACAACCGCACCACCTCAAATCAACAGAATCACTTGCATCTTCATACGGGAACTTAAGAACACTACCTGTCATGACTATCATGCTAGAAAGATTGCTTGCAGACCTCCAAACCATGAACCACTTGAGTTGAGGATACACACCAACATCCCAAACATACCTCTAGATCCACAGACCATAATATTCCAATGCGGAGCAATCCAGACCAAATCCCTGTCACTCTGTTACTTCTGAACAACTACAAAACCCAGTTCTACTCAGATGGCCATAACTTCACCAATCCTCCATGCGAACCTCTCAAATCTTAACTGGAGCAACTTCAAACAATCCTATACAAAAACCTTAAGTCTACGGACTCTGATCTTCATCTTACTGGGAATGCTGATCAATCTACTTTACTGAACTGTACTATCTTCACTGTCTCTGACAAAGAGATATGTTGACATCAATGACAACACATCATAGGCACATATTTACAACAATCTCCCCCTTTGTCATTGATGGCAACATGTGATGTGAAAAACTGACTCAACCATCAAGACAAGGACTTCTCCCCCTTTCTCTTATCACACCTGCAACCACTTTCTCCACTGCTCTCCCTTTCACCAGCAACTACTTACTTCTGAGTTTTTCACATGACCTCTCTCCCCTTTTGACATCAATGGCAAAGGGAACATATTTGCAAACATCTCTCCCCTTTTTTGTTTCTTAGACAAAACCAAACTAAACTCCAGAATTAACATATTGACTACTCCCCCTGAGTAGCATCCCCTTAACACCAATCTGGATCACAAGATATGACTATGATTTCCACCAGACTGATGCACACTAGTGCACCTTAGTTCTAAACAAGAGGGGTAATAACCCCTAGCTTCACTCTGAGATACTCAAAAGTATCCTTAGGTAGAGGCTTAGTGAAGATATCTGCAATTTGATCCTTTGAAAGAACAAACTCCAATTTGACTTCATTCTCATTTACCTTCTCTCTCAAAAAGTGAAACTTGATGGATATGTGCTTTATCTTTGAATGCAACACTGGATTCTTTGAGATGTTAATTGCACTTGAATTATCACAGAAGATTGTAACAAGCTCTTCAAACACAATTCTGATATCCTTCAACATTTTCTTCATCCATAAAACTTGAGTACAATTACTTGTTGCTGCTATATACTCTGCCTCTACAGTAGACAGAGATATTGCCTCTTGTTTCTTGCTCAACCAAGAAACCAATCTCTTTCCCAAGAAAAATACACCACCACTAGTACTCTTCCTGTCATCCACATCTCTTGCCCAATCAACATCTATATATGCATGAAGAGTGACATCATCATCCTTAGGATACCATAAGCCATAATCAGATGTTCCCTTAGATATCTAAAAATTATTTTGACTGCTACAACATGAGATTCTCTAAGATCAACTTGAAATCTACCAACAAGGCCAACTGTATTCATAATATCAGGTCTGGTATGAGTCAGATAAAGTAGTCCTCCAATCATTGATCTATACCTTTTCTGATCTGCCTTAGGGGAATCATCATATTTACTCAACTTGCATCTAGTTATCATAGGAGTACTCACTGGTTTTGAATCCTCCGTTCCAAACTTTTTCAACAACTCTTTCACATACTTAGACTGAGATATGAAGATGCCCTTATCTGACTAAATGATTTGCAGACCCAAGAAGAAATTCATTTCACCAAGCATTGACATCTCAAATTCACTTTGCATCTGATCAACAATTTTTTTACACATGCTCTCATTCCCACCAAAGATGATATCATCAACAAATACCTCAATAATCAATATGTGTTCATGATCAATTTTGAAATAAAGATTACTGTCAGTTGTGCCTTTGCTAAAAACTAATTTTAGCAGATACTTGTCTAATCTTGCATACCAGGCTCTTGGGGCTTGTTTAAGTCCATGCAATGCTTTCCTCAATTTGCAGACCATATCTCCTTGATCAAACAACTAGAATCCTTCAGGTTGCTCAATGTAGACTTCTTCTTCCAACTCTCCATTCAGGAATGCTGACTTGACATCCATCTGGTAAACTTTGAAATCTTTGTAAGCAACAAAGGCAAGAAATAATCTAACTACTTTGGTTCTTGCCACCGGAGCAAAAGTTTCTTCAAAATCAATTCCCTCTACCTGAGAATATCCTTTGCACACCAATCTTACTTTGTTTCTCACAACTTCACCATCTTCATTCAATTTATTCCGGAAGACCCATTTAGTTCCAATTACATTTTTGTTTTTAGGTCTAGGAACAAGATCCCAAGTATGATTCTTTTCAATTTGTATTAATTTTTCTTCCATTGCTTTTACCCAACTTTCATCATTACAAGCTTCATTCACTGATTTTGGTTCAATCTTTAAAATCAAACAATACTCCATTTGTTCTTCAGCAATTTTTCTTCTAGTTTGAACACCTTTATTTTTATCTCATATGATCTAATCTTTAGAATGATTCAACCTTACATACTTGGGAGTTTTGGGATTTTCTTGAACTTCTAATTCTTGAACTTGTTCCTCAACATTTTCACTAGCTTCTTGAGTCACTGGATTCTCTGGAGCAATCTGAAACTGAGATTGAGTTTGAAGTTGCTTTCCTTTATTTGGTCTTTCATTTTGATCATCTGATTCATATCAATGAGACTTGGAAGGTCTCTCCTTCCTTTCATCAACCTTGACATTAGCACTTTCAACAATTCTTTTCAATCTCTTGTTAAAGCACCAGTATGCCTTGCTTTGGTTAGAATAGCCCAAAAATATCCCTTCATCACATCTTGCATCAAACTTGCCTAGATTTTCATCTCTCTTAATATAGCATTTACTACCGAAAACTCTGAAGTATTTCATAGTAGGAGCATTACCAAACCATAGTTCATAAGGTGTTTTACCAGCATTACCTTTGATGTGCACCTGGTTAAGAGTGTAGACAGCGGTACTCACAGCCTCTCTCCAATAGACATGTGGAACATTTTCCTCCATCATCATGGTTCTAGCAGCCTCTTGAATAGTCCAGTTCTTCCTTTCCACAACTCCATTATGCTAAGGAGTCCTAGGAGCACATAATTGTCTTCTTATTCCATGCTTTTCACAAAATGCATTAAACTCACCGGAGGTAAACTCTCCACCTAGATGTCAGATCTCAAACACTTTATCTTCACACCAATCTCATTTTCCACCCTAGCCTTGAACACCTTGAATCTGTCAAGAGCCTCTGGTTTCTCTCTCAAGAAGGTGACCCACATCATCCAGGAGTAATCATCACTCAACAACATAAAGTATATATCTCCTTGCAAACTCCTAACTCTAGCAGGACCACACAAATCAGTGTGCACAAGTTCCAACAATCCACTTGAAAATTGTTCTTTACTTTTGAATGTAGCTATGTTCTATTTGCCCAACTGACATTCCTTACACATGTTATTAGCAGGTTTCACAAGCTTTGGAAGATCTCTCATACCTGAGTAGTACTTATCTTGACAATGTTATCAAAGTTTACATGACACATTCTCCTATGTCATAACCAACTCTGATCAATCTGAGCAATTAAACAACTTTTACCAGTACCACTTAAATGAAAGATATTACCTCTAGTATATGTACCAGATGTAATCTCACTTCCGGAGCTTCCCAAAATTCTGTATTTTCCATCCTTGAATCAGAGATCATACCCTTTGTCAACCAACTATCCAACACTGAGAAGATTATGCTTCAACCCTTCTATTTACAAAACATCATTAGTGTTATTCTTACCACCAAGAGAGATGGATCCTTTGCCACGGATTCTACCAGATGAATTATCTCCAAACTTCACAATTCCACCTTCATATCTTTCCAGACTTACAAACTTACTTTTATCGCAAGTCATATGATGAGAACATCCACTGTCAATCACCCATTCATCCTTTTCTTCAACCTGAGCAGCCAAGGCACTTTCCACATTCACACAGCTAGAAAATTTAGTAGGCACCAGATCTTCTTCTTTGATAACAATGAACACCCATTCATTTCCAGAGGTACTTCCCTTATCAGAATCATCATCTGTGACTCCTTCATCAGCAGCTTCTTGGACATAGTAGCATTTCTTCTGAAACCTAGGTCTGTTAGGGTTTGGCTTTGAAACCCTCTCCAGACATCTTGAAGCAAAATGACCAATCTTATTGCAGGCAAAACATTTGAAAGGCAACTTTCCTTCATACTTACCGGATCCTCTTGGTAATCTTTTGGAAATAAGGCCTTCAAGTTCTTCAAGCTCAGATTTATCTTCTTCAAGTTCCTTCTTTGCCTTCTCATATCTAGTTAGTCTTCTTGAAGAGCTTTCACCTGGATCAAATCTTTGCTTTCCAAAAACACTGGCTTTAAATGCAGATTTTGATTTAGGAATAGAATCACCAAACTCACTCATTTCAAATGTTGAAAGCTTGCCAACCAACTGATCTCTTGTAACATCTGTCACAGTCCTAATCTCCTCAATAGCAGCAACTCTATGCTTGTATGAAGCAGGTAAGGATCTGAGTACCTTGCCAACAATCTCTGATTCTTCTAGTTTTCCACCAGCACACCAAATACTGCACACAAGTTCATTCACCTTCTGCATGTAGGAAGTGATGTTTTCATCTTCACTCATCCTCAAACATTCGTATCTACCCTTCCGGGTTTGTAAATTAGCACATTTGACATATGCATCACCTTCATACAGAGTTTCCAACTTCTTCCAGATTTCATGAGTAGTTTGCAATTCTAAGACATTTGTCATTTCTGTATCAGTCAGGGAACCCAATAATGCTTCTTGAGCCTGAATGTTATTTTCAGCATCTTTGATTTCATCTGGGGTTGCAGGACCATTCTGCGGAGGAGTATACTTAACCTTAGTTATCAACCAATAAGGATCACCCATGCATTGCAAATGACACTCCATGCGATTCTTCCAAAGAGAGTAATTTGTTCCATCAAATCTCAGATTGTCCTTGTATGTCAACATCCTGGATCTCCTCAAGCAGTCAAGCTTCTTTTAGAGGAACCAGCTCTGATACCAATTGTTGAAATTAGGGCAGACAACTGAGAGGGGGGGTGAATCAGTTGTCACAAAATTTTATCTTTTTACTGTATTTAATCTTCTTTACCACTTATTAACAGATTAATGATATAACCATGAAAGCATGAATTAACAACACATGAGCAGAAACATAATCAACACACATAACACCAGGATTTTTACGTGGAAACCCGGTTAAGGGAAAAACTACGGTGGGGGTTAACCCACAAGATTTATTCTCTATTAAAAGAATAGAAAATGGGAAGGCACTTGCCTTCAGGTGCACTGTCCAGAGCTCACTACTCCAAGAGACTCACTGTCTACAAAAATATTCACATGATTTACATTGAAAGGTCAAACTGAGAAACAGCATCTTCTTCATGCCAAGGTCAATTCCATTAAAGCTCACAACACCTCTGCTCTGCCCCCAAACTCTTCTTCACTACCTCCACATCTTCGCTCACATTCCCACATTTACACAACTTCATTACACTTATTTATATATGACATCGACTTTGGAATGAACATCAAAGTCAGCCTTACAATCATCTATCTGGAACATTCTCCAAGATAGGCATTACAAGCAATTACAATCACAAGACTTGACTTAATACATGCGAACCACTACACTGTTGGCCAAACATAGTTGGGACTGAAATCTTCCTCGAACAACACCCCATGCTCCATAGAACTTCTCTTAGATCATCCACAACACGCACCAAGCATCTGGTCGGCCAAGACTGGAAAGAACAGCAACACCCAAGGAGAAATCTTCAACTATGAGCTCAATCCTCAATGCAGACCACCAACACAATAGGCACATGATCCAAAGACCACAAGCACAATGAAATCAACAAGAACAACTGTACCACCTCAAATCACCAAAATCACTTGCATCTTCATACAGGAACTTAAGAACACTACCTGTCATGACTGTCACACTAGAAAGATTGCTTGTGGACCTCCAAACCATGAACCACTTGAGTTGCGGATACACACCAACATCCCAAACATACCTCTAGATCTGCAGACCATAATATTCCAATGCGGACAATCCAGACCAAATCCCTATCACTCTATTACTTCTGAACAACTGCAAACCCTGATTCTACTCAGATGGCCATAACTTCACCAATCCTCCATGCGGACCTCTCAAATCTTAACTGGAGCAACTTCAGACAATCTTCTACAAAACTCATAAGTCTATGGACTCTGATCTTCATCTTACTGGGAATGCTGATCAATCTACTTTACTGAACTGCACTGTCTCTAACAAAGAGATATGTTGACATCAATGACAACACATCATAGGCACATGTTTGCAACAATGTTTTCCCAATATTAAATATTTTCCAATGTGCAACCCACATTAAATATGTATCCCAATGTTACATACAACTTGCAAGTGGCCCCAAGAATGCCTAACCCATTGTGATGATCACATCTCTAAGATGCACCACAATTAAACATTATATTTTACATTATTAGAATTATGCAAGGTTTACAACACACATTTCCCAACATTCTCCCACTTGTTGTATACATTGCATAAGGGGTCATTTAAGTAAACTCAAACATCAAGGAAATTATCCATGTACCCAACATGTACCATGTAAGCATCCATGTGCTCCATCAAGATACCTGCAACAATAATCAAGGTGACCACTATCTCAAATAAGAACCCTCTCATCCTCCATCATGCCAATGAAGAAAAAATAAGATCCAATCCAAAGAGATGCCACACTAAATTGTCACAAAGAAGTAAGAAACCTACCTCAATTGATATCCAAACACAAACATAAAATCCAATGGTAACAAATAGGCCTGAGTAGCTGCCAAGAATTAATCACCATAGCTAGAATAATAACCATAGCTAGTTGCTAACACATCCAACTAACCATACCTCCAATCCAAGGTATACCAATCATAACAAGTAGACCTTATGCCATCAACATATCCAACTCAATTCATAATGATCACAAGCCCTTATATATACACTATCCTACATAAAGAAATCCTCCAAGGTAAACACATAAACATGTGATAAAAACCTCAAGACCCTCAACATCACAATATAATGAGAACATCCAACAAAGGACACATATACATCTTGGAACTCCCACTATATGGGTAATGTCAAAAATGAAATAAATCAACTCATCCAAATATCCACCAATAGTACTCACATAAAGGATGTGGCTAAATGCTCTATCACAGTGTCAAAGAACACACACTGATATGCAAAATGTGTAATCTAAAATAATTGCAACTATGTATAGGAAAAATCGAGAGGTTGAATGATAAGATCACAAAGTAATGATAATAACAACTCAATTACCCATAACATCAAAACATCTATCTAAGCAATAACCAAATCAATGAATAAATCAAATTACGAACAAAGAAGCTGTCACCTAGATTGGTTGGATCTCTTGGTTGAATGTAGATTGCTCTTCAAATTGCAAAACCATGTTTGCAACAAGCGGATGTAGGTTGTGTTTGTGCTCAAAGTGCTCAAGGGTGCTCAACGATGCGATGAATGCTCAATGCGCTGTGAAGGATGCCTGAGAATAAATGAACGAAGAGGATTTGTTATGGAGATGAGGGGGGTTTATATAGGTTTCAAACATGATCGATCAATGGATGAAATAAATCCATAGAATGGATGGTTAAGATAAATAAAATAACTTATGATGAATGTGCAAACGACATGTGTCACTCCAAAAAGGTATTTTTATTAAGATAATTAGTTTTTTGATAAAGATAGATTTGATTTCATAAATTAGAATGCTTTTTTTTCTAATTCATGAGTTGATGAAAATAAGATAAATTAAAGCCAATTAACTTAACTTTAGATTTGCTTTTTAAAGTTCTAAAAATAAAACTGATTGTGCAATGAGTTAACATGATATTTTTAGAGGAATTGGAAGATAATTGAAATTAAATAAATAAATTTATTTAATTGATTGTGCATGATTTTAAAGATTAGATAAGTTATGAAGATTATAAATAAAATATTTGATTTTATTTATTTTTAGAGGATTGAGTTAATTTAAATAAATTTGATTGATTTATTTAAATTTGGAAGAACAGTTTGATTTAATTAAATAATGAAAATTATTTAATTGTAGATAAGAGTATTTTGATGAAAGATAAATTAATTAAATAATTAATTTATTCAATTGACATGGATTTGAATTTTGGAAGATGATAAGATTTAATTAAATAATAAAAATTATCTAATTTTGGCAAAATAAAGTTGATTTTGATTTAATTAATTAAATAAATAGAATTTATTCAATTAATGTCGAATTTAGGAATTTTGGAAGAAATTGATGATTTTGATGAAATTAATTAAACAATTTGATTATTTAATTAACGTTGAAATGCAAGTGATTAGACAGATTTGATGAAAATGCAAGTGATGCGATAAAATGGTCATTTTTGGTGTCTACATTTTGCCCCTCTTTGATGCAATGCAGTTTATAGCATTGTGTCAAAGAAAATGATTGTTGAAGACATGATACAATTTTGATGCCCCAATGTAGCTGGCGTAGGATGCCCCCTCGAGAGGAAAGACAGGGAAACGACAGAGGGACTGGGTAGACGCTTGACTAGAAGATTGTGTTTAAGATAGACGAGGTTGACGAGATGGATGGAAGTTGACACGAGGAAGACAAATAGCTGACAAGAGGAAAAACAAGACATGGGGTGGGAAAAATGAGGGTGGGGACGGTATAAATAGTCTCAAGGGGTCACACCCTACGCATTTGCACACATAGAGTTTACCAACATTGGATCCCTTTGCCTTCCTTGCCTAGATTGAGAGCTTTGAGTGGAGAGAGTCCGTAGCTTGTAGAGATGCCGATTCCTGCGCATAAGCATCGGGCGGAGTTGGTGCGGACCTACGGGAGACCAATGGGAGCACCGACAGCGGTAAGTGTTTGATAACTTTCCTTTGTGTTATGTTTCTAGGTCATTTCTAGGGTTTGTTTTAGGTTTTGTTTTATGTCATCCAAAAGTGTTGCGCAATGCCAACGCGCCTTTAGCTGTCGGGAAAAGTGCTTTTAGTGTGCTAAAGTGCACTTGGTAGGTCAGTAAAGCACTATTGGACAAAGCTCGATGCCTTTGGTTTTAGGGTTCACGCCGCAGCGCAATTGGTAGATCACCGAAGCACTTTTGGTAGCGCAGTAAGGCGCTCTTGGTAGAATAGTCAGGCGCTATTGATTGTAGGAATGTAAAAAATGAAGCGCACTTGCAATGCAATAAGGTACAACTAGATATGCAGTGAAGTGCACTTGTGAAAATCAAGTCACCTTTGGTTTTGACAATAAAGTGCTTATGTGCAAACAGTAAAGCGCGTTAGGTAGGATAGTGAAGTGCACTTGAGAAAATCAAGGTGCTTTTGGCATTTTAGATAATTTGACCTAGGTGGATTTGAACATGTGTCCCTAGGGTTGACCTAGGAGTTAACCTATTTAGGTTAGAGATGTGTAGGGTTGACCTAGGAGTTGCATCCTAGTGTTGTGCTTGTTGATGTCCTTATTGACTTGAGTAGACTTAGAAAATTTGCAAAATGTCTACTAAGTGGTTTTGTGGATGTAGAGAGTCCTTCCGCCTCTGATGTTTGAGGGAGCAACACCACGTCATTGCAGATGAGGTGGTACATATATCTTGGGAGGAGGATGCATTCTTGGAGTATATGGGACTATGGCATGTGGCACATCTGACACACATTAGGGTGAATCTCACACTTTTGATAGCTATTATGGAGAGATACCGCAGTGAGACAGGCTCCTTTCCACTTTCTGATAGGGGAGGCTACTGTGACACTTGAGGATGTGTATCGCATCATCAAGATCCTGATTGATGGGGAGAGAGTTAACTATGACCCAAAGCAAGGCGAGGCTGGCATGATAGAGGTATTCTGCACTGACAACCTTTGGATAGAGGATCATGAGATCCATTGGACTAATGTTCCAAGACTATGTGATAGGATCAAATGGATTGTGACTTCTCTGGTTGGTGGCTTCCTCTGCCTAGACAGGCGATCATGAGGGTTATCTGTTGGATGGGCACTATACTTTTACGGATGTTTACACATGGCATATGTTTTGCATGGGGCCCTTGTGTTTTGGCAACTATACCGAGACTTACATGATTGTGTATACCAGAGAGGATGGAGCTTATCAACTGGTGTGACTTTGCTACAGGTATAGGCTTGGGACCACATCCTAGTTATCAGACCGATGACTCGATGTCACCACAAGAGGGGGGAGCGTATGCTTTTTTGTATGAGGTGTGATCACACACAGGCGACTTGGGTCTGTGAGCTTCTAGAGGTGGCAGATTGATGAGATGGATATCTTTATTTGGAGACCATGGCTAATGTGCGAGGCATGGGAGGATGAGCATGAGCAGCTAATGTATTGCAGACAGGCCCGATATTTGTTTGGCAAACGTACGGATACGATTGAGAGATACCTATCGGAGCGGGTATTAAGACAGTTGGTGTACCACAGGGATTGCCCGCAGGAGAGGTGACACATGCGAGGAAACGATAGGAGGTTGGGGATTGGGATGCTAATATTCTAGTGGTCATAGCCTTGGGAGAGTTGCAGGGACTTGCCCCAGTTAGATGGAGTGGCATTCAAGATTGGCTAATCCAGGGACACTGCTAGATTATGACAGGTACTAGCAGAACACACAGGCGAGTGAGATTGACCACACCAGGGGTGGCAGGAGCAGTGTGAGAGGTGTTGGTGCCTGGTGGAGAGGCGAGGGCCAGGCGGGAGGCCAAAGGGTAGGATAGACAGTAGGCTAGTGATGAGGACAGAGGCCAGCAGACCAATGTACAGATGGCAGAGGCAGAGGATCCAGTTGCAAATACTAAGTTGTAGCAAACACAATAGCTTCTACAGGAGGAGATCACATGGAGGACTCACTTGGCGCTCTAGATGGTGAGGTTGAGGAGGGATAGAGATGCAGCGAGGGCAGAGGCTAGACAGGCCTAGGCCCAGGTACACGCATAGGCAATAGCAGCAGCATACAAAGCATTGGCAGTGCAATAAGTCGTGCCAACACCAGCAGATGATGGGCAGATTGCCCAATTGACATTTGAGAGAGACACAGCAGTACAGTTGCGTTTAACAGTAGAGGCCACCCTGCAGAGGGTTAGGCGAGAGAGAGATGAGGCACGCCGCGCATTGGGTGCCGATCAGAGGACATTGTATAGAGAGCTCATCCGCGTGCATGGAGAGATGGTTTCAGCAGGTAGAGAGGCTGAGTATTTCAGGGGTCTCTATGTCAGTGCGGTGCTAGCAAATCAGCAAGGTGCCCAGCTACGGAGAGCAGAGCAGGTCAGGGGCATCCGCGTCACACAAGATGGGACAGTCAGTGTCATTAGTGAGAGGACCCTTTGTGCCACGAGGGGGAGGAGGACCAGCAGGGAACCTTCACCGAGTATAGGCCAGAGGATAGGGATCACAATAGGAGGGCAGCTCTACCCACTAGCTGACACTAGAGCATGTATTTTTGTATATATTGTATGAGTTTTGTATCATGATGGATATTGTATATTTTGATTGATGTCTGCGTGCATCTGATGTATATTTTGAGGGTTCTTGATAGCCATGATGTACTTACTTTGATGTATATTTAGATGTATACATATGGACTGTTGATGTAGACATGTACACTTGTATTTTGATGACCTTCACATGATGATATATGATGATATTATGTACACTTATGTTTATGCTTTTGTTTATACATTTCTTTATTGACATGGATGTGATGACATGTATGTATGATTATGGATTTATGTGATGATGTATATGCTTATATGATTCTTATAGATGTATGACAGATGATGACATCATGATATGATAATGATATGATATGCGATATCTAACATGTAGGTTTTGCAGATATGCACCAGATGGTGATGGAGATAGAAGAAAGGAGGACAGCAGAGAATATGAGAGAAAGATTGTTTGATTGATCTTTGCTTGAAAAACTATATAAGTCCATGGATAAATGGATGCTTAAATGGATGAGCTTGTTGCAATGGTTTCACAAATGTTTATAAAAGAGCAATCCTTATTTTTGATATAGCACATGGATAGTTTGCCACCAAGGTATAAAAGACCAAGGTGTTGTGATATTCGAATGCATGGACATTGACTCTGCAAGCAAGCGGTTTGAACTTAGGATCCTTTAGACATAATATAACCTTGTTGGACATGTGAATGAGGCATAGTCTTGAACATAAAATAAACTTCAATACATAAATGCAAGAAGAATATTAATATGTAAGATGCTAGGTCATAACACACACAAGATAAATATGCTGCTAAGAAAGATACTAAAGATCATTCCTTAAACATGGCACACAAAAGCCATGACTATGCCTCCCAATCTGTACTGCATCGTAACATACCAAGATATAGATAAATCAAGGTAGTCTTGAATAGGTAATGGAAAAGGAACAAAAAGATAAACCAAAAAGCAAATTGATTGACTTACAAAGTAAACATATAGCCAACATATTCTCTTTCTAAAGAGGGTGCTTAGGATAGATTGGATTAGTTGGGATAGATAACAGCCTTATTGTAGGAACGATGTGTCTGTTAAAGGGTGTTGATCTATTGAAAAGATAATGTCTGGTTTCAGGAAATGCGACATGTCATATAAGACGTCGAGTCTAGTTTCGATCATGAAACATCCTGTATAAGACAAGTTTGTTGATCTGTTGCTTGGTTGAGATCGATTTAGCTGATGTTGGCAATCGATATGTAGGATAGCATATGGCTCTGTAAGTATGTTGCTTTGCTTCAGGTTTGTTTAAGGACTTTTTCTTTGAAAGGATGTGTAGTTTGTTGTTTTGCTACTTGAGTTAGTCAAGTCAAGGTGGATGGATTTTGATAAATGGAAGACTAGAAAGATGGAGTATCAATGGATTGAGATGTGTGAAAGAATGATGAATCATATGTGCCTGAGTATTGGATACTTCCTTCGTATTCTAGACTGCCTACATACCCTGTACCCACGGGATCAAGGCACATTACGATGAAAGATGAATTTGATAATATGTAGTTCTAGGTAGAGTGATGAGTGGGTCAAGGTGTTTGAGCTTGGCTTGGTGAAATGATGAGATCTTATGTACCTAAGTACTTTATACTTCCCTCGTATTCTAGACTGCCTACATACCCATATCCATGGGATCAAGGTACCTTAAGATTGAGATGAGATGATATGTAGTTCTGGCTTGGGGCTTGATGATGTAGGATAGTGTTGGGTAGATAGCAACCTTATTGTAGGAGTGATGTGTCCATTAAATGGTGTTATCTATTGAAAGGATAATGTCTAGTTTTAGGAAATGAAACATGTCACATAAGACGTCGAGTCTGGTTTTGATCATGGAACATTCTGTATAAGATAGTTGATATGGTTGATTGGTTTGGTTTGATGTGTTTGTGTTGGCATGTTTTTGTTTTTGTTTTGGTTTGGAAGTTTTTTTGTTCTTGTTTGTGTTTTGCTTTGAAGGATGAAATGTTTGAAGTGTTTATGTTTTTGAAGTGTTGGAAGTGTTTGAAGTGTTTGTGTTTTTGTGAACCACGAACAAGGATCCATTCCTAGACCTAGGGGAAGGAAAGGGGTGCCCCCATTCTGGTAGAGGTGTTGTTATGGTTGACTGACATAGGATAACGATGGGTGATAGGAAGACATAGAATGAGTGACATTGACTAATTTCTAAGCTATACTAGATAGGGAGATGGAAATGCAAACAAGGTCAATGGTTTTATTATGGATGGATGGATGAAGTTTATTATGAAAGAGACATGGAATGAACCAAGAACTTGATAGATGATGGATGTCGACTCTACACATAGCACCTGTATGCCAGGTTTTCACTATAGTACTTATCCAAGGTGCCTGTTTACCAAGTTTTCACCAGAGGACGGATTATTTTTGTTTTTGTTTTTGTTTTTTCTTTTGTTGTTTTTTTGTTTTTTTTTTGTTTTTGTTGTTGTTGTTATTGTTTTTGTTTTGAAATGGATACTCTAAGGATTAGGCATAGAACTTCTTGAGATGAACACTGTTGAGTGGCTCATCTAGAGGAATGCCTTCAGGTGTTGCTAAAGTATAAGCTCCCAATCCATATACTGCTATGATAACAAAGGGCCCTAACCAATTAGTCTCAAACTTGCCCTTCTTTTCTCGATCTGCTTGATTTCTCTGATTTTCTTTTAAGACAAGATCACCAAATTGAAACTGTCTTTCTTTGATCTTCTTGTTATAGTTATGCCAAAGACAGTTTTGATATACATGGAGATGATTAAGCGCAGCAAGGTGCCTCTCATCTAGTAGTTCTAGCTCAACTAATCTGGAAGTGCGATACTCCTCTCCATCAATCAGGTGTTGCATGGATACTCTGAGGGATGGGATCTGGACCCCTATAGGTAGAATAGCTTTAGAGCCATAGACCAAGGCATAGGGTGTGGCACCAGTTGGTGTTCTGATACTAGTGCAATAGGCCCATAGGGTAGGATTAAGTTGCAAGTGGCAATCATGACCAACTTCATTGACTATTTTCTTGAGGATTTTGAGAATGGTTTTGTTAGAAGCCTCAGCTTGGTTGTTACTCTACAGATAGTAGGGAGTTGAAAAGTGATGTTGGATATTATATTGGGTGCATAGGGCATGGACATCTTGATTCTTGAATGGTCTCCCATTATCAGTGATAATGGCTTGGGGCAGACCATACCAGAAAATGAGGTAGTTAAGGATAAACTTGGCTATTTGCTTACCGGTGATATATGTCATGGGAATGGCTTCGACCCACTTCGTGAAATACTTAGTGGCGGTAATGATAAATTTGTGGACATTGGATGGGGATGGGTGGATTTGTCCTACGAGGTCGAGACCCCATTGTGAAAAAGGCCATGGAGTAGTCAAAGGTTGTAGTTCATGAGCTGGTGCGTGAATCAAATCTCCATGCTGCTGGCATTGTAGACACTTCTTAGAAAACTATAAAGCATCTTGTTCTATTGTAGGCCAGTAATAACATGTTCTAAGTATCTTCTTAGCAAGGTTAGGACTAATAGAATGTGTGCCACAGACACCTTCGTGTATGTATCGTAACGTAGCATCAGCTTATTCTGCGTTAAGACATTGTAAGAGGATACCATCGAGACTCCGGTGATATAGTGTATCACCCAGAATGGTGTAACAGAAGGATCGACGGATAAAGGTTTTGCGTTGGGTTGCAAATAGTTCAAAGGGAAAGGTACCATTTTTAAGGTATTCATAGATATCTTCGTACCATGGGGAATTGGGACCAACAAGTTCACAGATGATTTCAGTAGTTGGAACATCGATGGCTAGTATCAACAATTGCTTGATCAAGAATTCACATTTCTGTGTGTTTGCAGGCATGTCTATAAGTGACCCCACAAAAGCCATAAAATCTGCAGCTTTGTTATGCTCTCTTGGAATTTTCTCAAATGTGATGCTAGAAAAGTGTGGTTTGTAGGCATCCACTAATTTCTTGTAAGAGACCAACTTTTCATCTTTTGTTTGATACTCATTAGTGACTTGTTGAATGACTAGTTGTGAGTCTCCATATACCTATATTTCTTTGATTTCCCATTGAACTGCTGCATTGAGACCTATGAGGAGTGCTTCATACTCGACTATGTTGTTAGTGCAAGGAAATGCAAGCTGATATGACTTTGGGATATAGTCATTTTGTGGTGTGATAAAAAGGATGCCGGCCCCTGATCCATGTTGTGTGTAGGAACCATCAAAATATAATTTCCACATTACTGAGGTAGAAAGAGTGAAGAGATTTTCATCTAGAAAGTCAGATACCATAGGATGTACATCTGACATAGGTGCTTCTGCTAGTTGATCTGTTAGGGCTTGTCCCTTGATTGCTTTCTGATCCACATACTCAATGTCAAACTCACTAAGGATCATGACCCATTTAACTAGTTTGCCTGTGAGAGCTACTTTTTCTAGGAGATACTTCAATGGATCAATTTTGTCTATTAGATTTGTGTGTTGGTTTAGCATGTAATGCCACAACTTTTAGGAAGTGAACACTAAGGCTAAACAAGCTCTTTCCATAGGTGAATAATTGAGTTCATAAACCACCAAGGTTTGACTGATATAATAGATTGCATGCTCTTTTCCTCAATCATCATGTTGTACTAGAAGAGCCCCTAGGGCTACAGTTGTAGTCGAGATGTACAAGATCAAAGGCCTATTAGCGACTAGTGGTACCAAGACAGGAGGTGTAGCTAGATATTCTTTGAGTTGATCAAATGCTGCTTGACACTTATCATCTCATCGAAATGAGACATCCTTTCGGAACAAGTGTTGAAATGGTTGACATTTATCTGCTAGCTGTGAGATAAATCACCTAATGGATTGTAACCTTCCTTAAAGGCTCCTTAGTGCTTTCAGATTCTTTGGTGGAGGCATCTCCACTATAACCCTAACTTTTTCTGGATCTACTTCAATGCCTCTACAAGATATAATGTATCCCAACAGTTTTCCTGAGGTTACCCCGAAGACACACTTCTTTGGATTGAATCTTACTTGATATTTTTCAAGTCTGTCAAAGATTTGCCCTAGAACCTGTATGTGATCTGCCCTAGAAGACTTTGCTAGTATATTATCAACATAGTCCTCCATGATGTGATGAAAGAGATCATGGAATATCACTGTCATTTCTCTTTGATAGGTTGCTCCTGCGTTTTTAAGACCAAATGGCATGACACACCAACAATAGGTACCCCACGGACAAGTGAAAGCAATTTTATGTTGATCTTCTTCCGTTATCATTATCTGATTGTAGCCAAAAAATACATCCATTAGAGAAAGCATTTTGTGACCAGCAGTCAAGTCCACTATGAGATCAATGTTTGGCAATGGAAAGTCATCTTTGGGACATGCTTTGTTAAGATCTCTGAAGTCCGAACACATGCAGATGCCCCCATTTGGTTTAGCCATAGGTACAATGTTTGAGACCCATTCTGGATAATCAATAGGCTTGATAAACTTTGCATCTAATAGTTTCTATATTTCAACTTTCACCAAGAGAGCGATCTATGGATGCATCTTTCTTAGCTTTTGCTTGACTGATTTAGCTTTTGGATCAACTATGAGATAGTGAACTACTAGTGAAGGGTCCAACCCTAGCATATCAGCATAGGTTCACGCAAAGTTGATGGTTCTCTGTAAGAAGAAGTTGGTAAGATTCTTGTGCTCTTGTTCTGATAATGATGCTGCAAGGAATGCACAGTCTTAGGATTTTGCTCTGTGCCAAGGTTTATCTCTATAGAATCTTCCACTAGGAGAGTTGATTTCTCTTAATACTAAGATGGTAGGGGAAGGTCAAATCCTCCATCCTCAGGTGCCACAATTAGGTTTTCACCTTTGGATATGCCCTTTGTTTTTATTGTTTTGTGATTAGGAGGTGCCACAGTGTAATTTTCACCTAGAGAGTTGTCTTTATTTTTACTTCTGCGACTAGAGGATTTGGCATTCTCACCAAAATAAGTAGTTTGCTCTAGTTCCATTACAAAACCAGCTTTGTGATTGCTAAGAGGGATACCATCCCGGAGTCCCATGAACTTTGCAATAGCTTCATCATTCTGAAATACATCTAGAATGGGGGCCCCTTGTTGGTCCCAATCGATAAGTTCACGGTAGACAAGTGTTACAATCTGGGTGTTGGTGGTGGATGTTAAGGATACGGATGATAGAATTAATACGGAGGATTCAGTGAATAGGGCAGTCATATGGAGGGAAGAGTCATCACTGATATCCTCTTTAAACGTCGAATCTACGAGAGAAGTTTGTGCTACCTCGTTGAGGATACCCTCGATGTCCAAGGTGCGTGGTACCTTCCTACCAAATCCTAACCCCTTCTTGTCTAGATTCTTCTTCACAATAATGGGTTCCATGTTACCTTGATTATATTTTCCAAGGCCACCTTTGCCTTTGTAGCCCATGTTTTTCACAATTCTTAGGCCATTGCCATATTGTTTGACTGGTATGGTGACTGGTTCTTTCTCCTTGTAGAGCCATGAAGCAATGTCTTCAATAGTTTCCTCTGCCAATAATTTTCCCTCTTAGAATTGAGTTAGGGATGCTGGGGGAGGAATAGATGCTTTCTTATTTGCTTTAACTATGGGTGGTTGGCCGTAGGATTTTGGAGATAGGGGCATCCGCCCTACACAACAAGATTTTGAAATATCATATTCTCCAAAGCCTATATCACGGATGTGAGCTTTGATTTCAGGAATAGGATGAGGATTAGGCTCAACTTTGGAGGCTTTTTTTAGTTTTTCATAGTCGACATATAATGGGGATTCATGGGCTTTGTCATTATTTGGCACTTGGTTGGAATTCTTATAACTGCGTTGCAAGACATGACAAAATTCAAAGGGATTAGGATCTACGGGGATAGTGATCTCCATACCATTGAATGGGAAATTGAGAGACTGATGGTATGTGGAGGGAACAGCTTTCATGGCATGGATCCATGGGCATTCTAAGATAATGTTATAAGGTATCTCAATGTTGAGGACTTGGCACCTAGTTTCAAGCATGACGGGGCCTACTTGTATAGGCAAGTGGATAACACCTTCTGAACGGTGTTTAGCATCATCATATCCCTTGATCATAATGAATGGATCAATGTTGACATGATCCTTAGAGTATCCCAACTGTTTGAGTAACTTTAGAGAACAAATATTGAGACCAACACCACCATCTATAAGTATGCGTTTGATCTTGCGTTTATGGATAAAAACTTCAATGTGAAGGGCATCATTGTGACATGGATCGTGGGATGGGAGGTCCTTTTCAGAAAAGACCACATTGTATGGTTAGTCAATGGTACCTATTATAGCTTGGAAATTCATGACCGCTATGTTGTTAGGAACTGAAGACTCTTGTAGGGATTTTTCGAGCACAACTTTATGTGTGGGTGATGACCGTAGAAGGTCCAAGATAGAGATCTGTGTAGGAGTTTTCCCTAGATGTTCGATAAGATTGTAATTAGATTGGGTTGGGAGACTTGGTGTAGGACCACGTAGGGTGACACGACCACGATGAGTTGTAACTACACAATCCGTAGATTTGCTTTTGATTGTGAGGGTAGACACCCAACTCTCTCCAAAACGACCCACAATTGAGTCATAGGAAGTTGAAGCTTTGTTAACACCTTTACCTTTGTCAAGATTTTGACCTTGACCGTGGTTAGGGAATGGCTCCTTGTACATGTTGAGGTCTTTATTGGTGTTTTGAGTTGGTGGTTCATCATCAAAAGTGATCTGTTTTCAGTCGATAAGGTTTTGGATCACGTGCTTGAGTTTTATGCATGATGTGGTTCTGTGTCCTTTGGTCCTATGGTATTCATAATATTCATTTTCTTTGTACCATGCAGTTTTGTAAACAGGTTTGCCATATGGGAGCATCTGGTAAGGTGATGAGTCCATTGTGTAAAAGTTTCTGTAGAACAGACTCTATAGGCTCTCCCAAGGGAGTGAATTGATGTTGCAGAGGGTAGTCTTGTTGAGGTCGCTCTTGTTGTCGTTGTGTTGAGGTGGAGGTTGACTTGGTTTTGATGAAAGATGAAGGGGTGTTTGCAGTGTTTGGACATGCTTGGAATCTTCCACACCATCATTGACCACATTTTTATTTTTGTTCCAAAATTTTGGTTTGTCATTTGATTGTTGTTGGGGAGCATTGTCTTTGTTGTCTTTGAATATTTTGACCACGCCTTTAGCAATGAGGGCTTTTTCAATATTGATACCCCTATAGGTAATTTTGTCAAAGGTTGTAGCACTAAGAATTTGTAAATGGAAACCCAATTCTTGGTTAAGGTTCTGCACAAATATGCTAACAAGCTACTTTTCAGGTATTTTGAATAGGAATTTGCTATCCATTTGTCTCCATCTTTGAAGGAAGGAGATGAGAGTTTCCCCATTTTTCTATTTATTGTTGCATAGGTCGGTCATAGAGACCTCATGTTCTGTGTTGTAGGAGAAATGGGTGGCAAATTTCTTCACAAGCTCATTGAAAGATTTGATACCCGTGGGTAGGTTCGAGAACCATTCTATAGCTTGACCTCCAAGACTGCGAGGAAAGAGGCACATAAGATATGTGTCATTATGTGAGACCTCAAAGCAAGTGAGATAGAATTCTCTAAGATGGTCTTTTGGGTCTCCTTTTCCTTTGTATTTATCAAATTTGGGAATAGTAAAGTTATGAGGAAAAGGGATCGTGGGTAATGACTGATAAAATGGATAAGGACAAACTTCTTCCAAAGAGAAGGTTTTCTTGGTGTGGCCAAATGTAAGATCAGATAGTTGTTGTTGAACCTCCTCAAGTTTTAGTTCCATAGTTGTGGGAGGGGTTGGAAACATCTCTTGTTGTCCTAGAGATGGTTGTTGTTTCCCATATGGAAGATTGTAGTGGAAGCCATGGGCATTGGTGTTATAAGGGTCGTATGATTGGTTGGGGTCGTATGTGTTGTATGTTGGGTTTGGATTGGGTTGGATTTGGGTGTTTTGATTTTGGGGAGGTGGGGGTGGTGCTAGGTAAGTATGTAGGCTTTGTGATGGTTGTTGATAAGAGTTTTGTCGTTGGTATTGCAGAGGTGGTGTGAAGAAAGCATTTGGTGGAGGAAAGCTAAAGTTTGTTGGGTTTGGTTGCGGTGGTGGAACATAGCTATGGGAAGTTTGGTTTTGGGAATTTTTAGGGTTGAGATAGGTGTGGTTTAGGTTGAGAGTGGATGATCATGGTGGTGGAGGGACATAGGTAGATGGGCCTTGTGATGGCTGTGGTTGATTGAGATATGTGTTGAAAACGTTTAGTGTAGAGGATCGTTGTGGTGGAGGGAAATAGGTAGATGGGTTTTGTGATGGTTGGGGTTGATTAAGATTGAGTGTAGAAGAATGTTGTGGTGGAGGGACATAGGTTGTGTTAACATTTTGTGATGGTTGGGGTTGCATGACATTGTGTGGGTTAATGATACAAAGGGTTGATGATGTTGGGAGTGATGTTTGTTGAGACCCTCAAGTTGCATGGCTACATAAGTGTTTCCTAGATTGTAATTTGGGGGGAAACCTTCTCGTGATGGGGTAGCCAATATTCCACTTGCGATTGGTGTGGACATTTTAGGAGGTTGCTATGTGTTTGATTTTGCTAGAGCGGTATGTCTTGCTAGTTCTGCTTGACGATGTAGAGTCTCTTGTTGGTGTTTGTAGATCTCCATAGGAGTCATAAGAGGTGATATGGGTCTTTTTGCCATTGGATTTTGATAAAGCAAATTCTCATATTGAGCGGCAAAAGGCATAGAGATTCTTCCTTGTGAGAATTGTTCAGGTATAGGAGTGGTCACAGTTGACATGGTTTGGACCGCAGTTATGGTGTCATGGTTTTTTTTTTACTCTTTGAGATTGGATAGATCAAAATCTTGAGGTAATTTAGCTCTTTGTTTAGCTAGTAAGCGGAAGAAATGATCTTGATTTTCACTAAGGATTTTATCAAAGGCGGCTATGGCTCTAGGATCTTGCATGATTTCATCAAGGTCATGTCTATCTTCTTGAGAGGATTGACCTTATTCAAAGTGTCGCTCTTCTTGAGATGGGACTTGAACTATGGTATAACTAGGTGTAGCAAAATCATGAGGCATGCCGGTAGTGAATTGAGTTACATCTACCAAAGGGACATTATCTTCATGAGGATTGGTTGGTTGGTCATGTTGCGGTTTGTTTTGAGAGTTGATTGGTCTTTCCATTGGTGTTTGTGGAGTACCCTTTGGAGTCATGTTAGATTAGCTTGGTTGAGGTGTATGAGGAGGTGATTTACGCTTCCTTGGTGCAACTTGCTTAGCATTCATAGATTGCTGGAGTCTAGTGGTTACCATGGATACACTAAGACAATATGTTTTGAGATTTTATTGGGATTTTGTTGAGGTAGTTTTGATGAACAATTTTCTAGACCAAAGGCGCTAGACTGTTATACCAAGTGCGAGCTACTGTGTTACCAAAGGCAAGCTACTATTTTACTAAAGGCACTGGACTATGCTACCAGAGGCATTCAATTATTATGCCAAAAGCGTTGGACTACACTACCAAAGGCGAGCTACTGCTGTACCAAAAGTGTTGAAGTAGTGTCAATGAGTTTTATAAGGCAAATTTTGATAGATATGGATTTGATTTTGATTGGATTTTCTTTGGCAAGAGAAAACACATCAAACAAAGTGGCAAAAGGACTAACAAGACAGATAGTGTATGTTCAAGGCTCACGAAAAAGCCCAATGTTTCCACGGGTATAAGACAATTGCAAACAATTCAAGCACTTTTTATCCCTAGAGACATTGTTTCATTGCGATAGATTAGCTCATAACTTAATTCTCCGTCGACCAAATGTCATTTCATATAGGTGTCGTACATTTGTATCTTTGTGAGAGACAATAGGTAGGGATATCTCACCCTCCCCTCAGAAATCTCAAGTAGGTCACAAGAGCTTTATGGCCGAGGGAATACTATTTCTTCTCAAGGGAGGCAATGGTGAGTATCTTGGGGGCTTGAATCGATTCCCCTTGCACTGATGATTACCGTAATGTTCGGAGGTGAAACAGGTAGTCACTATCTAGATTGGTTCTTAGTAGATTTGAGGGACCAACGCCTTACGAGCAATGTGACAAGCTACTAAAATCTTTGAGCAATCCTACTAAGAGTATCAAACACTTCACCCAATGTGAAAATTGTTTCCACAAAATGCTAGTACACCTCTTTTCAATTTGGCACCACAAGGTAAGGCTGACGTCGATTAGGACTTGGCTTTCACCTTATCCCTCTTATATAGCGGTTCAGAGGAAAACTCCGCTTAGGGTCGTCCCTTTTGGATGAAGTGCAATCAAAAAGCAGGCCCTTCTAAAGGAATAACAGAAAAGTAAGATCAAGCACGTCAAACAAAGGTTCAATTGTCTCGTTTATAAGAAAAATAAGGTGCAACTAGATTAGGCACACACACGATTGTAGTTGTCAATTGTCCCTTATGAAATTGAAGTGTTTGGAATTCATGTCCATTGTCCCTTAGAAAATTGAAGTGTTTTTGCATGCATGTCCATTGTCCCTTAAGAAAGCAATATGTTCCTAAGACTTAGATTGCAAAAAAGATGTTGCATCCCTTAAGAAAAGTAATATGTTCCTAAGACTTAGATTGCAAAAGTGATTTATTCAATTGTCCCTTAAGAAAGCAATATGTTTCTAAGACTTAGTGCGATAGTTTTAGCAATTTTTTCAAAGCTTGTCTTGCATGAACATGTTAGAGAAACCCATTTGCTCTGTTTGAGTGATAAGAAGCTGCAACAAGTTGATTAGTTCCACACAAAACTCAAGAGTTAGCAAAAAACAACTTGAATAATCAAAAGCGCTTTACTATGTTACCAAAGGTGACCTACTGTATTACTAAACATGCTAGACTATGCTACCGAAGGCGAGTTACTGCAGAACTAAAAGCGATGCACTGTGCTACTAGAAGCATTGTATTGTGCTACCAAAAGTGAGTTACTGTACGACCAAAAGCGCTTTGCTGTCCCTGATCTAAAAAAAGTCATATTTCGTTAGAAAAGCTAGATCAAAAGATATCTTCATGGTTTGATAGATGATCTGGGATGTTGATAGAGGGTAAGATCTCTAACCTGCAAACAAAAACAACTCATAAGATCTCGTGAAAAGACAAGTTAACTCAAAAATTGATAATACTCCTAAATACGTCAGCTTAGGCAATATAAATGATAATTGAAAGACAAAGATTTCAGCTTGCCAGTCAATGAATGATAGGTATGATGAGTTAAAAACCCTGCAAATCATAAAACAAGATTAGAAACCCTAAAAGACCATAAGCACTTTACTGTTATGCCAAGTGCGCTGCACTATAATACCAAAAGCGTGGTAATGTGCTACCAAAGGCACTACAGTATCGCCTGAAGGTGCTGTACTATTATAGTAGAGCTGCTACACTGTACTACCAAATGCACTTTTCTGTGTTGATGTGTGTTGTTCCGTACTGTACTTCAAAAAAAATCAATTTCTTAAAGAAAAGGAGTGATTAGTGGGTCCCACTGGGCATGCCAAAATGTGTATAGGAATAAAATCTACATTCGACTAAGATAACAACACAATCTAGGTGAAGGCTTTCATTGTTTTTGGTACTATTCATTGATTATTTGGTTGTTTGCTTAGATCGTTATCTTAATGTTATAGGATTGAGTTGTTGATTATTTCATTGTTTTGATTATCATTTGATCTTGATTTTAATCATATACGTGTATAGGAAAAATTAAGAGGTTGAATGATAAGATCACAAAGTAATGATAATAACAACTCAATTACCCATAACATCAAAACATCTATCTAAGCAATAACCCAATCAATGAATAAATCAAATTATGAACAAAGAAGCTATCACCTAGATTGTTTGGATCTCTTGGTCAAATGTAGATTGCTCTTCAAATTGTGAAACCATGTTTGCAACAAGCGGATGTAGGTTGTGTTTGTACTCAAAGTGCTCAAGGGTTCTCAACGATGAGATGAATGCTCAATGCACTGTGAAGGATGCCTGAGAATAAGTGAACGAAGAGGATTTGTTATGGAGATGAGGGGGGTTTATATAGGTTTCAAACATGATCGATCAATGGATGAAATAAATCCATAGAATGGATGGTTGAGATAAATCAAATAACTCGTGATGAATGTGCACATGACATGTGTCACTCCAAAAGGGTATTTTTATTAAGATAATTGTTTTTTTGATAAAGATAGATTTGATTTCATAAATTAGAATGTTTTTTTTTCTAATTCATGAGTTGATGAAAATAAGATAAATTAAAGCCAATTAACTTAACTTTAGATTTGCTTTTTAAAGTTCTAAAAATAAAACTGATTGTGCACATGAGTTAACATGATATTTTTAGAGGAATTGGAAGATAATTGAAATTAAATAAATAAATTTATTTAATTGATTGTGCATGATTTTGAAGATTAGATAAGATATGAAGATTATAAATAAAATATTTGATTTTATTTATTTTTAGAGGATTGAGTTAATTTAAATAAATTTGATTTATTTATTTAAATTTGGAAGAACAGTTTGATTTAATTAAATAATGAAAATTATTTAATTGTAGATAAGAGTATTTTGATGAAAGATAAATTAATTAAATAATTAATTTATTCAATTGACATGGATTTGAATTTTGGAAGATGATAATATTTAATTAAATAATAAAAATTATTTAATTTTGGCATAATAAAGTTGATTTTGATTTAATTAATTAAATAAACAAAATTTATTCAATTAATGTCGAATTTAGGAATTTTGGAAGAAATTGATGATTTTGATTAAATTAATTAAATAATTCGATTATTTAAATAACGTTGAAATGCAGGTGATTAGATAGATTTGATGAAAATGCAAGTGATGTGATAAAATGGTCATTTTTGGGTGTCTACAACAACATAACTCTCTCACCACAAGTCCATATCTCTCAGGCAAGTTCTCCACATCATAGAAGATAGGAAAACCAACTTCAATGTCATGTGAACATGAACATCTAGAAAAAATAATTAGACCAACAAAAGAGAACCTACAAATCAAAACCATGTCCTTCTACCAACACCAATGTGCTATAGCTGTGAAAAAATAAGATCTCCTTCCTAAAACCCCAAATCAAGAAGCCTCCTCAACATCAAAATAATTAGGATTTAAGCCTCTCAAATCAAAGGAATATCAAACAAAACCTCCATTCCCTCAACAAGAAATATGCCCAAAGCCACTAACCATCTCCTTTTTCTCTTCAAAACACACCTCAAACAACTCAAGATCGAAACTAAGGAGATAAAAAATCTTGACCGTGAATCTACTCTTCAAACAAGTCCTTAGAACTAACATTCATAGCTCAAGACTCCATAATACATGGAAGACAAGACACAAAGAAGGAATGCATCTGAAAATCAAGTGGGAAATACCTATCAAATCATTCACTGTCATGAGGACCAACGAGTGGGGAATGAAATTGCTCCTCCAGGATACACCAAGCCATAATGACTATCTTGAAGAAAAATCTCCTCAAGACGTCCATGTTGAACTCATGTCTAACTCAGGTGTAGGCTCCTCAGTCTTCCTGTTGAAACCTCATCAAAGAGTAATTGTCTCAACACACAATCTCTAAGAAACAAGACATCTCTAGCCTCACCTAAATCTGAAATAGGTGTACAACCAATCATCTCATGACAACTAAACTCTAATACAACACCACAATAACCAAAAGCTCACAAGCAAAATTATCAATACTCATCAATTAGATTATCATAAATAATTTCCAAAGCTCCAAATGCATAATCAAGAATTGACCATGACGTCATGATCTACATCTCCTCAAAAGATCATATGTCCCAAATGAACATATATTTGCTCCCAAGAGCACCTATATCATGCCAAAACTCTAAAATATGATAAAGAGTCCACCATGGCACAATAACATCCATCTTGTAAATAAGGATCATCTATTAGACTAATAAGTCATAAATGACAACTCAACCAAAGACTCCAAGAATCCTCCATAGTAAACCAAGATGTCAACATCTCCAAATCACATGAAGATAACCATCTCCTATCAATAGAACTCAAGATGTCAAAGAATTCTCACTGCATATAAGAAACAGGATCCAAGAACTCATCCATGACACCAACAACCACTGTAGAAAATCATCCATCCCCAAGTGATGAATCCACATCACTTCCAAAGCTCCCACTGAACCGTTATAAAGAGATACACATGGCGTCATGATAACCATCTCCTAACTAAAGATCATCCATGGCCCCAACACAATCAAAGAACTCAATTGCAACATCAGGAGCTCCTAAAGGGTAAAGTAAAACCATGACTTCCAAACCAAGAAGATAAACCATCACCTGCAATCTAGGAATCAATTCAACACCACCAACAATGCATATACATAACAACCATGTCATTCCAAATCTCTAAGCATACAAGGAACCTCCATGACACCATGATCACCACCCAATGTATCTACATCAAACTCCCACTGAATCTCACATGTTTATACCATATAGTCAGCAAGTCTAGGTCCCACAACACAATTCTATCAAGTAACACCATCTCTCTCTACCTCACAATAACAACCAAACCAATTAACCAAGTTACCAAACCCGGCCAACCAAATAGAATTTGCATAAACACTAAAATTTCTATGGGTATAGATGGCCCACATCCGAGTTATCCATGCAACTTATAAGTATAAACAGTCTACAATACTGCACAACTCATAGATCTCACAATACAACATATAAATTGAACCATACATTGGTAACCATGTAAGTTTTACCATGACTCAAACACCAAATCACCTCTAGATTTGATTTTCTATAAACTCACAAAGTACCATAGTCAAAGGAACCATCAAATAGATTAAACAAAAATGTAAGTTAACAAATCACATATCAATATATCCAAACCTAATCCACTACAAAATACTCAGAATTTATGCAGAGCTCCATCACCTAAGAGAAGTCTAAAATTAGACACCGTGGGCACAAGATATGACCCATCAAATCACTAAGAGCAAACCTAGCTTCCAACTGACATTTTCTATCCAAAATAGCAAAATCTTAAAAAACCACTAATACCACAATGTAGTACTCAAAAAAGAAATTTTTGTTGATTATAAGAATGTAAAATCTAACATGGGTGAAAGTTATGCCTCCCAGAAAAAATCTCCTCCATTAGTCTTAAAAAATCCAAATTGATGGTTGTACGATGGATAACTAGTGACCCAACTGGTGGCAATCTGAGCACGGGTGATGCTTGTGCTGACATGGTTGATGGGAGCTAGGTGGTGATGGTGGATCATGCCACTAGTGGTGGCTCCTCACTGGTCGGGCCACAACCCCCACGACTAGGCACAACCAAGGGTTGGCTAGAGCCTAGGCATTGGTTGCCTATATGACCAAGCCCTTCGGCAACAAAATTCTTCCATTCATTGACAATGACAGAGGTACCTCACTATACCACACTTTCCAACCCTCTCTACAATGATGTCATCCTCTATACTTGCAAACCAATCACATTTTCTTGTGATATTTTTACAATTTTTACAAACTGTATTAGAACTGACATAGGAATTGCATAGTTGGTAGAATATTCCTTGTACCTAATTGTACTGGTGATGACAACAAAACTGTGTATCTATATGGATTCCGTACAACTATATGAAATATTCTTTGCCAAGATTCCTCTTACGGCATAAAAATGGCAAAAACAAATTGACCCCAAATATAGTCAAGTTGTATATGGATCCATAGGTTTTGGGGCCTTTTAGACTCAATAATGAGATTTTCTTTTGTCTAGGAGGTCTCCAAAAAAATATCACCCTCAACACCCTCATAGAAAGAGCCCAAACAAAAAACTCATTTCCCAAATCTCCATCAAACCCTAGATCTGTAACAACTCAAGTCTGCAAACACACATGTAACCTTGAAAATACCTTCATTCTTTTCTTGCAAGGCCATGGATTCAACGATGCAAAAGAATCTACTCATACTAGGTGTTACAAATACTTGAGAGATCTCCTCCTACAACCAGACAACTAGGCTTTGATACCAAATGAAAAAATATTTGCAGCCATAATAAACTATTTCCACATAACCTCATGAGAGAAGAATATGCAAACAAGTATTTAGAATCCACAAGAAAAAGAATAGACAAACATGCCATCAAGATAACACAAGATTTACCCTGAGAAAACCCTCATCAGGTAATAACCTAGCCTCCAAAAGCATGGACACACTCAATGTATTATCTCATGAACAAAGATTTCATTGCATAGCATCCATGAATAGTTTAGAAATATCAAACCCCCTCATTGCTCCATGTGAACAAACAAATGAGAATCATGTAACCAAACATCATAATCCATGCTTCCTCTCCTCACATATGCAACCTACAAGAGATGTTCAATCCAACCTTAGCCAACAAGCCAAAGGTTATGTAAGTCAAACCAACCAACAAGCCAACCTCAACAACTACTCATGTGCTTGATTTTATAAAAATAAGCTTGCACAAAACCATGAAATGGTATTACGTAACCATGCCCCCCTCATTTACTTTTTGATGCTAAGTTTTCCTTTTGGCACTAAATTTTCCCAATATTAAATATTTTACCCATGTGCAACCCACATTAAATGTTTATCTCAATATTACATACAACTTCTAAATGGCCCCAAGAATGCTTAACCCATTACAATGTTCACATTTCTAAGATGCACCATAATTAAATATTACATTCTACATTATTAGCATTATGCAAGGTGTACAACACACCTTTCCCAACACTACCCCCATCCATACCATTTCCAATTTTATTTTTCTCAATCTACCGTGTCATTACAATCATTGCATACAATTTCAACAGTCCCCAAAAAAAAAATTAATGGACTACAAATTGAAAAGTGAGCCCACATAAACCTTGGAACATGACTGCTATCATTTCCACAAGATCATCCCAATGTGTTGTTTATCTTAATGAATTTTTGATACAGTTTCTGGCGATGTCTACTTGTTTTTTTTCTTAAAATATGTAAATTTTTTTGAGATACTATAATTACTAGATATGTGCAAGATAGATAAGAGAGATCCATAACATACATTCAAACATATATTACACTATACACATTAGTTTGAAGATGGCTCAATAATATGGAAGAATAGGTAAGGCCCGCGGCCTGTACAGCAACTCCTAAAAAAATTAATTTATTTAACACAATAATTTTAGAAAGAAGACTATTTAGGAATTTTAAGCCAAATAAGCATTTTTGTACGGCCAAAACGACATGAATTCTACTTAATTTAAAACACAAAGTTGCAGAAATAACATAATTTAAGAAACTAAAGTAGCATCAATTCAGTACAGTCCAAACTACTGTAATTGCGCACTATAGGTATATTATTATGAACAATTTATTCAATATAAAAAAAAAAAAAACAATATTCAAATACTTGAACATGTATCCTCCAAACTTTCAATCTTTTTCTCTTGCAATTAACTTCCCTTCCTTTTTTTTTCTTTCAACTCGAAGCTCTCTTTTATCATCTTCTCAATAACTGCTTCTCTAGCATGCGGTAATTCTCTCCTGCACTCTCTTAATGGCCAACTTCCACCCTTTATTCCCTCTCCATGTAAATAAGGAGCATTGTGAGATTTAGTCAAAATGTAAAAGTTCTAAGTTCTTTGGAGTCGGGAACATAAATTCTATTTTGATATCTCAACAATCCATCCCTATCAAATGCATACTCTACAAACTTTGGATCAGTTGGGTTAATTTCTAGAGCTACACTAATATGCTCATAAATATATCCAATTTCAAAGTCATATTCACTAAAAAACTCTAACCATCTTCATTGTGTTGTATTCAAATAGAGATAAGTGAAAATATACTTTAGCCCTTGATAATTAGTTTTTAATTCAAAAGGTTTTCCTAAAAGGAAATGTCTCCATTTCTATAGAGTATGAACAATGACTGTCAAATCTAGATCATGAGGAGTATAGTTCATTTCATGAGTCTTTAATTTCCTCAATTCATAAGTAATCATGCCTTCATCTTACATAAGTACTCCCCCTAATCCTTTTGTAGAAGCATCAGTGATCACAATAAAATGACCATTGGGATCAAGAGCTCTCAAGATAAGAGATGTAGTCAATTTTTCTTTTAAGGTTTGAAAAGTTTTGTTATGCCACTCTATCCATATAAATCTTTTGTTCTTTCTTTGCAAAGAGGTAATAGAGTTTGCGATTTGAGAAAACTTTCTACAAGCCTTCTATAGTACTCTGCTAATCCCATAAAACTTCTTACTTTTGACACATTTTTAGGAATTGGCCACTCAATTATGGCTTTACTACAATTCCTTCTATAGATATAATGTGTTGGAGTTATTACATCATTTTATATAGTTAGTATGTAGATTAGAATGTTAATTTATAGATTAGTTACTTGTTATAAATAAAATAATAGTTAGTTGTATTGGGAGTTACATTCACGTAAGTAGTTTAGGAAGTTTATATAAGAAAATAAATTGTGGCTTTATAAGCCAATGTAATACAATGTTTTGATCATCCAGATTGTACCCAGAAATATCATTATAATATTTTATGTTTTTATTATTGTGCAGTAATGGTTTGATTCAGTTTGTTTATGCTCACCATTTCAATATTGTAGCAAAGCAGTAGACGGTTATGGGAGTTGGAAAGGAGTTTTGTGAAGAAGCCATGAATAATATTCATGATTTTTTGTTGAACGAATGAGAGAAGGGAAATGATTTTTTTTAAAGCAAAAGGTGTAGAGCACCTAAAATATATTATAGTATATTAAAATAAAAGGATTACATCATTGATTACAAAAGGCCCGAATATGCAAATTCATGAGTAGAGAAAGGATGGCTTCGACTTCTTAGCCATATCAGACACTATAACCCCCAGTAGATACCAAACTACCTTCTCCAGGAAACAAAACAAAGAAGGAGACAGACATAGACAAAAAATCAGCTACAAATCCTAACCACGAACTATCAGTTTTTTACATTACAGTTAAAAAGTTTAATACATAAGGATATAATAGCCATAGACAGACAAAAAAGTCCAACCTTAATTCGTAGCATTCAAGTTTTCAATTAGAAACCCCTGAAGCATTGGTTCACCTTGCTCTTCATTGCAACCAACAGGGGGAAGTGGAGGGGGGTTAAAGTGCGTCAGAGACATCAGGGCTTGAAAAATTTCCCTTGCAGCACCTTCAACTACAGGACCCAGTTCATCTACATGGCATTGAATACTATTCTGGAAAGACACAATACAATTATTCTGCAAACCATGAACGATAGAAGAATAAGTGCAGAAGATAGAAGGAGAGCGCTTGATATCCTTGTGAAAAAACAAACCTCCAACAGGGTTTGTTCCCACATACAGATCATAATCCACAAGAGTTGCATTAAACTTGTCCACAGAGAAAAAGAAATCTTGAACAAACATCGAACCCAAATTCCTTACCACACCAGAATTTTGAATAAGATCCATTGTATTAGAGAGGAAGTGAGAGACGGCTTGAGACAAATAAATAGGCCTAGGAAACCCAAGCATTTCACGTCCACATACGGCTAAAATTGCATTCTGGACCTTCTCATTATAAATCTTAAACACCTCTGGAAGAGAATTCGGCAGCAACAAACCCTGAGTTGGCTTCTCCCACTTCTGAATTGGAAAATACAACCTCTTGTTTCTTTGGATTGAACCCATATTCCGATCACTTATAGAGGAAAACAAGTAACTTGCAAAAAAGCAACTGCAGAAAGCTTTCAACACTGAGTGATAAAAAATGAAGAGTTGAGAGATATTTGAAAGGAGACGCCACGCAAGAATTGAATGCAGCATTATCATCTCGCACTTTGGGACTCTAAACCAAGGCAGATGACACCAAGAAAAGAGTACAAAATTAGCTGAATAATTCCTTTCGCACGTTCACCAGCAGCAATTAAGAAAGCAATAATTATTTGCTTAGTTTAGCTGCTGCTAAAATTGGTACCTACCAACAAAGAAATCGTTAGTAAAAAAAACCCCTCATGTCTCTAAAAATAGAGACATGACATCATTGTCGATCTCACTCAGAATTTCCAAATTCCCCTCAGAATTCAAAAAAGATCACCAACTGGAGATCAAAAAACTATCCTCTGCACTAGCATTTGTCAATCACAACCATAAATAACCTCATACATATCTTCTCAACTGCTGGAATCCAAAGCACGTTCTTTATGAGAAACAAGTTCAAGATGAGGAAAAATTTTAATTATTTCAAGAGAGTATGGGCGCCATTTTGTTTGTTGGTAAATTGATTTGATTTTAAAATCATGTTTTTCAAAACAGTCTAATGCAGTCTCACTAAAATTGCAATATCTCTCTCATTTTATATCAAAATATAAAAATATAAAGTGTTTTGGAAAGCTAACGAAGAGGAATAAAACCCAAAAAAAAAAATGAGGATATTGTGAGTATTTTACGAGTAGTTTGATGCGGAAAAGCAAGTAGCAAAATAGTGGTGTGAGTTTCATCCAGCCATAAAAAATCAAGAAATATGTGAGAAGTTAGAATGAGGAGAAGGCGTTTAAATGCAAAGGCATTTTGGAAATTGAGAATCCAATGTGTAAGAGTGAAAGAGGATTGTAGAAGTTCTATAGAAGTCATTTGAGGTGGTAAAAATCAAGCGCTGGAGGATAAAATGGAGGTGCAATGATTTCAAATCAAATGCATAGTCATTTGAATGCTATATTTCAGTAGTGTTGGTATTTTGAATGTGTTTTGATTACATATGCATAGCCTCTTTTACATCCAAAATGTTGTTGGTCATGTGAGTTTCACATTATTGGATATCTATAAGTCGATTCTTATTTGTTGAGTGAAGTTTTGTTTTCTTATTGTGGCAATGGTTTAATAATAATTTATTGGTGGTGAATATCCAAGCATGGTGCATAGGTGAGTTGGTGAAACTTGTGGAAGTTTAAGAGGAGGCTATGAGTTCAAAATTTGATTATGCCTCATAATAAATTTTTTATGAAGGTTTAATAGTGAATTGGAGTTATTATTCCATTGTTTTTGTGTGGGGTTTGTATATGTAATCATTTATTTTGGAGTTATTGTTTTAAAAATAAAAATTGTATGCATTGGAGTGATAAGGACAATAAGGGTGTGTTTTATTTTTGCAGGTATAAGTTTGACTAATGTATGAGTCCATCATTGGTCAAAATCAACATCACTATTTTTAGCATTTGAACATGGCCACACATTATGTTTATGTTCTCGATGCCATTCATGCTATCCTTGATAGAAATTTGGGAGACTCACATGCACGCGCTATGGAAGGTTTAAATACTACACCTAATAGGGATTTTGGAGATTCACATGCAACATCAAGTGGATAGATTGTAATAGGGTCCATTGGAGGTAGGAGGCACTGGAGGCAGGAGGTTTTATGTCATCTTGAGCTAGATTCTTTCTTAGAGATAATACATTACATGAGAAACACCAGTTTCGGTTTGTGTCCCTTCATGGGGCAAGGGGGACATGACAGTGATTTGTTGGTTTGTGGATAGTTGAGGTTGTCTTGATCCACAGACTTGATGAGTGGTATCTATGGATAGTTGAGTTTGTCTCAATCCATAGTTTTACAAGTTTGTATTTATGGATTTTGGAGTTAGTCTCGATCCACAAATGGAGGAGAGTTACTGTGGATATTTGAGTTAGTCTCGATTCACAGTTGGTTGTTGTTTGTATTGTGGATGGTTGAGTAAGTCTCAATTCACATTCAGTTGGTGATTTGCTTGTGAATAGTTGAGTATGTCTCGATTCACAGGTATTTTGCAGGTTTGACAATCATGAGATCCATTGGTGAGTTCAGTTTGGTGTTTCCTGGGTGAGCAATGAGAATTGGTTGATAATTGAGTAAGTCTCCATCCATCAAAGTTTCTAGAAAGGTTGTTGTGTTCAATCCTTGTAGTGTTCCATCCTTTGTTCAGATTGATGTAATAAGGGGGGAATGTTGGGAATATTAATAAATTAATTAATTAACATGCAAATGTTAATTTATAGGTTAGTTAATTGTTATAAATAAAATGATAGTTGTATTGGGAGTTACATTCCCTAAGTAGTTTAGGAAGTTTATATGGGAAACTATTGTGGCTTTATAAGCCAATGTAATACAATGTTTTATCATCTAGATTATATCCGAAAATATCAATATAATATTTTTACTGTGCAATAATGGTTTGATTCAATTTGTTTATGCTCACCATTTCAATATAATGTGCCCCAAATAATATTTTATTTCTCAGAGAATGCACATTTTGACAATTTACCACACAACTTGTGCTCTCACAACCTTTGCAAAACTAATTAGAGGTGTACTAAGTGTTCTTCATTTTTGGAATAAAATAAAATGTCATCCAAAAATAACAACACAAATTTATCCAAATAATCATGGAAAATGCTCTTCATCGAGTTCATAAAAGTAGTAGGGGCATTAATCAAGCCAAATGGCACAACTGTGAATTCGTAATGCCTATATCTAGCTCTAAAGGCTATTTTTTGGACATCTTCCTCCTTAATTCTCAATTGATGATACCCCAATTGAAGATCAATTTTTGAAAATACTAATGCCCCCTTCATTAGGTCAAATAGGTCTTTGATAATCTATTCTTCACAATTACTTTATTTAGCATTTGATAATCTATACACAACCTTAGGGTACCATCTTTCTTTCTGACAAATATAATCAGTGCTCCCTAGGGTGATACACTTGGCCTAATTAATCTTTTTTTAACAACTCCTATAATTGCATCTTTAACTCAAGTACTTCTGACGCATTCATTCTATAGGGAGCTTTGGACAAAAGTTTTATCCTAGGTTGAACTTCAATGGAGAAGTCAAATTTTGTCTTGGGACAGAGTCCTAGTAATTCCTAAGGGAAAACATCTTTAAATTCTTGAAGAAAAGGAAAAGTTTCAAAAGCTAGGGTTATCTTTTCATCTTTCTTAAATCTAATGTGATCATGAACAATTGGGCTCCTTTGCTTCTTGTTTTCAAGTTGCATTTTTGAGATAGTTTCCAAATTTATTGGCCTAAAGATTCCTTGCAACCTAACTTTATTTATATCATTGTCAATACATTTCATGCTTTATTATAGCAATCCAATCTTACCTGATGATTGGCTAACCAACTCATTCTAATGATTACATCATAAGACCTTATGGGTGCCACACACATGTCTACCTTCTTTTACGCCTGGGAAACTGAATTGGGGTGTTTAGAAAACATTCACTTACTTTTCTAATAGTCATATCCCCATACTAAACAGTCCATGATGTTTTCATATGACTCGCTATTAAATACATTCTCTTCACAAATTTAGGAGAAATGGAACATTCTAATGATCTCGTGTCTATTTGGATGGAGATGGGTAGACATAAATTTATCATGGAGGTGCTTGTTGGGGCTGATTTTCCCTAATCTGACCTTGCATCCTAGGGTAGTCTCTAGCATAGTGGTTTCCTCTACACATAAAACACCCACTTGATGGTCCTCATGGTACTGTATATTTTGTGGAGGAACATTCCCTGTTTCATTGGGTCGTGGTGGAAAAGTGGTTCTTTCATTACCCATTGGATGGTTTCTATTATTGCCCCCTTTGTTATTATTTCCCCTCTAAACATTTCTTGAGTTTTTCTTTGTAGGTGGTTTTCTTTCTGAAGTGTTTGTTCTTTGGTTCTTATTGAAATTTTGATTTCCCCTAAAATCTTGTCTCCTTTTAAATGGAAAATTCTTGTTCCTATTGTTAAAATTTTGTCTTGTTGTAGCTAGAGCGTGTAGATTTCTTTCTCGTTTCAAAGATTTTTCCAATCCTTCATTCATGTTTTTAGGACCATGTGTAAGGAAGCAAGGTATGTGGAAACAACTTCCTATGCTAATCTTGAGATGAGTGTTATGTGAATAATTAAAATCAGATCCAAACTTATTACAAAAAGTAGAGAAACATGTCGAAATCAATAATAAGCAATAAACCATAACACAATGATTTATGTGGAGAAAACCCTTTCAGGAGAAAAAAAACCCACACTCCAAAACTTGGACAATGTATTATCAAATCTAATATAAATTACAACACTTTCAATGCAAGTCTTTATAGGACTAATACACCAACATGCAAATACAAAGTAATTCTGGTAGCATTCTAACAGCACCTATGTACTTACAAACTGTCATATCTAACTACAACTCCTCAAGCACCAATTTTTAGACTCGTGAGAAAGATAGAAACAACTGTTGGTTTTCAAAACCATGTGCAAGAACCTCTAGTGGTATGGTGCCTATCCTGGGCCAAATTTCCAATGCCACTATGTAAGATTCCAACAAACTGCTAAAAAAATTAGTTAGTATTAATCCAATAGTGTCCTCCAATTTGACCCACTCAACATAGACACCCAACTTGTCGTAATATTCTATCTCAAAATAGGCACTCTATGACAAATAATAATTTTTTTCATAGCTGGTCAAGATTCCAAAGTAACTCCCTCTAATTCTAGCTCTTACGTGTCATAAGAATCTGTCATAACACTACCATAAAATCCCACAAAAGAGGGGCGCTCTAAATTTTCCAAAGATAAGCATCTTATGATGCTTGACAACTAATGTAACAAAGTATCGACATATGGAAATATATCCCTTAGATAAATTCCAACACCCCATTTCATATGGAGCACATATATTAAATAAAATATAGTTCATATATATGCCAAATAATTACGGGAAATACCAAATGATAAATAAATAAACTTAAGAATTGCAAAGGTTGAGAGACCTTAATTCCCAACACCATGCATATCAACCTTTGCGCTAATATTAGCATTTAATCCTAACAAAAATTTCCTTGCTTGGGATCTTTTATCTTTTTGATACATTGGAATGTATTTCAACAATCTTGCAAATTTGTCCCAATATTGTTGTACTGATAGGGAACCTTGCTTGAGGTTGTGAAATTTTGTCACTTTTTCATCAAAAAATAATTGAGGTAACCATGTTTTATGAAAATGTATAACAAATTGTTCCCAAGCTATATTGTCTTTGGAATAACCATTCTATTATTTTATGTTTATACGCCAATTTGCTATTTCCCTAGTTAGTTGATAGACTCCCCATAAAGCCTTAACTATTTCAATGTAATTCCTTAACTCAAAATATATTTACATCTCGATTAACTAATTTTCTACTGCACCTAATTGTTTTCTGTCAAATTTTAGAAGTGTGATCTTCTTCAAATCTTTTGGCAATCCCTTAATTGCCAACTCCTACCTAAGTGCAACTGTATTTAGTTCATTTTGAATTGGAATGGCATTGCCTAGGGGGTCTTCCTCTAAATTATACAAATTTTCCAAGTTATTAAATTATGGCTCCATTAAATTTTCCATATTCGTTTGTCTTTCCTTGAGTTTGTTACACATTTGATCCAAAGTATTTATTTTGTCTCCTTTCTCAGTTAATAGGTTAATGATGAATTCTATACCAGCATTGTTATTTACTGGTGCTTCTTGCCATTCATTAGTTTTCACCCTCCAAGCATGAGCAGTCCTAGCACGAGATGCTCTGGTCCTTGCCATTTAAGTTTTCTTGTTATAAACATGTTCTAATTAATAATTATCCATTTCTCAAAATTTAATAGAAAGGAAATATAAATTTTTATTCAAATACATAATTAGATTATACATCAGAATTGATATCTAAAGTTTTTCCAACATGATATGTACTCAAAAGTACTCTATCCACACTTCCCTACTTATAGTAGGGGCATTGCATCCATAGCCAAAAGGTATATTACGCACTGTTGAGGGTCTCTTCATTTTTTATTTTGTTATAGGAATAACATTCACTTGTTTTCCTTTGTTTTGTTTGATCTGACTCATAGCTAATGCCAAAGTCTCAGTGTTAAACAACCAAATTGTCCCCTCCTAAGGTGGTGGAATAACTAGTTTTTCTTCTTGTTTAATTATCTTTTTAAACCCTTTAGTTTTCTTTCCTCTTTGTTTCCTTGCTTTTGATCCACCCATTTCGGATAAATATAATCATGACACAACTTATTAAATCAAGGTTTATTAAATAATTTACCTTGATCTTCTAACTAGTTATTAGCCTAGCTTTTGAACCTCACTCTAATATGTAAGGACCAAGTAGGTTGTAAAGTTCTAAACACACATTATGATTAAAACTTCACTAGTTTTTCTTCTTCTTTGTTGAACAGGTTTAGTTTACACCTTGATTACTATCTATATACTCAGGGAATGTTAGGAAAAGTTGTGGTGTACACCTTGCATTTAATATTGATATATTTTATTTATGTAAAATAAATATTTTTTGTGATGCATTAAATATTTATTTGGATGCCAATTGTACAAGTTGTAACATTGGGTTAGTTATTTTATTTGGGAGACATAAAATAATTAATTGGGAAATTGTTTACTATTGGGCATAAAGTGAAAACTTAGTTGCAAATATTAAATGAAGGGTCAATGATTTTGTGTGTCCATGGTTTTGGAACACATGGTTTTCCCTATACTAAATCTTGTATTTGTGCACGAGTTTGATTCTATAAAAGCAAGCACATTGTTAGTAGTTGGGAATGGTTGATTGAATGAGCTGTCATTATATTATTTTTTTCTTGTAAGTGCATATGTGAAGCATGGCATGGGATGTGTGATTACATGCTTGGACACATAAAGGATGCATTGGAGGAGCTTGATGTTTCAGGGGTGTCCATGAGACTTTGTAAGTGTATTGTAATGTTTCATTGTTGAATAATACATTGAGTGTGGATGCTTTTGGAGGCTGGTTTTTCCCTCTTGAGGGTTTTCCTAGTATATATCTTATGTTATCTTGTGGCTTGTCTATTTGATCTTTGCATTATGAAATTGTTGTAAGCTTGTATGCATCATATTCTCTCATAGGGTTATGTAGGAATTGGTTTGATCAACCTGTGAATTCCTAACAAGGAACACATCTATCTATAAGGGACAGACAAAAATGTTTTTCCAATAGGACATGTAAATACATCTATCCAAACAAGATAGACAAAACATCTGTCCAATCAGAAAAAACATATGTCAAATCAGGAAAAACACGTATAGATAAATTAATTTAGTTCTTTACTTTTCTTAATTCCTTATAATTGGTTTATTCTTGTTGGTATATTTAGTTTTTTAAAAAACTTACCAATAGTGCACATGAAAACTTGAGTATTGGGAACCTCCTTCATTTACCTAGACTACCTACATACCCATATATACGAGATCAAGGTATAGTATATATGTAGTTCTAGTTTTGTTTTAAGTTTGATGTGAACTGTATTAGTGGGTACACAACCCTTTCTAGGGCCTATTTTCCCTAGACATTTCCTTGTTGATTGCCACCCACTAAGGGAAGCATTGACTTGATAAATTCGTGTCATATTCTCTAGTACTTCATTAATTGTTTCTCTTGAACACATACTCCTAACTAAATAAAAGAAAACTTGACTCAAGACTTAAAATAATTGTTTATTTTAGTTCAAAGATGATTTCTAATTCATTTGGATTAACTTAAAATTATAAGGTGTCCTTATTACTCCACAACAATTTATAGGGATGGTTCCATTGTTGCAACTATGTTAGGCGTGAGAGCATACGATAAATAGATATTTCATCATAATATATAAGTATTTTATGAACTTAAATAGGATAATACTCTACATGATTGAAAATGGATAAGTATTCTTCAGATGCAAGAAAATAGATTACTTTCCAATTTTAACACTATATCCACTTATCAATTATTTGCTATATTTACCAATTTTTCTTTAAATGCTTAAATATACTACTTAACTTATGAAAACTTAATTTCAAACAAAATCTACCTTTCAAAACTATTCCATTGCTAGAACCTTGAAAAAAAATTCAATTCAACATTATACATATCCTCGTACGTGAGTAAGGTAGAACACGACACCACTTTATCAATCACCAACTACCATTACCATGATCTTCATGACTATTAAATGGAATATAAACTTACTACCTATAAGTGACGACATCAAACTACCACCTACATATGTATGTACAACAACTAATAATAGAAGCATTACCCATCTATCTTAACATTTTAGATTTCTTCCACGTAGTATAGAATTATCAAACTCAGTAAGTTCGATAAACTTCAGTGCACAAAGTTCAATCTTATCACACATGAGATACTTTGTTGAGCAGCGGAGTGCTTATTCCTAGAAAGGTAGTTAAAAATAAATAAAAATCAGAGAACTAAAGACAAAGTAAAATATGGCCTAAGGAAATGCATGTGCAGTCAGGGCTTAAATTTGATGGCTGTATGGCCGTATTTAGTCATTTTAATTGTAAAATACAATTAAAATTTTAGGAAGATTGTATCACTTGAAAGGCAAGATTTCACGTAAATTGTGAAAATTTATGTATAATTATTCTTATATATATATTAGCTTAGATATTTTTTCTAAAATAGATAGACTTTAATATTTGAAAGACAACTTCACTTAGATGACCGTCACTAAAAAATTGCTTGACAGGCAGGGTCGACCATCAAATTTAAGCTTTATGTGCAGTACTTAGAGCTTCTGTTAATTGAAAGTAGCCGCTTCTAAAAATCCCTAGCTGATCGCAATTTAAGAAGCTCCAGATTGTTAGCTTTAACCCGTACTCATTTGCTCATACTATTTTTCTTTTGTGATTTAGAAGTTTGAATTTGATAAAGTCTGAACAACAGCCATAATCCGCTGTTGCCATTAGAGTTTTGATTCTTAAAGCTAACAAATTTTGGTGGTAATAGTTAGTGTTGTAGTTTGGTTCTCTTTTCAATATTTTCTACAACTACTAAGTTAATAATGGTATTATTTTATGTTTGTCATTTTATTTTATTTTTCATTAATTGCAGACACAAGCCTAAACATGGATAAGGAATGTTTTAGAGAAAAATGATGAAGAAGAAACTGTTGCAGATTTACTTCCAGATGGAGAAATGCTGTTAGAAAAACTAATTTTGTAGTTGTATAAAAGATGGTAGAACTGGAAATCCATCATCCTATGGCATTCTTGCAACAAGCACGAACACTTAATAGATTATTAAATGAAATGCAAGAACTACAAAAACAATATAACCAAAATGCAAGAACTACAGAAACAATATAACCATCGAATAGAAAGTTTTTTACTAGTATAGAAATGCTAAGATAATGCCCTGACCAAGATTTAGTAGGGCCATGGGAATAGCATACATTTTATTAGATGTTTCCTAGAAACACTTACTATAAAATTGGCTTTTAAGCTTGCAACTTAAACATCTGCTGTTAAGTTAAAGTTATTAATTAAGGTGTAGAAAAATTATTAGACATGAATAATAATCTTTCTTTTTCACAAATGAATATTGTAGAGTGACATCATTAATAATAGGAGTTCTTAGTGACCTATAATTAGTCTATCTTTTATTTTCAATTTGAAGAATCAATTAAGTGTTTTTAGAAGTTTCCATATAGGGATATAATATTCATAAATATTTTATTTTAATCATGCACTGTTTATTTAATTGAATTGTTAGGATTTTATATTAAATTAGTTAATAAAATTTTGATGTGTAGAAAATGTGTAGATCATTTAAATTTATTTAATATTTAATTGGAGGGATGTATTCTACTACTAGTGCTTTGAGCAAAAATATTATATAATTTAAAACATTATATAATATGAGTTTATAATAATTATTATAAACTCGTATTATATAATAGTATTTAGTTATATAATCATATAACTAATCCTAAATTTGACAGTTTGCTTGTTTTAGTATAAGTAAAATTATATATAAGCAAAATATTATAAACTCATATTATATAATAGTATTTAGCTATATAATCAAATAACTAATCCTAAATTTGACAATTGACCCTGCGTGTTTTAGTATAAGTAAAATTATATCAGTCACTTCAAGTTTGATTTTCCTACCAATTCCTCCCTATTGTTTGGAAATAGATAAATTGCAAATTCCATCTATTTCTTCATAGTTATGGCTTATCAAAGACTAGCTATTTCTTCTTTAGATATAGATAAAGATAAAACATAAATTAACCATTTATTTTTGGCCTTCATCACTAAAGGAGCTCAAAATCAAATAACCAAACAATGTATGGTGTAGATTCTGGGAGTGCGTTCTTGAAAGAGTGATATAGTTTTTAATCTTTTTAATTTGTTTTTTGGTTTTTTAGTTTTTGATTTTTAATTTAATTGGTAGCTTAAATTAATTGGTTTTTGAATTAATTATTTTAATTTTAGGAAAAAAAAAAATTGGGAAAATCAATTTAGGAGAAAATGAAATGATATACTACGAATAATTTTTTTTTTTTTTAATATTTATTTCTTAAATGTTTAGACTTTAGATGAGATAAAATTAAAATTAAATATTTGCTCTTGATTTATTTCTTTTTCTTTTAATATTTAAAATTAAATATTTGCATATCCTTTTAAATCCCATAGTGGATGGTTAAAATATAGAATTTATTTATTTTATCAAATCTATTACTTAGAATAAATATTTGCATATTCTTTTAAATCCCATATGGATGGTTAAAATATAGAATTTTTTTATTTTTTATTTTATCAAAACTATTACTCATAAATATATTTGCACAAGTCATAATTTTATCTACATAGTTTGCTTCACAAATTGATTAGATCTATAGTACAAATTGATTAATATTAGTTTTTATATATACGTTATTTGCATCTTCAATATTTTCCTTCATTATTTAGTATTTATATCTTAAATATTTCTTTAAAAACTTTTACATATATATTAACTAGCATATCTATATTAAATATAATATATCTAATAATGCAGCACAAGTTAGTTGCAAAGAAAATAGAGATAATACAGAATAACCAACATATATCTATAACAGGGATTTACATGGTAAAACTTCAGCAATATGCAGAGAAACATTCACAAGGCAAAGTATGGGTATTCTTATTGTTCAGAGAAAAATTACAATCCTCACACAACTACAATTGCAAAATTCTTTGTCTTTCAAAAGACTACAAAGATAAATAATATCTTGAACATAACTATCTCCATCAAATTTAGAAAAAATAGATTTTTTTAGGAAAAAACTATATTTAAAACAAAAGATTTTTTTTTTTCTTTCAAAGATAAGCTTCTTGCTTTCTTTGCTTTAGCTTATTGTCACAAATCCAACACTTAGAACATTAGTGCTACCTATTACGGAAGTGTGTTGTTTATCTTAATGAATTTTTGGTACTAGTTTCTGGTGATACCTCAGATTTTGAGATACTATAATTACTGGATATGTGCAAGATAGATCAGAGAGATTCGTAACATACATTTAAACACAGAATACACTTTGCACATTAGTTTGAAGATGGCTCAATAATATTGAAGAATATGTAAGGCTTGCGGCTTAAAAACAATTTATTTAACGCAAAAATTGCAGAAAGAATACTAGTTAGGAATTTTAAGGCAAATAAGCATTTCTGTGCAGCCAAAATGACATGGATTCTACTTAGTTTAAAACACAAATGTTGGGGAAATAACATAATTTAAGAAACTAAACTAGCATCAATTTAGCACGGTCCAAACTACTATAATTGCACACTGTAGATATATTATTATGAACAATTTACTCAATATATATAGGAAAACAATATTCGATATCCTTCTCCAAACTTTCAGTCTTTTTTTTCTCTTGCAATTAACTTCCTTTTTTTCCTACTCATCTCCGAGCTGTCTTTTATCTTCTTCTCAATAACTGCTTCTCTTACATGCCGTAATTCTCTCGTCCGCCCTCTTAATGGCCAACTTTCTTCCTTTATTCCCTCTCCATCTTCCCTTTATCTCTTATTTTATTCAATTTTTATTCCCAAACTCTTTAATAGAATCCATATATGCACGTTCACAAAAAAATCTTAAAATTTAATCACTTCAACTTTATCTTTAATGAAATTTTAATTTCAATTTAATTATTTTATTTAATATTTCATTTTATTATTATTATTTTTAAGATAAAAGAAAATATTAAATTGAAGTTCCTCTATTATTATGGTTTATTTATTTATTTATTTTTCCATTTCTTTAAATGAATATGGTAATTTATTTTAATTTATTTCTTAATTTAATCTACTATAATTACTATCAAATGTAATTGAACATATTGAAAATACAAGATATCAAAATAGGGGTTATGAAAAAGAAGATCTTATGGGGATACATGAATACTAGATATTTCAATTTCTAGCTCTTAAGACTACTTTTGATCCAAAAGTGAGTGTAAATAGGGTTGCTCCCATGGGTGTTTGCACTCTAGTTCAATAAGCCCAAAGAACGTGATATAATTGCAAATACCAATCCCATTTCAAGTCTTTGACAATTCTAACCAATATGGACTTCAATGTTTTGTTCATGGCTTCTGCTTGTCCACTTGCTTGAGTGTAATACATTGAAGTAAAATTATGATTTATGTGGAATTATTCATATAGTTCTCGCATTAGTGGATTCTTGAATGATAACATGTTATTTATAACAATGAGTTGCAGGACTCTAAACCTACAAATGACCTAATTTAATGCAAATTTTTTGGTGACCATCCCTAAGATGGTACTTAGAGGCATCACCTCTTCCTAATTTGTAAAGTACTTGATTGTTGTCAAGATAAAGGTGTGGTTATTGATTGATGGTGGAGAGATTTTCACAACAAGATCTACTCCCCACATGAAGAACAACGCAGTGTCACAATAGGTTTAAGGTCCTTCATGGGGGAATGCAACACGTGTAAATATATGAAATTTAGGATATTTTCTCACAAACTTTATTGCATCCCCTTCAGGGTTGGCCAAAAATAACTCAATCAACAAATCTTTGTTATCGTGGCATGGCCATCAAAGTGTCCTAAAAAAACACCAGTATTGTAATTGCCCACTTGGTTGTTAAGTTAAAAACACCTAATAATTACAAGAGTTTAAACAAGTTAAAATTTCACATTTTTTTAATTATATTTATTTATATCAAGTTACTATCTAAATACTTAGGCAAGGTTATCCATACGACTCTTTTGTTCATGAGATAAGCAAAAAAAATTCTCTAGCTAGAGACTTGATTCATCAGAACAATTCGTGTCCTAAGTCATTTCTTGAGAGACTACATTTCCTTACTACAAAGTGCACTAAGGTTGACGTCTATCAAGATATATTTGCATATTCAAGTTCGCATCTTGCCTTAGAATTTTCCTTAAAGCCTCAGGAAGTGAACAATTTTTTCGGAACTCTTTTGAGTATCAATTGTTTTAGATTTATTTATTTATTTATTTTTATTGCTCATTATTCCTTCTACTTCATAGAAACACAACTTGATAAATTTGATCTAAAGGATTCACCAATTGTGCACACGATGACTTGAGTTTGGGAATTGTTGCTCTAAGTTAAAACACGTCCCTAATTTTAAAATTTTGGGAACTTTGTTTTATTTTTTTTGAAAGTTGTGCTTCTTTTCTAGTTAGGATGTAATCCATATCTAATATTCTTTCTTGTGAGCTCTAGTGCAAGTTATTCAAAAGGAGTACTTTCATTTTGAAGTTTTCTTTTCTAGGAAAGGGAGGTTTTAATTTTGATTTGTTTTTCCTAAGTCCTAAGGTTTATTGTCAAATTTGCAAGTCTTTTTGACTTCTCGGGCTCTTTTTCCTTTACATTGTGTAAGTTGTTTCGACACCCCGAGCTCTGAAATGGTCGTAGTTGTATTTTGCCTCAAAACTCTAAATTCTATAATTGCTTTGTGCAAACCTTTCCCAGTCCCCAAGGCTAGTTGGTGAGCATTTATTCTATACATGTGAAGGGTCTCAAAACCTTGAAACCACTGAAATTATTCTATGTTTTCATTTCCCTCCGAGATTTTTGGCACTCTAGCTCACCTGACAGCGTTGCAATTTTTTTCCTTATTTCATAAAAAAATTGCAACTTTCTTCTATTTCCTTATTAAAGCATATAATATCATTTGTAATCCAAAATGATATCTAAACACACATAAGTGTATATAGAAAAATACATATCAAAACACATAGATTCATAATCCAAAAATAGTAGTATCAACCATGTCCAATCACACACATGTCAAAATAAACAATTATAAATATTATCATATCATGGTCTCAAGTGAAATACTAGCTAGGCCTCACATCCAATGCCTGAACTTTTGGCGTCACCTTCAATGTTGATGTGATGGATGAAGGATGGTATCCATATAATTCCATAAATGGGGATATTTTGTAGAAGTGTGGAAGGAAGTGTTGTACCACCATTCTGCTAGTGGTAGCCAATCCACCCAATGGGACTGCTTAAATCTAAAGTGAAACAGCATAGATATCCTTCCAAGCACTTATTGACAACCTATTTTTATCCATTAGACCGAGGATGGTACATGAAGAGTTGTGAGCCAATTGAGTACCCCGGGTGTTGCCACAATAATGGGTTACACTTTCTGGGACATCCTGATTTTTGTTGAAATCACATATTTTTAGAAAATATAATGATTTAAGCCTTGAAAGGTTCCATTTGAAGGATTTTAATTGAAGAGGGTTTGATCAAACCCCCTTAGATTCAAACCCCCTTGGATAGAACCTTGCTAGTTTTAAACCATACCTATAATGGAGTCTCCTCTACACCTATCAAAATGCTGATAAAAACCACTTTTGATTTACCTTTTGGGGGATCAAATGAATTCATTTAAAATTTATGTTTTTTAAGTATGTAGTCCTTATTCTAATCTTCCCAAAAAGTATAATTTTAAATATATTTAATTTGATTATTATATTTATTTTTTATTTCTTGTGAATGTAGGTTTTTCACCGAACATCAAGTTCTCTATTCTACACACATGGAAAATTAGTAAATCAGTGAAAAAAAATTTGAAAAATATCTATGCCTTAGGTATTGATGTCCTTGTTTCAACAAAAAAAGAAAAATTGAATTTTGATACATACAGAAAAGTTATGTTTTACGGAATACACCTATGTCTAAATTATAATTGGTTTGACTTCAAAATTTAATTAAGAAAATATTCATCAAAAATTTATGAAACCAATTGCATGCCCTATATATCGGTGTTACCAATCTAGATTCAAAAGAATTAAAATTTTATCCTTTGTAGAAAAAAAGTTATGTGCTACAGAATACACATCACTTTAAAGAAATGTCGTTTACTATTAAAAACTAGTTATCAAAGAATACGCAAAAAAAATTATAATTTAACTCCAAATTTTTTTTAAAAATATATTTACAATCTACAAACAAAATCTCACAAATCACTATTTCGCATCATCTTTAGATTATTAATAGTTTAGCGGCTATAGGTGTCAAAAAGTGAAGATTTAGTTCAAAATATTGATTTCAATGTCAAGTTTGGCCAAAAAGTGTAACCCATTATTGTGGGATGACCCACGGTCCAAACAAGAGAATAACCTATCCAAAAGTTACTAGTAAAGATAGGATCATGATCAATAACAATAACCCTTGGGGTACCATGTAACTTTTGTATATTCTCCATAAATGCTCTTTCCACTGTACTTGTTGTAAAAGGATGGGATAATGCAATAAAATGGGTGTATTTGGTGAGGCGATCCACAACTACCAAGATGACACTCTTACCTTTAGATTTTGGAAGGCCTGTGATGAAATCCATGGAGACATCTTCCCACCGTTGGCTAGGGATAACTAAAGGTTGCAAGAGACTAGGTGTCTTAACCATTGCAACTTTCTTCTATTTCTTTATTTCATAAAAAAATTGGTTTTTGAAATGGTTCTTTTTTAGTTCCATTTTTTAATTCCCATAGGAATAATAGCCTTTGGGGGTTTGAAAGACACATTCTAGGGATAGATCTAGGCCTTATCAAGCCCTGAAAGAGATTTTTTGTAATGAAATAACTTGCACAATAGAAGAATATAATAGGAAATATGCTACAAATACTTGATAATAATATACCACTTCAAGGGGACAACCTCCGAAAGGCTCAAATGAAGAGCACAATTCATAATATGATGATAATGACTAACCTCTCCCTCCTAAATATATCATACTAAAGCCTTGGATACCACCCATGTCAGCTTAAATACCAAAATATATCACCTAGGCTGACATAAATAACTATATAAGTCTATATTAATTATTATATAACTTAATTAAGAGTTAAGATAGACACAAGCTAACTACTCATAACCCTATACCAATGTAAGATTAAGGGCATAACATACACCCTCTTCAAAGAAGCATTATACTCAATGCTAATCAACTATGGATGTTTCTACACAAAATCTTCATCTTCCCATGTGGCATCTTCAATTGGTAAATTCTTCCACTTAATGAGATACTCGATGATTGGCCTAGTCCTCAACTTCTTTGTGTGTGTTTGGAGAATTAACTCTGGGTCCAAAATGATTCTTCCTTCTTCATCTAGCCCTAGTAATACCATCTGTATAGGAATCTTTTGACCAATCACCTTCTTCAAGCAAGAAACATGAAAAATTGGATGTATCTTTGTTTTAGGTGGTAACTCAAGCTTGTAGGCTACACTACCAATCTTGTGTAGAATGTTGTATGGCCCATAATATTTTGGTGACAAATTATTGTTCTTTTTTGTTTCTTCAAGGACATTTGCTTATATGATTGTAATGTCAAGAAAACCCAATCATCAGTTCCTCAAAACTCCTTTCACTATGATGTTGGTATGCATGTTGTTTCATTCTATTGTGTCATGGCCAAATTCTCCTTGAGTCTTGAAAGTACATGTTGATGATTCATGTGATCGTTAACTATCATGCCCACCTATACACACACATACAAACAGGCATAAACACAATTATAAAATAATATGATACTAGGAGTTACATTACTTACATTCCTAAGTTATAGTAGTAACATGTTGACACCTTATAGTAGACAATAATTAAACCTAAATTTAATTATAAGTTTCAACTATGCAATTAGCATTAATTTAATTATTAATTAATTAAATGCCTCTTATCTCACTTGAAAATTTATATGCCAAAATGAAATACCAAACATAGAGAAGATAAATATTAATAATTAAAAAAAACATAATTAATTATTATTTTTAATAAAATAAAATAAATTAAACACTTATATAAAATTCATGTGGGCAATATTTTTAAAAATATATATATAGTAAATAATGGTAATTAATTAATAATTATCTTTATACACCATATAATACTCAATAATTAATTAATTAATTTTTTTTAACACTTATATAAAATTTATGTGGGCAATATTTTTAAAAAATATATATAGTAAATAAATAAATAATGGTAATCAATTAATAATTATCTTTATACACCATATAATACTCAATTATTTATTAATTAATTTTTTTTAGAGTAGGAAGTTACCACAAGAATTTTTAGCCAATATTATAATTAATTAATTAATACTTGCTAACTAAATATTATAATTATTTACCAATTGAATAATACTTGCTACATTTAATATTTTTATATTTTAAAATGTTAATGTTAGCACCCAACAATTAAATGGCACCTAAATTCAAATCTCTTAAGCCATAAAATAAGAAATCAATTAGCTATTTAATAGGGATTTGATTTTCATAAGTAAAATAAAATATTACTTATATTAAAGCACATCCCTAAGTTACCACAAGAATTTTTAGCCAATATTATAATTAATTAATTAATACTTGCTAACTAAATATTATAATTATTTACCAATTGAATAATACTTGCTACATTTAATATTCTTATATTTAAAAATGTTAATGTTAGCACCCAACAATTAAATGGCACCTAAATTCAAATCTCTTAAGCCATAAAATAAGAAATCAATTAGCTATTTAATAGGGATTTGATTTTCATAAGTAAAATAAAATATTGCTTATATTAAAGCACATCCCTAAGTTATACCAATTTGATTTCACAATTTTTTTTTAGAAAAAAATAAAGGAAGTTGAATAAAATAATTCATAATCTATTATTTATATATTCAAATAAATTATAAAGTTTATTAATTTAATGTTCTAATCTAAATTTAAATTAAAATAAAATTTATAAAGAAAAATAAGTAAGTCTAATAAAAAATATTAAGATTTAGTAAATTTAAATCTTAATATTAATTTAACCATCAATCACACTTTTAATTAGAATTACATAATCACACTTTTAATTAGAATTACATATATAGAATTTAAATCAATTAACATTTCATGTATTAATTTAGGAAATAATAAAACTTGCTTAAATGGAAGAAAAGCATAAAAAGAAGCTTTCCCACTCATTCTAACTCCACTAAAGGTTGCTGATTTTTTGGGGGTTAATAAAACAATAATATTTAAAACTTGTTAAAGTAATAAAATAAAAAATAAATATAGAAAAATATTAATTTATTCTTCAGTTCTCCTATGTCAATATAAATAAATAAATAACATTAAACAACACATATTAGCATTGCATATATAAAAAAGTCAAGCTTAAAATTTAATTACTTAAGTTAAAACTTAAAATAAAAGAGTCCATAAAGCAAAATAAATTAATACATAAATAAAAATATATGGCTTAGAATTTCAAAATCCTAAGATTTATTTAGCATTAATATGATTTTACACCACAATACAAATTAAATAAAAATGAACAACACATCATTTCTATATTTAAGATAGGCTATGTACAATTAAGGAGTTGATAAAGCAATTTATATTTTTAAAACTTGCTAAAATGATTAAATATAGAATAAATATTTTTCTTTCTACCTAATTCTTTCATTTTCTCTTAGTTTTTTTTTCTCTACACGTTTTATTTTTGTGCAAAGAAGGAGGTTATGCAAATAGAAGAAAACTTCTACTCATATATACATATATATATATATATATATGAATTACACATAATTTATATATACATTAAAATATAATAAAAGAGGATCTTTGAATATAATATTCACTGTGAAGAATTAACATCAAGTAGTACACAGCAAGCAATACACAATATAAATTTTAATACAATGTACAGCAGATAATTCTATATTCCCCTCGATGAAATACAAATCAAATATCAACATTATATTAACAAAAGATTCATTATTCTCCTCGATGAAATACAAATCAAATATCAACATTATATTAACAAAAGATTCATTGTTACAGCTGTTACAAATTGAATATTTTTCCTTAAATCATTGTTGTGATCAACAATAACAATTGAGACAAAATCAATAGAAATTCCTTCCATATATCATAATCAAATTTTCTTTCAACAATGAGACAAAGATCATCAACGTATAAACATTACTCTTATCAACATTAACAACTGACAAGAATATCATCCATATAATCAAATATAATTTCCTTTCAACTGAAATCTTTTGTCCAACTTATGCAGCCTACAACAATGTGCACACACAAACTGAGCAGCACAGTCCCGCTCTCCTCCTAGCCATAGGACTTGCAAACCAAGTCCACCCCCGAGTGGGAGACCAATTCCAAATGCCCAAGTGAATCAAAGGAAAAACAAAACATAAAACCACATAGGCTGACTCACACACAAAGAACCTAATTACATATTCTTGCAAAGGGGGAAAAGGGGGATTCCCTTCTCTCTTCGAGATAAATTATCACAACATATTTTCTTCACAAGAATATTTTTTTTAATCTTATTTTAAGAAATATCCACAATACAACCCTTTAGAACAACTTCCCATCACCACAGAGCCATAACAACACATTCAACACAACATCTCCATATTACAATCCTTCAGCATACAACCACAACCAGCCATCTCCTCCATTTTACAACCCTTCAACACATAACCAACACAACACCTCCATTTTTAACAACTCACCAAGAGAGGCTCCACACCCTTCTCAACCCCACATGAAGGAGGCTCTCAACCCTGAGGCAAGATTAGCTCCTTTTACATACCCAAACCCCCTAATATTCATGTATGCCACAATACAGCAAACACACTAACATATTTTACAACACCATTGTCACACAGAAAACAAAACCCACAATCATATCAACAATTCTTATTATTAACAAAAATTTTAAATAAAAAACTAAATCATACCTTGGATGTCCAAGTTAGGATCAGCCCAAGAAATTGGTATTTAAATTCAACAAATCTTGATCAACATAGATTTTTCCAGCCAATATCAAATCCTCCAATTTCATAGTCATTTCTTTCCAGCCATAACCATCCTCCAAATCCTCCAATTTCATAGTCATTTCTTTCCAGCCATAACCATCCTCCAAATCCTTTTTCATCGCAAAATGACAACAAAAAGAAGAGAGCAAGCTCCAACACCACGCTCACACACAGCCTCTAAGGAATTGAATAAAATTCCTCCATAAAATAAATTGCAACTCAATCTTTCAACTTCCCCCAAGTGAAAACTCAAAAGACCAATAATAATAATAATACAACATAATTCAACCTTTTAAATATCCTTTCTCAAACAAAATGAAAATAAAATTAATAGCAACCATTAAAATAGTATAAAACCCCTTCAACTTTCAAATGGAAATCCTAAAAGGTAAATAGAATATTATAATTTTTAAATAACTAATTTCAATAAAATGAGATAACATTAAAATTAACCAATAAATTATATTTCCCCACTCATTAAAATATAACCAAACAAATAATTAAAATAAAAGAACCAAGATAATAAACTCAAATATCTCTGACACACCACCACTGGGTTTTACGCAACAAAATATGGAAAACTCAATTTAAATTAGGCATTTGAAAATGTCTCCAAACTAAAGAGATCCAGACTGCCCTCCTGCAAAACTTAATTCGAACATCAATACATCACGGAAAATATAACTGAAGCAATAAATAATTAAATACTAAAACATTTAAAATATCCAACATCAATTTTTTATTAAATTTCACAACTAATCTAAAATACTCGTCTTACGAAAATTAAATACATAATTATTAATACTTCATAGTCAAAACATTTTATTAAATTAAAGCATATAATATCATTTGTAATCCAAAATGATGTCTAAACACACATAAGTGTATATAGAAAAATACATATCAAAACACATAGATTCATAATCCAAAACTTGTAGTATCAACCATGTCCAATCACACACATCAAAATAAACAATTGTCAATAGTATCATATCATGATCTCAAGTGCAGTACTAGCTAGGCCTCACATCCACTGCCTAAACTTTTGGCATCACCTTGAATGTTGATGTGATGGATGAAGGATGGTATCCATATAATTCTATAAATTGGGATATTTTTGTAGAAGTGTGGAAGGAAGTGTTGTACCACCATTCTACTAGTGGTAGCCAATCCACCCAATGTGACTGCTTATTTGAAGTGAAACAACGTAGATATCCTTCCAAGCACTTATTGACAACCTATTTTTATCCATCAGACTGAGGATGGTACATGAAGAGTTGTGAACCAATTGAGTACCCAAACAAGAGAATAACCTATCCAAAAGTTACTAGTAAAGATAGGATCATGATCACTGACAACAACCCTTGGGGTACCATGTAACTTTTGTATATTCTCCATAAATGCTCTTGTCACTGTACTTGTTGTAAAAGGATGGGATAATGCAATAAAATGGGTGTATTTGATGAGGCGATCCACAACTACCAAGATGACACTCTTACCTTTAGATGTTGGAAAGCCTGTGATGAAATCCATGGAGACCTCTTCCCACCACTAGCTAGGGATAACTAAGGGTTGCAAGAGACTAGGTATCTTAACCTTCTCCCTTTTATTTCTTTAACATATCAAACATTCTACCACAAAAAATTGAACATCACCTTTAAGCCCTTCCCAAAATAAATCCTGCTTGATTTGATGATATGTCTTCAAAATCCTAAATGACTCTAATTGGAGAATTGTGGAGCTCTTCGAGAATCTTGTGTTTGAGGATGGAATTTTTGCATAGGTACAATCTCTCTTTGTACCATAGTCTCCCTTCTAACAGAACTTATCTGAACTGTTAGGATTAGTTTGCAACTGTTGAATGAGATTTCTTGTAGCCACATCATTTTTCCACTCTTCTTTGACTTCTTCCACCCAATCTACTTGTATTATTGAAATGGCACACAATAATGTTTCATCATTCTCATCATTTCAAGATAGTGCATCAGCCACTATATTCTCCTTTCCTTTCCTATAGATTATCTTAAAGTCATACCCCAACATCCTAGTGAGCCATTTTTGTTTCTCTTCTGATGTTAATTGTTGCTCCAAAAACTATTTGAGATTTTCATGATTTTTCTTGACTTTGAAGTGTCTACCCATCATATATGGCCTCCAATATTTCACTACATGAAGAATAACTAGCATTTCCTTCTCATAAATGAGTTTGAGTTGATTCTTAGCCTTTAATTAACAACTTTCAAAATTAATGGGCCTTCCTTCTTGCATGAGAATTGCTCCTATATCATTTCTTGAAGCATCACACTCCATAATAAAATCCTTGGTGAAGTCTAGAGTGGCTAGAACTAAAGTGGTACACATAACCTCCTTCAATCTCTCAAATGTTGTATTAGCTAACTCATTCCATTGAAAAACATTTTTCTTCAATAGCCTGTTCTTCTACAACTGTTTGTTGACCTTGGGTGAGCCATGAAATTTTATATGGGCAAGGATCTGGCAGTCTCTTAAGCTTAAGCTTTTCTACCATCTCAATGGATACAAAATTCTCAGTAGATCCAGAGTCAATAAGAACTTTACATACCTTTCCTCCTGCCTTGCAAGTAGTTCTGAAGAGAGACTTCCTTTGTGGAGGTTCTTTTCCAGGCATGTTCATGGTGGTCATTGCTCTTCTAATCATTAAAGATTCTCCATTCTCAGGATACCCATAACTATCAGGAACATTCACACTTGGATTAGTGCTTGAGCTTGCTACACTTTGACAATCAGATTCATGGATCAGATTGATCCTCTTTTCTCCTATTGAACTTGTTGCCTTTGTTGGACATCTGTTGGCTATATGGCCTTCTTGGTTGCAATTATAGCATCTAATCGGTCCTCTTCCCTGAGATCTTCCCCTGAATGGTGGTCGTCTGCCTCTGAAGTTTTCCCTCTGATTGTAGCTTCCCCCTCGGTTCTAACTACTGTCTCCTCTACTATTCTCTTGGTTGGATTCACTTTGGTATCCAAATCCTCTGCCTCTAAAAGTACTTCTTCCTCCTCGCTGCTGTCTTCCTCTACCTCTATTGTTCTGCTCATGCCTTCTCTTTAATTTTTCTTCCACTTTGAGTGCCATTTGATAGCATTTTTGAACTATATCTGGATTATGCAGATTTAGGTCTTCTTGGATGTTGAACCTCAATCCATTGAGGTACCTTGCTACCTTCTCTTCCTCACCTTCCTTTACCTTTGTTTTTACACACAGCTTCATGAACTCTTCTGTGTATGAGCTGACATCTAGCTCCTTCTACTTCAAATTTTGTTTCCTCTTATGTAATTGGATATTGTAATCCAATGGAACATAGGCCTCCTTCACCAATGCCATCATTCTCTTCCATGTTGCAACTCTGTTCTTTCCCTCTTTCACCCTGTCATCTTGGATGAAATTCCACCAAGTCAGTGCAGTTCCTTTCATTTTGGATTGAGCCATCTTCACTCTTTGGTGTTCTAGTATCTCCTCGGTCTCAAAGAAATTGTTTAAGGAGTCTATCGACTCCATTACTGAATCAGGTTCCATTTTTCCTGCAAACACTAACAGGTCTATTTTCACATCCATGGTCCTTCTTTCCATGGACCTGAGGGCATTGAGTAAGGGTTTCTGGTCTGCAGGAACCACTAGCTCTTCCGGCTCTAGGGTCTCCTCATCATACCCATCTTCTTGTTCACCAGAGTTTTCTTCCCCTTTCTCCACTCTGTCCCTCAACTTCCCTAGTTCTTCCTTCAATGCCTGATTTTGAGCTCTATCAGCTCTGCTCTCTACTATTTGCTTTATCACCAAGGCCGTCAATTCAGCATTAGTCATCTTTGCTGGAAAATTTTTTGAAGCTTCTCCTTCTGACATCTTGTCTTCTTCTACTTCCCAAAGAACACTCTCAAGCTCTAATACCACTTGATGCAGAGCCACAGCCAGAAATGTGTACTAATGGTGGAATTTGGTGTTTCTCATTTCATCAGCAAGAGTTAACAAAATGTCTCGCCGATATACCCTATCGGCCTAACAATGGCTATCGACACCTCTACAATATCTCACCCCGATGCCCATTTCACACCGATGATGATTTCGTTTTATCTGCCTATCGGCAGGATATCGCCTATCGGGTTCTCCGATCCAAGTGACTCTGATGACCAATGTTATACCGATGCCCTCGGCACTAAGTCCACTGTCGACCAGACATCGACCGTCGATCTGACTCCCAACTCCTCCTTCGATCCACTTCCTCACACCGATGCCTTCGGTGTCCGCTATCTTCGGTGAGACTTAACCGATCGGGAGAGACCGGAAACCCTTCGCCGATGACTCTTCTCTCCTCGATGGACTATCCACACTTCATGCCTATCAGTCAGACTTTACACATCGGCGGATCTCAACTTTGCTCAGCCGATACTGTGGCTTACGTCGATACCTCTTTCGTCGGGGTGATATACAACATCGCTATGACTTCCCAGACCTTACCCGATGGGCACTCTCTCGCCGCAGACTTGTTCCCGCCTTTGGTTGCCTATCGGCAACACTTAGACCATCGGCCCTCTAGAGTTTTGTCTCTCCGACACACACCGTCCCACCGATGTCAAACCCTTGTCACCAAGACTTCCACTATCGGCGAAACCTTTTAACTTCTCCACCGATCATGCTTCTTACGCCGATGTGCTTCAACATTCTGCTTTATCTTCGGTAAGACATCCTACTGTCGGCAACTTCTAAATTTCCTTCGCTGATATCCATTATCTCCCCGATGTTCACCTTTACTTAGCCTTCGATGAGACTTCCTTCATCGGTTACGCCCAATATTCTTACACCGACACAACTGGTCACACTGATGCACCTCCACTTCTACCTTCCGTCGGCCAGACATACACCTATCGGCGAAGATGTTATTCCTTCCGCCGATGTCTCCTGTCATGCTGAAATCCCTGCGTCAACTCCTTTTTGACCAGACTTCCTTACTTCTCACACCGATTGCCCTAATACAGGATACACACAGAGGGTTATCTCATACAAATGACAGACACTCATAACTGGTGTCTTTTCGCCATGCAACAGCAAAACATGTAATTGATATACAATTGACATATACATAGTAAATGTACTCCCACAGACAGCCTCGACTTTCACATAGAATGTATACAGCCAATATACACAAATGGACACTTAGCTGCAACAACGGTATACACTGATGAGATACTTGGAGTGATTCTGCAATTCCTAATGAAACAAAATTGAAAAAAAAGGAAAACTATTTTACATATCCATTCCACTGATTTCACAGAAATCCAACAGTGGAATGGATTTATCTAGTCATTTCGACCACAGAGGTACTAAAACTAAATTATGCACAAATCTTATACAGAATGAATTTCTACACAGAATTCAGAATTTGGAGAGAAAACAATTTGCAGAATTTCTATTCCTCCTTCTTAGTGTTCAGAACCACATTCAATTGTTTGACAAAAACCAAAACATACCCCATCCCTATTCCAGAGGATTTTCCTATTTAGCTTTCCCAATGATGAGAGACTGACATTCCTCTCCTCTGTTTCTGTGATTTTGATTCTACCAAGATTATTGGTAGAAACCCCTAATTACTTACATGACATATGCTTTGCATGGGACAGCAAAACTCTTAATGTTAAGAAACCTTGATTAACCCTTCCCTTAATCCAAACTGTCTAAAATGTCAAGTTTGGAGTTTACAAACATGAAATGCCAATATAGAATGTTACATTTTTTAAGATGCTATAAGGTAACATGAAATGTCAAAACTATATTAGTCTTATTCTTCTCCCTCTTGTGTATGTTAATCCTGTTGAAGGGGTGCTCCTGCACCATCTAGCATCTCCTAAACTATCTTCTCAATCTCATGTTTTTTCATATATGGGTACCTATAAAACCTGATGTTGGCTAGTTGTCTCCCTAGTACTAGCTAAATGGCATGATCCTAGTCCCTTTTTGGAGGCAATCCATTACGCATATCTTTGAAAACCATTAGGTGATGATGTATGATTACTTGTAGATCTGGTTGGATAGGAACATTTGGTTGATAGGATGCTAATGAAAATAATTATGCCACAAATCCATCAACCCCCTTTTTAATCATATTTTGTGTTTGATAAGAGCTTACCATTTGTGGGGAATTTGCACGCAATCCTCATAGTTCAACTATCCTCCCTCTAAATGGAATCTCATGAATAGATGCTAGAAGTTCATCTCAATTGTCCCTAATGTGGTGAGCCACTCTACTCCCAACACAATATTTGTTTCCCCCATAGGAATAACAAACATTGGACAATAAAGTCAATATTCTCCCATGGTTAATTTAATGCTATGGCATTTTCCTGAACAACTAACAATACCCCCATCTACAATTTGAACCTAAAATTTTGGAGCAAGAAATATAAAACAATTTAGATGAGTCACTGACTTCTTGTTGATGAAGTCATGAGTGCTTCCTGAGTCTATCAATACTATTACTCTCTTCTTAAGAACCCCACCACCTTGAGAGTTTGTGGAGCACTAACTCCAGCAAGTGCATGACAAGAAATGATTGGGTGAGTATCTCTTGATTCTTCATCTAACTCATTTTCACCCTCTAATAACATATGCAAGTAGACATGCACTCCAAGGGACGTAGCAAATCACAGCATAAATCCAGAATTCACACACTGATTACTCAAGATTTACTATGAATTGTAATCAAAACAAGTCTTCTCATTCATTAAGTATGCAAAGATATAGATGTATACAAAAAGCTTTGAAATGAGCCCTGAATACTTCAACAGACGGATTTCAATTAAGTTTTGAATCCATAAAATGAGGCATTCCTGCACCTTTTATAGAACAAGGTGAGGAATCCATTACAAAAAGATCTCAGATCTTGATTTGTCTATGAATATCTACGATCAGTCTTTCTCTTTGACTTTGTCAACTCCATCAAAATGGCACAAGTTGCCAGCTGGCAACTATCTGAAATAGTTATTTTCACTAAGTATAAGATGTTGATATTTGCTTTATGATGCATCTTCATCTCTACTAGGAGGATCATTATACAGAATGAATTTCTACACAAATCTTATACAGAATGAATTTCTACACAGAATTCAGAATTTGGAGAGAAAACAATTTGCAGAATTTCTATTGCTCCTTAGTGTTCAGAACCATATTCAACTATTCGACAAAAACCAAAACATACCCCATCCCTATTCCAGAGGATTTTACTATTTAGCTTTCCCAACGGTGAGAGACCGACATTCCTCTCCTCTGTTTCTGTGATTTTGATTCTACCAAGATTATTGGTAGAAACCCCTAATTACTTACATGACATCTGCTTTGCATGGGACAACAAAACTCTTAATGTTAAGACACCTTGATTAACCCTTCCCTTAATCCAAACTGCCTAAAATGTCAAGTTTGGAGTTTACAAACATGAAATGCCAATATAGAATGTTACATTTTTTAAGATGCTATAAGGTAACATGAAATGTCAAAACTATATTAGTCTTATTCTTCTCCCTCTTGTGTATGTTGATCCTGTTGAAGGGGTGCTCCTGCACCATCTAGCATCTCCTAAACTATCTTCTCAATCTCGTGTTTTTTCATATATGGGTACCTATAAAACCTGATGTTAGCTGGTTGTCTCCCTAGTACTAGCTGAATGGCATGATCCTAGTCCCTTTTTGGAGGCAATTCATTACGCATATTTTTGAAAACCATTAGGTGATGATGTATGATTACTTGTAGATCTGGTTGGATAGGAACATTTGGTTGATAGGATGCTAATGAAAATAATTGTGCCACAAATCCATCAACCCCCTTTTTAATCATATTTTGTGTTTGATAAGAGCTTACCATTTGTGGGGAATTTGCACGCAATCCTCATAGTTCAACTATCCTTCCCTCTAAATGGAATATCATGAATAGATGCTAGAAGTTCATCTCAATTGTCCCTAATGTGGTGGGCCACTCTACTCCCAACACAATATTTGTTGCCCCCATAGGAATAACAAACATTGGACAATAAAGTCAATATTCTCCCATGGTTAATTTAATGCTATGGCATTTTCCTGAACAACTAACAATACCCCCATCTACAATTTGAACCTAAAATTTCGGAGCAAGAAATATAAAACAATTCAGATGAGTCACTGACTTCTTGTTGATGAAGTCATGAGTGCTTCCTAAGTCTATCAATACTATTACTCTCTTCTTCAAGAACCCCACCACCTTGAGAGTTTGTGGAGCACTAACTCCAGCAAGTGCATGACAAGAAATGATTGGGTGAGTATCTCTTGATTCTTCATCTAACTCATTTTCACCCTCTAATATTTGTTACTCCTCCTCTTCTTCCTCACTCGGCCCTTCAATATAGAATAATTTATTTTTCAGTGCATTTATGTCCTCAACTACATTTGTTATCACAAAACACATAACCCTTTTTCTCTCTTCTCTTCAATTTGTTGCGACATCAATCTAGTAGGTTGAGGAAGTGACTATGTAGGACTGCTTTTATCTCTTATGTTTACAAAACCTTGCCTTTTATTAACCATAATTTTTTCCTCTACCTACCTTGACATAATCATTGCTTGGGAGATAGAATTTGGATGAAACATGTGTACCTCATATTTGATGTGATCCTTTAATCCTCTGAGGAATAACTCCGACAAATTTTTTTCTACCACATTTTCCACTCTTAAAGAAAAGGTGTAGAATTAATCAATATAATCCTTGATTGTACCTGTTTTCCTTAATTTGGTAATCCAGTTGAAGTAGCTATCCATAAGAATATCGTTGTAATGTGTAGGAGTTCCTCTTGGAAAATAGACCAAGTGACAACACATCCGAGTGAGTGTGAGATCATGATGGCCAAATAGTGGGGCGAGTGCAAGATCATCATGGACCAAACAGTGGCAATGGAGGAAAAATTGTGTCAAAGTGTTAGCCAAAATCATGAAACATTTTTTTAGGCTTAGATTTTGGCTTGGTAAGCTTTTTCAAAATGGATATTAACTTTTCCAAAATGGATATTGGAAAAATAGATTTTTTTTTTTAAATTACCCACGAAGAAAGGAATATTCGTTTCTTCAAAACAAATATCTGTTTTGGTTTTAAAAATTCCCCCAAAAAATTGAATGTGAATTAGGCTTGGGATTCCAAACCTACCTTTTCCATGTGAATGAAGAATTAGTATGTTTTTACATATTTTCCTTGACTTCGCCCTTGATGATAACGGACTTTTTTATCCAATTTTGATAAAATCAAAAGAGTACATTCAAGAAATTGTCAAGATTCTACAAATATAATATATGTCTGATTATAATTTTAATAGGTAATTATTAATTATTTTCTACCTACGCAGTCTTGAATTCCTGATAGACACGCTGATTGAAAAACATCCATAACTTTCAAATCATTTGACATTTTTCAAACGTGAAAGATGTGTCACATTCTAGGCTTCATTGGTTGCAAGTCTTAAAAAAATTCAATTTCATATTTTTTGACCATGTTAGGTTGGCCGGAAAATTACTTTTTAATATTTTTAAAAATTCGTAGTAAAAAATTCATAACTAATTATTTACTCATAAAATATGCGTCACATTCGGATGTGTGTCCTTTACTTATATCTAAAGGTTCAAAAAAAAAAATCCTCATACTTAGGTTGGTCAAAATGACACCTACTTTTTATTTTTTTCAAAAAATTTAGTAGTGCCTTATTGAAATATCCAATTTTTATCAAATAAATTTAATTTTTTCAAAAAAACAAATAGTGGCCCATAAACTACATTCAATTTTCTACAAATTTTATTCCTACATATTTTTTAAATTATGTAGATAACCCATTTGAATTTTCGTGTGAAGTTGCTTAAGTCTAATTTTTTTTATTTTCATTGCCACTTAGAGGTATTGTTTGGCCCATGATGATCTCGCACTCACCCAGTGGCAATGGCAAAAAAAATCTGGGATGAAAAAGTGCTAACATTTAGAATTATATTTAAATTTGAATGGGAAAATTATTAATATTTCTATCTCAAATATGGATTACGTCCAAAAATATCTTGGGATTACCTTAAATTTAGGCAAGTGGAAGTCCTAACACTTTCCAAAGAAACTTGCAAAACCACCCATTTAGTGTTATCCTGAAATTTTCCATGACTTCATCCTTGAAGTTGACATACTTTTTTATAACTAAATTTAATAAAACAAAAATGGTTTGTAAAGGAAATAATCAAGATTCTAAAAATATAATATATTCCACATTATAATTTTAATACGTAATTATTATTAATTTTATACATATATTGTGTCTGATTTTCTAATAGATATATATTGAAAGACACTCATAACTTTCAAACTATTTATCATTTTTTAAATCCAAAAGATACGTCACATTCGAGGATTAATTAGCTATAGGTAAAAAAATTAAAAATTTCATATTTTTTTGACCAAGTTAGATTGGCCAGAAAATTATTTTTTAATATTTTTAAAGACAGTAAAAATTTATAAATAATTATTTATTTATTAAAAAATTCAAAAAAATATGCATCACAACCGCTCATGTGTCCTTTACTTGAGTCTAAAGCTTGGAGGAAGAATATTGTATTTTTCTTGTACTTAGGTTGGACGGAATGACACCTACTTTTTATATTTTTCTAAAAAATTTAGTAGTGTGTCATTGAAATATTTAATTTTTACTAAACTAATTTTAAATTTTAAAAAAAAATAGAAGCTCGTAAACTACAATCATATTTCCAACAACTTTTATTACTACCTTGTTTTTAGATTGTGTTGATAACTCATTCAATTTTTGACATGAAGTTACTTAAGTCTATTTTTAGCATGTTCATTAACACTTAGGGGTATTGTTTGGCCCATCGTGATCTTGCACTCACTCATGACTTCTTTTTCTTTTCTTCACATACCAAATGAATTGGTTAGGTTCCAAGTATAAGGAACCATGGCCAACTTTTGTTGACAAGGAACATGGTGAATATCAAAGAATTGCTTTATTTGGCAGGGCCAATTGGTAGGATCTTAACCATCAAATTTTTGCATATCCATCTTTGGTATGAAGTTCCTAGCCATAGAATGATCGGAGTGATGATCCATCTTGAGATCTAATTCAAACCCAAAAGCACCCTTCCCTTTAGGATCCTCCTCTTCCTCCCAATCCTGGTGGGGTGACTCCCTATGTTTGGGATCTCTAGAATGTTTGCCACAATCAAATTTCTCTATCATTTTCTTGATATCACTTGACTTAGCTATATTTTCTCCAACCCTTGCATTCATCCTGACATAATTAACAAGATTGCATCCTTCATCTTGTTGGTTTCTTTATGAATGCATTCAAATATATATTCATTTTCTTTATGAACAACATCCTCATTTTCCCCCTGTTAATGGGGTTGGTGATGTTGACATCTAAAGAAGGAGAAGGGAGACAAGGTGGATACAGTCTGCAGAAGGTTGGATAAAGCTAAATTTTGACGGTGCTTTGAAAGGAAATACAGGTGTCTCGGGTGCAAGTTGCCTAGTCATAGATTAGAGAGGTAATATTATTGGGAAGGCATCAAAGAAGTTAGTGCAAAGCTCCAACAATGAAGTGGAGTTTCAAGCGCTTATCCTTGGTCTAAATTTATGTCGTCACCTTGGTGTTTCAAAGGTGGAGGTGGAAGGGGGTTCAATGATAGTGATAAATGCCCTTCAATCAAGGGCCATAGCAAATTGGAAACTAAGTATATTTCTAACCGAAGCCCTATATTTAATGGAAGGATTTGAAAGAGTGGTTTTCAACCATGTTCTACAGGAAGGGAATAAAGAGGCAAATGAGCTAGTGAATCTATCTATCATTGCCTCGACTGATCTGTTGTGGGAGGTAAAGAATAATGATAATTCACTCGACTAACAGGTCATCCAATCTGTTCAGTGAGAGGAGGCTGGCGAAGTGTGCGGGGGGAGTTAAAGCTTTTGGAGAAAATTGATGGAAGGCATTACATTTGTCACGGTGGCTCTTTGCATGGTTGGTGTTGGTAGTGATGGACACTCCCATATGGCTAGTCTATAGGAAAAGACAAATGTTGTTTTGGGGCAATATCACTGATAAGAGGATGGGAATGGTGTTTAAACTGAAAAGTGGAATAGGTCTCTTTGCCATCGAGTGGGTCCTTGGAGAAGATTTCATGGTGAATTGCAACATATATAGGGTAAATACAGATCTGCCGTCTATGTTTTTAGCAGTAATGTTAGACTTAAATGAGGAGAAAGCCACCATCTAGAAGTTGATGGAGGAATTTGCTGAGTTGGAGTTCAGAGGTGGTGAGTATAGCGCGCTATGGTTTAGGAGTGCCACTGCCTAGAGACTTCCACAAAGTGAATTTCGCGGGTGATCCAGTGAATTGGTGGTCGTTTGTCTCAGAAGCAGGGGAAGCCAAAATTGTTGGTCGAAGATGGAAAGCTGCACGTGGGCTACCCTTTTTGAAGAAACTCGCTGGGCCGGAGGTGGAGTTCGATTGAATGAACAAAATTTTGGAGCAATACTATGCAGCCGATGTGAATGTGAGGTGGAGTCGCAGTGATTATGCATCTTTTTTGTAAATGCTTAAATGTTAAATATAGGATAGAAGCTATAGAAGATTGTATAGAAGCTAGTAGTATGTAATAGGTGCTAGTGGTTGGTTGGTCTACAAGGATTTTGGAAGAACCCTGTTTTAATATGTTTACTATTTTCATGCTGAACTTGCATAACTCTGTTAAATTTGGTTAAAGTTTAATCTAAAGGGAGTTGATTCCATGTCATCAGTTTACCAAGCAAAAAAAAACATCCTCATTTTCCACATCTTCATTGTCTAGAGATTTTCTAGGTGTGACAACATTCTTTTTGCCTCTTGTTGTAGGCCTTGCCATGATGGGAAAAAATAATAATTTTGGAATATATCACACAAAACAAATTCAATTAATCTAAAATTTTTACTGTAACTTACTAGGGCCTAGATTTCACTTCCCAGAAAAAATCTTCAAGAAATTCATTAATTTGTAGCCTTGAGAGTGAAATTGGTGGAAATCCTAATTTCACAATAACTTTCTCAAATTTGAACTATAGCAAATTCAATATGTCCTTAAAAACCCACTAAAATCCTTGAAAATATTTACCAAGATGAGAAAGATATGCACTTCCCAAAATGACCTTCAAAATTTTAAAAAAAATCACCTTATTTTTTTGTCTTCGTGGTGCCAAGATCATGCTCTGATAACACTTGCAATGAAATAACTTGCACAATAGAAGAACATAATAGGAAATATGCTACAAATACTTGATAATAATATGCCACTTTGAGGGGGAACCCTCCAAAAGTCTCAAATGAAGAATACAATTCACAATATGATGATAATGACTAACCTCTACCTCATATATATACCATACTCAAGCCTTGGATATCACCCAGGACAACTTAGATACCAAAATATATCACCTAGGCCAGCCTAAATAACTATATAAGTCTATATTAATGATTATATAACTTAATTAAGAGTTAAGGTAGCCACAATCCAACTACTCATAACCCTATACCAATGTAAGATTAAGGGTGTAGCATTTTCATTTGTTATCCATCACATCCAAACCATAGAGAGAGGAATATCTAGAATTACTATTGTTTCTTTGGCTAGGGTTTCAATATAGAGGAAACCAAGAACTCCATCAAAGTCATATTCACACAAGAACTCCATCCAACACCATTGGTGAGTGTTGAGGTTCAGTGAACAATGAGTATATAGTGCAGACTACGATGATCTGGATGAAGCTCAAACTGATGCCCCAAAAGGAAGTGTCTCCATCTAAACAAGGTATGCACTACTACTACAAGCTCCAAATAATGGGCAGGGTAATTAAACTCATAGGTATTAAGTTTTTGCAACTCATACATGATCATTTGACCCTCCTACATAAATATTGCTCCAAGGCCCTCAATAGAAGCATATGTACAAACCATAAAATCTACCAAAGAATCAGGAATGGCAAAATTAGGTGCATCAGTTCTTTGTTTTTCTAGCACAAAAACTAAATTCTATTTGCTGCAATTTCATTAAAGATTTTTATTGCTTTTCTTTAGGGTTAAGCACCTAAGGGCGTGGGAAGGGGAAGGGCTCTTGCTTCCCCTTGTCTGATGTCGTTGCAGCGATGGAGGGGGCAGGGGAGCCCCCCTCTCAGCACTATTGAGGTGGCATTGTGGGGAGGGGCTCCACCCTCCCCATAGGGGACCGGCCTATGAGCAAGCCAAGACCCTCACAGGGGCCGCGCCCTGCTCAAGGGTTGCCCCCCATCTGCAATGCATTCTTTACTTTTCCCTTTATAATATGATTACTTTTTTGAATCCTTTGTAGTCACTATAGAAAATTTAGTCAATTCTTAAAATTTTATGTTTTCTTTTAGTCAAAATATAAGTCTGGCATACATAGTATATGAGCCATGCTTAAGGTAGTAAAGCTTGATGTTAACAAAATTTACAAGCTTTTTGTTAATGTTAATTGAATGAAATATAGCTACACTAGAGAAATCATATGAAGCCTCTTGCAATGCAGCAAGAATGTTGTTATATAAAAATCCATTGCCAATAATCTAAAATAATAGAAAGTAAGGCATAAAAGAGTGTCGTAAATGTTGTCATAAAAAATGTATTGTAAGATCTATGAGAACACAACAATGTGAGGCATTCAAAATAGGAATCAAAACCAATAGATTTGGCAGCCAAAAATATCAAATAAAAACAATAAAGTCTAGAAGAAATGGCAAGGAATATGGCATAGGAAAGAAGTTATGAACTGTTGTTTTTATTTTGGAATGAAATGCCCAGAATAGAAAGATTATGGTACTGGAAAGACCCCAAAATTAACAACAAATAATGTCATACCAGATTAGAAAGTGAAACACAGCATAGAATGGAAAAAAATTAAAAATAGGCATCTTGCATGCAACATAGAGACATTAGAAATAGAAAGCAATGATTTTTTTTAATAGAGGCGTAAAAATATGGAGATGATTTTTTTTTTAAACATCTAGGAAGATAGAGAATAAGTTTGAATCTGTTTTACAAACTAAAGTGTATTAAGAAGAATGAAAATATTAGAGGACATGAAAAATGTAAACAAGATAAATATGTAGGAGGAAGAAGTGATTTTTGAAGTAAATAAAAATATGTTTAGAAAATATAAGAATTTGATGAAAAGAAAGTTTAAAGATATTTCATGATTAGGAAACATAAGAATTAAGTAAAATGTTAGAATTATATGAGAATTTAGGAATGAAGGATAATAGATGAGTTTAGAAAATATATAAGATTTTAGAAATGAAATGTATAATAAAGATAATATTTTTGTAATGAATTATAACTAGCTTATATATATATATATATATATATATATATATATATATATATATATATATATATATATATATATATATATATATATATCCAAGGTTGCATTGAAAATATAAGTGTTAAGAAAATGGGTTTTGGTATGCAATTCAATTGTATTGCGAAAAATTCACCCAACATAATATAAAATAGATTACAAATTGGAAAGAAATGCACCTAAATTATGGAAATATTTGGACTACAAGCTTATTAGAATAGCTACTAAAAATTTTAATATATGAAATTTTTTGGCTTTTAAATAAGCAAAGTTAGAACCAAAAGAGTGTAATTTTAGGGTTAAAAAAGTAAGATCCTAAAAAAAGGCTAAAGATCCAAACAAAGCATGACTAATTTGTGGAGCTCAAATCAAACAACCATGATATGTGAATGATTTGTGTAATTTTGAAGGGTAAGAGTATTTGCAAAGAAATAGATAAGAATATTATGTGGACACATATTATTCTTATGTGTACAACTACTAGGGTGGCAATGTACATGCATTGGAATGCTTCATATTATATGTTTGTCTTATGATGTCCAATGATGTCATTAAACAATTACTCCATACCAAATTCTTGCTCTATTATTCTATCTTCCTCTACCTTGCCTTGACAACTTTGGCAATGTATGCACCACCTAAACAGTGTACTTCTAATAGTAGGCTTGCCAAAGGTGGCACCATTTTTATATGTTGTTTTGTACAATCTTTAATGTTTCTGTGAAGGAGGTAACTTTTGTGGAGAAATTAAGCGAAGGTTTCTCTTAACATTTTGTTAGTAACTTAAGACATATCTTCACACATCAAGCATTCTACTCTGCATTGCTAAGTGTGTCAGAGACATCCTCTGGGTGTTCTTTTAGTTATTAATGTACTCCCTGTATTGTACTTTAATTCATGTATTAAACATGTTTGGCTTCAAGTTGAATTACATTTTAGATAAGAATGTTCAAAAACAAAAAAAAAAGTAAATTCAAATAACAACTATTATTTAATTCATATAATACAAATATTTATGGTTTTTGAGCAGTTACATGTGGAGTGGAATCCTTTCACGTTTCAAGCATATCAGCAATCATGTTTCAAGAATATCAATAGTCACATCCACATAGTGTTGCTCTTCAACTTAAGAGGGCCTGCAAATATCAAGCGAGCATAGCTGAAAGGTAGCATGAACAGAAAATAAAAGAATTGCATTCAAAGGAATCCATCCAAGGTCATGGAGGAAAAAAATTTTAAAGATATTTGCATCATTTCTTTGTTATAACTTTAGACATAAATATTTGTTTTCAACTATTATGTAGGTATGGCTCAACCTAGGTTGAATTTTGAATCTAAGGAGCAACGAATACAATACCAAAGGGAATATCAAAGAGAATATTATAGGGAATATCAAATACGACAACACTGGAACTAATGTCAGATGCAGAAAGAGAAGAACAAAGGATACAACGAAATGAGGTTGAGAGAGAAAGATATCGTAGACGTAGAGCTGAATTAACAGTTGAAAATTTGGAATTATAAAATCAGCAACAACCAAATGTGGTGTAAACCTACATATAACTTTTGTTTTGTGTATTAAATTGTTGATGTTCATTATTTTTCTCAAAAGCTTGATTTATAAAGTATTAGCTTAAACTCACGTATTTTTGCATCATAATGTCTTGGCTTAAATATGGTGTAAACCTACATATTAAAATTAAGAGAGTTTTTAAGGATGTTTAGTCCAAAAATATGTATGATAATCTTTTATATTTAGTGATCACAAAGAAAGCATAGTAATTTGTCATATAAATCAAATAAAATGTACCCATTTTGTGTGGGAATCCCCTCTATGTATGTGTTACAAATAAATGAATAACAAGGTTAAGGGAAGAGCTTACCCTTTAGTTTTAATTGAAATAAAACAACAAAGGTCATTTACATTTACATCTATACATAGAACTATGGTTAGAATTAGGGTTGGGGTTAGGGTTAGAAGTAGGAATAGAATTAGGGTTAAGTAGACCTAGGGTTAGAATTAGGGTTAGGGGTAAATTTAGGGTTATGGCTAGGGTTAGAATGAGGGTTAGAATTAGTGTTAGGGTTAGTAATACTGTCAAGATTGAGGTTAGGATTATAGTTACAATTTGGGTTCAAATTATAAGTTAGGGCTACAATTAGGGTTAGGTTTCAGGTTCAAGTTAGAATTAGGGTTAGAAATATGGTTAGGGTTAGAGTTATGGATATGGATAGAATTAGGGTTAGGGTTGTGTTTAGAACTAGAATTATGGTTACAATTAGGGTTGGGGTAAGGGTTTAGGTTAGAATTAGGGTTACAATTAATATTATAATTAGGTCCAAAATTAGGGTTTTGACTATGGTTAGAATTAGGGTTGGGAGTAGGGTTAGAATTAGGGAGAGAATTAAGGTTATGATTAAAATTAGTGTTAGAATTAGGGTTAGGGTTAGAATTAGAGTTAGGGTTAGCATTACTGTCAGGATTAAGGTTAGGGTTATAGTTATAATTTGGGTTTGAATTAGAAGTTAGGGCTACGATTAGGGTTAGGGTTAAGGTTTAGGTTAGAATTAGGGTTTGATCTACAATTAGATTTAGAGCTACGATTTGTTTAAAATTACAGTTAGAGTTAAGCATTGAATTAGGTTAAGGTTAGAGTTAGGGTTAGAATTATGGTTAAAACTAAAGTTATGGTTAGGGTTAGGGTTAGCATTATTGTCAGGATTAAGGTTACAGTTAGGGTTTGAATTAGTAATAGAATTAGCATTGGGTAAGAATTAGGGTTAGGGATACAATTACGGTTAGAATTAGGGTTAGGGTTATGATTAGAATCAGTGTCAGAATTAGGGTTAGAATTAGGGTTAGGGTTAGGGTTTAGGTTAGAATTAGGGTTCGAACTATGATTAGAATTAGCATTAAAATTAGGGTTAGGGTTAGCGTTTAGGTTAGAATTAGGGTTCAAACTACAAATAGAATTAGGGTTAGGGTTGGGGTTAGAATTAGGGTTAGCATTGGGTTGAGCATCAGGGATAGGGTTGGGTTACAATTATGGTTTGGTTACAATCAGGGCTAGAATTATGGTTACTATTAGGGATACAACTAGGGTTAGGGCTACAGTTACATTTAGGGATAGGGTTAGAATTATGGTTACAATTACGATTAAGGATAAATTAAGATTAGGGTTAGGGTTAGAAATAGTGTTACAATTAGGGTTAGGGTTAGGGATAGAATTAGGGTTAGGGTTAGAAATAGAATTAGTGTTACAATTATGGTTATAATTATGGTTAGGATTAAAATTAGTGTTAGGATTTGAAGTAGGGTTAGGGTTAAAAATAGGTTTAGGGTTATGGTTAGAATTAGGGTTAGGGTTCGATAAGGATTACATTTAGGGTTAGAATTAGTGTTAGTATTAGAATTATATTTAGAATTTGATTTAGGGTTAGGGTTGCAATTAGGTATATAATTAGGGTTTGAAGTATGGTTAGAATTATAATTAGGGTTAGAATTAGGGTTAGGGTTTGAATTAGGGTTTAGGCTAAGGTTAGGGTTAGGAGTAGAATTACTATTAGGGTTTGGGCTAGAATTACAATTATGATTAAAATTAGGGTTAGGTTTAGAATTACGATTAATAATATATATAATATTAATAATATTAGCAATATCAATAATATATATAATGTATATATAGTAATATTAGTTAGGGTTAAGGTTAGGGTTAAAATAATGTTGTTTAGATGTTGCAACTATGCTTACAATAATCAGGTTAGGGATAGAATTAGGGTTACAAATACATTTAGGATTAGAGTTAGGGGTTAAAATCAGGGTTAGAGTTAGTATTGGGGTGAGGGCTAGGCTTAGAATTAGGGTTAGGGATAGAATTAGGGTTATCGTCAGGGTTAGAGTTAGATTTAGAGTTATGGTTAGCATTAGTGTTAGGGCTTAAATTACAATTATGGTTACAAATATAATTAGGGTTTGAATTAGGGTTTGGATTAGGGTTAGAATTAGTATTAAAGTTAGAGCAACAATTAGTGTTAGAATTATGATTAGAATTTGGGTAGGGCTATGATTAGAATTAGGATTATGGTTAGAATTAAGGTTGGGGTTAGGGTTTAGGGTTTCAATTAGGGTTAGAATTGTTGTTTAGATGTTGCAACTATAGTTAGAATAATTAAGTTAAGGTTAGGGATAGCTCGTTAGCGTTATTGTTACGTTTAGCATTAGAGTTAGGGGTTAAAATTAGGGTTAGTAAAGGGTTCAGGTTAGAATTAGGGTTATGGTTAGGTTTAGAGATATAATTAGGGTTTATTTTAGGGTTAGAACTAGAGTTAGGGTTAGCATTAGTGTTAGGATTAAGGTTAGGGTTACAAATACAATTAGGGTTAGAATTATGGTTAGAACTAGAGTTAGGGTCTGACGTAGGGTTAGAATTAGGGTTAAGACCTTTAGGGTTAGGCTTAGTTTAGTATAAAATACGCCAAGAGATATATTGTAATTATAATTATTATATAAATTATAATTATTATTATTATATAATATATATTATAATAATATATCTAACCTATATTATAATAATAACTCTTATAATTATATAATATAGTTAGAATTTGGCTTGCGACTGTGGATGCTACTAGCATATCTATATTTAAAAAATATATATGCGGACAGATATCCTTATGCACCTATTTTTTAATCAATTTATAACACATAGATGGAATAGGCGCCTCGAGAAGGATATCTCTCAGTGTACTTTAGATATATTTTTTTAAATATAGATATGCTAGTTTTATGTTTTCTTATATATGTTATAGATGAAAACACAATAATGTGTCCCACTTTTCAACATTATTAGACTACCAAAATCAACATTTTTCAACATTCAACACATTTTGTCAATTATAATGAACAAACTATGAAGAATTTAAGAAACCAAATAAATAAATAAATTTCTAACGTATTAGATTAGTTTTCAATAATAAATTATTATATTTCTACTATTTTTTAACCAATGACATTTTACTTCTAACTAACTAAAGAAACACACTATCATACTTTATCCCTTACCCTTTATGGCATCCAAATATTATATTTTCTCTATAAAAATGTATTAAATATAAGAATAAACTAATCTAAATTTAAAAGTAACCAAAGTTTTGTAAATTAATACCCTTAATCTAAAGTCTGGTATTTAGGGGAGAGGACCCAGTAGTTGAGCACCCTAACTTCACGCTTCTCAAAATCATACGTGGCAATTTTGAATCACTCCAAAAAATTTACAGTAACTTAATTGGCAAGGCCCCTACTTATAACTAAGGTTTCAGGGCCACATCATCAAATATGATGCCACATCAACATACTTTTTGTTGAGGTGTCAATAGTTCCCCAGAAAAAGGGTGGACCAATAAGTGTGCATTAAGTCATGTTTTGTTGGTGCGTTGATATGACATCACCTGATTGATTGCTTTTTAGATTTAAAAGGTAGGGAATACTAACAAATAACAACATTAAAGTCACAACTACTAGTGCTAAACTTTTAAAAATATTAGACCTTAAATACACAAATACTATCTCAACCATTGAAAGTCCAACTATCTGAGGTATTGAGTCTTTTCCCCTATAAAAGATGGGGGATTTAACCATTTTCTCATATCTGAATTTCCCTTATGTCCCTCTTCATACTGATCCAAATTTTAGTTTTGGATGTGATGCATTGGGTCCACCGATCTTTGTCTTACTAGATTTCAGACCTGATTGAGTTGTAATGGAGGAAAACGTCACGTCCGGATTTCCATCGCATAGACTTGAGATTTTTTACCCTTCTGCCCTGATAAGGATTTCGGAGCTGGCCACAGATTCCAGTTGGGTGAAAAAACTATCGGATTCAGTTCCTTCTCGTATCAAAATTCACGGCTTTAACTGCTTTTGGTGTTCATATCTGAGAAACTAGGGTTTTGGGAGATGGATTAAAATATCTGCTGCAGTTTATCGCCCTATAAAGATATCAAAGATAAATCAGTTGTGAAATTAAGGAAATGAGAACAATGGTGTGAGTAACCAAAGTTAAGTAATAGGGATTTAAAAGAAAACTAGGGTTATCATATTTATAATGCCTTTAAGCTCTGATTTTGTAACATAATAAGAAATTTAATAAGGAATTCGGGCCTGAGATTGAATGGTGTCCCTGGGTTCGCTTTACTTCTCGCATCTAAATCCTTTTTAATAAGGAATGTTCACAATTAATCTGAACCATGTCATAAAGCTGGAATGGATAAAATGGTCGCGTCCATCAGATTGCAAAGGGGGAAATGTAGTCCGATTAACATACCTTAATGAAATCGAATTGAATTGAATGAAACCCTTGCATTTGTAATTCCTCATGTCCAAAATGGGTTGCATGGATATTTGAGCTCCCGATAGGACTTGCTATGTGATTAACCAAACTAAATCATTTTGGGTAAAACCAATATTAGTAGATTTATGTGCTTTAATCAAATCAGATTACTAGTTAGTCAGATTATCGGACCTAAAGTTGTAAGTTTTAACGCTATTAACCTGTATTTATTAACCTAGGCTGAGTCTGTAAATAGAATTCATCACCTAGTCATGGATAAATCTAAAGCTAGATCTTTGAATAAATATGCTTAAGGAAATTTAAAATGTTTTGGAACATATCAGATGTTAACCAAACATAGGTTGTCAAAAAATTAATGAGTTTTTCTCCTCTCTTGCTTTCTAATCTCCTGATGATGGAGTGTGATCCGAAACGTTGAGGGAAAAACTATCACACAATTTAATCCTAAAGTACTCATACAATATTATGGACTGTGGAAATCTGATGTCTATCATAATTTTCGAGTAGCAAGGAGAAGAAGAGTGTTACATACTGGTATCAGAGAAAAGGTTTAAAAATCGTTGGTCTTATAGGTCTACTAAGATAGATGATCATGATGGAATTAATTGCTTGGATATTTAATTGACTGAAACGGTGACTTGCATATGATCAAGTTGGAAGTATTTCTTTCCAACAGACTTGAGATCCAGATGGAACATCGTGTATTTGTACACCCAGATTCCACAATTTATTATGAGCATGAAATGACTGCTTCATAGCTTTATGAATTATAGTTATGCATTAATTTTATCATGCTACCATGGGATTTTTGTTGTTGATTGAAAGCGGGGAATGTTCTACAGATCAAGGTGTTTGCCAAGGAAAATGACCAGTGCAACTGGAGAGGTAATGTGTGGACTAGAAAGAGAAACTAGTTGAAACTCCAACCGTGGGTTTATTGGGAAAAATGAAGTATAGACATTATTGTTTTTAGAGGTGAGGGAAGAAGAAGAATGGTATAGCTACAGCTAGATATGAACTACTCCGTTATTAAATGTGCCAAGAAGGATGTTTAGATTATGACGATGATTACCAGAAACTTATGATGATGATTACTAGAAACTAGTGAAGAAAATCCAACTTCAATTCGATGAGTATGGATTCAGCCATTCTACATTAAATATCGCTAAAGTTTCCAAAATACAATGTAACAAAAGAAATCCCTTAACTTCATATATATATATATACCCTACAATCAACGATTTGAATCTATAAAAAATTACTCTTGATATATCATAAAATGCTTGTGACTTTGCTACCGTGATCTATTTGACAAACCCTTGAAGAAGTGTTATAATCTTGACGATGCAAGGAATTTCATAATACTAAGTGTATTCTTCTAAAAATTTCAAATTAATTATTATTGTTTCACCAAATCCAGCCAAGAATCAACCATGGAAAGCAACCTACTGTCCATCATCTAAGTAAGCTAAGGTGTGTTTGTTACCGATTTCTCATTTACTTTTTTCATTTTCGTTATTTTCATTTATATTTTACATGTGTTTCATAAGGCACTCTATCTTGTCACACTATGACAAGTGATGAGCGTTATGATGCATATAATTCACCTAAGAATGACATCGATATCATTTTGCTTTGGTGAGACTGATTAGTCCAATCCTCCATGTCTAGAATAGTGGGGACGGCATTAATATATTATCAAGCAATATATTGACTTCCATGATTGCCTTCCTCATAACACCCCATGTCATTCTACATTTTGCCAATATAGAGTCCACTTCTATCACCTTGATAACCTTTTACAATCCTTATATTAAATTCATGATACAGACAACCTTATCAACACCCTTATACACTTTAAGAACTCTTTTGCCACAAAAGTATGCTTGGATAACATCACCATCTATGGAAAATGATGTTCAACTACTTTTTGCTGACATTACCATCTATGAAAACCGATGCCAATAATTTTGGATATGATTGTTTTTAGGGTTGAGAACTATATTTAGGATGTTTAATATCACTTCCAACAATACAATTGAACCGTTTATGCTTGTAGTTCTTGGTAACAAGAACTTCCTCAGTGATAGATGTATTAGATGCAATGTAATGTCATGCTCAATCAACGCCTCAGTTCTACCCCAAATTTATTATGAGCATGAAATGACTGCTTCATAGCTTTATGAATTATAGTTATGCATTAATTTTATCATGCTACCATGGGATTTCTGTTGTTGATTGAAAGCGGGTAATGTTCTACAGATCAAGGTGTTTGCCAAGGAATATATTGACTTCCATGATTGCCTTCCCTCATGTCCAACCCTCCATGTCTAGAATAGTGGGGATGGCATTAATATATTATCAAGCAATATATTGACTTCCATGATTGCCTTCCTCATAACACCCCATGTCATTCTACATTTTTCCAATATAGAGTCCACTTCTATCACCTTGAATACCTTTTACAATCCTTATATTAAATTCATGATACAGACAACCTTATCAACACCCTTATACACTTTAAGAACTCTTTTGCCACAAAAGTATGCTTGGATAACATCACCATCTATGGAAAATGATGTTCAACTACTTTTTGCTGACATTACCATCTATGAAAACCGATGCCAATAATTTTGGATATGATTGTTTTTAGGGTTGAGAACTATATTTAGGATGTTTAATATCACTTCCAACAATACAATTGAACCGTTTATGCTTGTAGTTCTTGGTAACAAGAACTTCCTCAGTGATAGATGTATTAGATGCAATGTAATGTCATGCTCAATCAACGCCTCAGTTCTACCCCATTCAAATTCCCAAAGGGCATTGTCTTACCATTGAAGTCTTGTGATCTATAAGGCCCAACTTTTTTGTGATCTCTAAGGTGATCTCTATGTCTGCATTGAATTAGTTTAGACTCATGTATACTCTACATGCCAAGTTATATTTAGACATGCTTTTATCTTGATATTGATCCAGTTACTGGGATTACTAATTAAATTAAAGTTATCTACAAAGGTTGATATCGATTAGACCTACATTTGATTTAGAAAGCTAAGTTTCAATTAGGTTGAATATCACGCTTCCTTTTGAAATCAAAGATTGAATGTGTGCCAAAATTAGATACTTGCCTATATTGTGTCTAAATGTTTTTGAATGACATGTTGGTGATCATGCTTTGTCTATTTATACCATGGATATATTTGATGTGTGAATTAAGTGTGCAAAGCATAGATGGAGTCAAGTAGAGAAATGAGAGGTGATACGCAGTGCCAAACCACACAAATCGTGTGCCATGTGTTGTGAACCGTAGACATACATACCACTTGAATTTGAGTCTTGTTGTTGCTAGATCATGTGTTGGTATCTCAAACCTCATGTATGCAACTAGCCTTAAAACTTTAGTGTTTGACTTATCCTTCTATTGTAAATCTTTCTCGGACTTTGGCTTAATCTAATTTCGTTGTGTTCCTTGTTCCAATGATGGGCCTTATTTAGACTTCCTTCTTTTTTTAACTCGGTCACATGTTTTGGGCATCTTCTCTTGGTTTCATTTTTCCTTTAGCCGTGGGTATATTAATTTTAAATGTTTATTACCTTTGGATGTGCAAGGGTATGGTTGGTCATGAGGCTAACCTGAGTCTTCACATCAAGGTTTTTCTTTGAATGTAAAGGTAGGGCGATGGAGTGTGGTGTGCCTCTCATTTGGACAACATTTTGCCCAAAACGGAGGTGTAATCTTTGCAAAGTCAGTGGGATTCAAGGAACTTAAGTTCCTAGGACTTAGTGTGCTTTTATTTTCCTTCACAGGTTATTCTAGGCCTTGTGGGTGGTTTCCTTTTATGTTTTCTCTTTGGGTTTCATACCTTAGTTTTCTCAAATCCTAAGAATGATTTACGTCTTTATATTGACTCCTTCCTTGCCTAGGGACCTCTGCATTGTTATTTTCTCCCCATGAGTTGAGTTGGCTTTTAGGGTGACTATAATAATCATATCTACCACCATTATTGTCGATAGGTCAATGGAGTGGGTGACCTTCCATAGCATCAATGTGAGGAGCGATCTTGCCCACATGAGAGGATAGTGCCTACAAGAATTAAATGGGATTGAAAGAAGTTTGGTGGGAAGGATAATTGTGCAGCTTTACCTTGGAGGGTGGGATGACATTGGAATCCTTTTATCTAGCAATTTGTCTCTTAAGAGGGGGACCACATTTTTTTAGAGAATGGAATGGTGTGAGGCATTCACTGTGTCTATTTTTGTGATTGTGATTCCTTTGAGATATCTAGAGAGAGGTGTCAATTTGGGGAAATAAAGTTTTTAAAGAGTGTTGTGGCCATGGATTCCATGCACTCAACTCTCATGTCAAACAATAGTTTATCCCTTAGTTTTATTTGATATTCTAGAGAGATTTAGGTCGTTCCCAACAACATGAAATATAGACGAGTTAAGAAGTGGCGGCCTAATGTAAATTCTCAAAGTCTAAAAATGCATGAATTTCTCTTGATAATGAAGACAAACTATCTTTTGGCAGGTTCTTTTGGCTATGGCATTGGGACAAGACTGAGAGAGTTTTGTTGGGAAAGTTGCTCTTTATCATTAGCAAATTTAAAGGACAACTATTGAGGATCGGCTTGTAAAGGTAGCAATGTTGATTTGGGGAAGCGACATGCAGATCTGTGGGAATGTTCCAATCTAGTTTGGAGCTATGTGGTGGTTATGCCAAGAGTATTAATGCACTAAAGTTGGGAGTGTCGACTAGATCAATAAGCGCTTAAGAAAAGCCTCATTTATAGGAACATGCAAGGGCCAAGAAATCTATAAGGTTGTGTTTTCTTTTCCTTTCTACATACTTGTTTTGCATATGTGTCTTTCTTGTTGTGTGCTAAACTCACGGAATTGTCTCTAAGGTGTTGGTTTACTTTTTGGTTTGTTTTGTTTTCTATGAAATTTGATTGCATTGCCCAACTTGTGTATAATCCCATACAATTATACAACTTGCTTTTGTTTTGGGGATGAAGTGAGTTAGTAACCATAAGGGTTTGTGAAACATGAAATCTGCATGAATGGGCCAAAAAACCCTAAGCAAATGCACCCAATCACCTTTGTTTATGATAGGAAATTATTATTATTATCTTAAGGGACACTAAGGATAGGACCTTGCAGCTAGTGTCTATTATGTAATATATCTATATGTTAAGGGTTGAGGGGACATGCCTATAACCATTGTTATTGTGTGATACTTTGACCTACTAGGGGGAGCTTGAGTGGATAGGCTCCTTGTTTTTAAGATACTCTATGGCAAAAAAAATCCAAGAAGTTGGGCCTTGTGGTTACCTAGTGTTGGTTGCATTAAATCTAAATAATCTATATGGGAATAATACCATTCCTTCATCTCACTATAAGAGTTTGAGATAAACTCATTTAGTTGTATATTTTTATTAATTGATATCTTGACATTACTTTGTGAGATTATGGTAGGATGATGTAGGAGCATCGATCTCCCTCTCAATTTTGGAGTGTTTTGTTTGTTTCTTGTATCTTTTCCCAGTCTTTATACTTGTTTTTGCTTGCTTATTGCCTTGTAGCTCCATCTAGGAGGTTTTGTGTCGCCTTGCCTACTTGTGAATTGTTTTACAAGTCATGCTATGACTACAAGGTGTTGGAGTGAATCTTGGACACACTATTTTTACAAACTTTCATCGATTTGTAAAAAGAGGGAAAACAAGATTCAGCATTTTTGGAATTAGTTTTGTTTTCCTTTTGGCCACGGTTTTGTCTGTGTTGAGGACAGTTTTTGCATTAGTGGGAGACAGCAATTAGGGATTGGAATCCTTCTGAAAAGAAAGGCAAAAAAAAAAGAAGAAAAACAGTTCCAGAAGCTCGTAGGAAGTCTGAGAGGAAGCAGAACGAAGTGAAAGGAATTGAAGACTGGTAAAAACAAGAGACAGATACCAGGTTGCATAGAAAGATTGCAACACAGCAAAGCAGGGACAGTTCGTATAGCTATTGTAGGCTCGAGTTTTGGGACGAAATCAGTCCCTTCTACGTGGTTTTGTCACTTTCTGCAGGTGCAAACGAAGCTGTTGGCAGTGAAATCTTGCCATGTTTTGTAAGTTGAAGCTCCTCCATGAGGGTATGAGGTGAAAGCCTCTGTCGTTGCAATGTCTTCATATCATAAAGTGGAGTTATTTCCAATAAAAGATATCATTTAGTACGGCATTTCTCTTTGTGTAGCAGAATTATGAGGTGTCACCACAGTGAAAGGCATTGTAAATTGGTGTTTGTCACCGTTTAACAGCACACTTTATATATAATCACTGTTGTAACTGTTTTTACGGCAGAAAGAAACCACATTTGGGAAGATATCTAGTGAGAGAACGTTTTAAAGGCAGAAAGAGCTCTGAGTTGGAGTGTATTAGGTCTCAAACAATCCCATACCTGACTGTCCTGCAGATTTAACTACTTTTTAATGATAGACATCAAATTTCCAGAGTCCATAATGAATAAAGATAAATTGTTTTAGGATTTAACTGTGTGTTTTTTTTTCCTCAACGTTTCGGATCATACTCCATGATCCATCATCAGGGGAATAAAGAGCAAGAGAAGAGAAAGTGAGGTAATTTGCAGAATAAGGCAGTCATCAGGAGAATAAATCTAAAAGGAGGAAAAATGAGCCGACTGCATAAAGGAACAGAAAGATTTGTTCTTCTCTTTACCTCCTTTTTTGTCTTGTTTTCGCCTTTCCCCTAATTTATATAAAATTCTCTTATCTGAAAATTTTCTCTTCTGTTCTTTTTGTATTTGTTCTTTTTGTATTCTTCATTTTTTCATTGTTTCGGTTCTTCTCATTTTCAATTTTTCTTGTTTCACTTTTCATTTTTCTTTTTCTTTTATTTTTGCCCTTGCTCCTTCTTTTTATTTTTTATTTTTTATTTTATTTTTATTTTTAGTTTCCTCTCTCTCTTTTTTCTTGTAATTTCCTTCTTTGTTTTTTGAATTTTTCTTACTCGTTCTCTGTCACTCTTCTCCTCTCTTATCTCTATTTTTGTTCTGATCTCTGTTCCCCTCTTTTATTTTATTGTATTGTGTATTTCTTTCTTCTAATTTTTTATCCTGCCCCCGTTTATATTTTTTACATTTTATTTTATTTTTTAGACTTTTTAGACCTTTATTTCTTGACTCGTTTCCTCCTTAGCTTTCTCTTTCTATTGTTTTTTTATTTTTATCGCATGGATCCTCCCTCTTTCCACTTTCTTTCATCTATTAGATTGCACCGTTGAACCTAGATAGGTTATCTTTTTATAATATTCTATTCTTTCAGCTTCAAAAAAATTGTATTTTCCTTGTTCTAATTCCTCTTTTTAATTCTTTTTGGCCCATTGTTACTTTCTTTCTATATTTTGTTTCAATTTTTCTCTTCAAGTTATTTCGTGAGTTTTTCTCTTTGTTCTTTCTTGGTCATCTGCCCATTTGTTATGTTTACTTTATTTTTCTTTCCTTTAATTGTTGATAGTTGTCTTTTTCTTCTCTTAATTTTTATCTTTTTATTTGTGTTTCATCCTTTGTATTTTATTTTTCTTTTTATTTTTTTCTTTTTATTTTTCTTATGTTCTTAATTTCTTTGTTATTCCCCTTGGCTTTCTTCTTTGGTTAGTTTTTGTTAGCTTTTGCTAGTTTTCTGTTGTTTAGATAGATGTCAATTGGTTCCTTTCTCCTCATTTGAATCCTTGATTCCCGCACCACCCTATCTCTCTCTCCCCCTTTTTAAACTGCCTTGTTCTTCAAATTACCTCACTTTCTCTTCTCTGGCTCTTTATTCTCCTGATGATGGATCATGGAGTATGATCCGAAACGTTGAGGGAAAAAAACACACACAGTTAAATCCTAAAGCAATTTATCTTTATACTTTTTAATGATCTTTTGTGTAATTGAATCCTCTGTTTTCTACAATTACCTGTTGCAAGAGACTATACATTAGTTTGAGAACTCTATAAACCTGTGAATACCCTATTAAGAAGCATAGAATCATTGATTATCTCTGTGTCAACTCAGACAGAGCTTAGTGATTGTTTCTTTAGTCCTCTACCTTTGCATTGGACAGTAACTAAGTAATCTTGGTCGATTGTTGTCATCATAGGATTACTCTATATATCAATTATGTTGTTTGGTACTTAGACATCTCCTAAATTGAGAGTGGTTAGAAACTATAAGGCTTGATGAAACCAAGGTAGAGAAGAGCACCTTCCTCACTTGACTCCTAAAGAGGACTTGTTAAGCCATAACGTGGAGTTTATTGTGATACGGAATCATGAGAAATATTATGTTTTGAGATGAGGTGTAAACTACTCGTTAATGAATCATTTGCATATTTATGTACTACTTAATTATCGGGTTTCATATTGATGAAATTATGTAGTGAACATGTATTAAAAGGGTTGTGTAATGTCCCCTTTTTGCAAGTCAATATTCTCCTTACCTTGCACACAATTTCAACTCACAAAAAGAGAACATTAGTATATTTTCATTTAAAGCCACATATAATAACATTGCCTTTTTTCTTTCTATGATCAAATATCAACTCATAACTTAATTCATCATGGATTACTATCAATACACATTGCTATGATCAAAGCTATGATTACTTTCAGATGTAATTCAGTATTATTATTCTATGATCATTTTCTATGTATATCACTATTATGAATCTATAGTTACTTTCAATGCATATCATTATTGCTAATCTTCTGATTACTTTCAATGCCCATTATCTTTCACTCACATTTCACAAGTTAATCTTATGATCACTATTCATATGCCTTGCATATCATTAACATTTCACATGTTACTTTCATGATCATCATCAATATGCCTTGCATATTCTTATCATGACATTTCACATGATCTATGATTTTCATCAATATACATTGTAATCTATTTATTTATTCATGTCATTTATTAACAACCTATGGGAGATTAGGGGAGAGTTACCGTTATCCACTATGGGGCTCTAATGTCTCTATCCTTAAACTCAATATGGTATCCTTCATACGTTAGAGTCAAGGACTCTTGAGACTCCTTGGTACTCTTATGATGCCTTACATCAAGTAACCAAGGCCTATACATCACTATCCTTGCACTATGGGTACCTTATACCTCATGTGACAAGGCCTCTATGTGATAAGCATCCTTTGCATCATGGGTACCTTATACCTCATGTGACAAAGGCCTTAATATTACCCGTGTGGCCTCTTGGTACTTTTCATTTCACCTCTCATATGAGGTTAGCAAATCACATATCATTATACATAATTGTTTACAAGATGAATCACTTGAATTATTGCATAATAGATATATTATAAATGATCATTCTATATGACTATTTACATTTCATTATTCATGATGATTATATCATCATGGATAATGGAATGTACATATTGCATTACTAAGAATGGTTGTGCATAAATCAAGGTTATCATAACAGATGCATTTATGAGAACAAGCATATGATTGATGTTCATAAATTAGAGATATCATAATCTATACATTTATGAGAACAAGCATATGATTGTTCATAAATCAGATTTTATCATAACTGATACAAAATACATTATTATGAGCAATGAGTATGACTAACTACACATTATATTGTCAGCAATTGATTGTATAAGAACAAATGCTATCATAGTCATGAATGAAATAGAAATAACAATTTCTTCATACCTGGGCCAGTATGACAGCCGATCAGACAAAGAGAATAAGAATAATATGAAGATGCTTACCCTTTCTTATAATAATTGTTGTTGCTGAATATATATATTCTTCTTCGGTCTCCCTTCTTCCCCCCTTTATTCGCTGATTCATTGATCAATACTTTATATCCAGTGGAGGGTTACTTCTTTATCAAGAGGCATTGTTATGATGATCGCCACTCTTCATTTTATTTGCATCGCTTGTATTAAGCATAACTTTATATCAACCGGTCATACATTTTAGTAAACACTCCTTAAATAAGGATCGTATCATAATAGTCTTAAGTACTTTAATATAATGAATCGCTAATTATTAATCGCTATTACTAGTTTTTTATTTATTTGCATTGTCTTAATAAATCTGATCGCTGCATAAGTTAATGATGTTCATTCTAGTTATATGTGATAGACGATATCCTTTGTCTTTGCTTATGAAGTCAGCCTTAATATTAAGCAATGTTTTTTTTTTATTAAATATTTATTTTAAATCTGATGTAATCTAATTTTCATCAAAAAGTGGCGCTGTCTAAATGCTCCCTCATTTTCCTTTAGGAGATCCAAAACATATGCAAGCTTATGACTTGGCTGAAATATTACTTTTAACTTTGTACAGTTGGTGTGGGAACGGTCAGCACCTGACAAAGAGTCAGAATTTGTCTCCAAAAGGGAAGACAAGAGATTCCACCTTATTTCATAAACTTCTCCATATGTATATTTTATATTTACATATTAATATATGTTTATTTATATTATATATTTTATATTATTATAATAATATTATATCATGATTATTATAATAATATTTAAATTCATATTTGTATTTTTCATCCTTTCTTGAGTAAGACTTTTGTCTTATATGCTTATGTAAATATATTTATTCTTTATTTATATATTTATATTATGTAATACTTATATCTTATATATTATATATTATAATTATATTTATCATTTATAAATATAATAATGTATTCTTGTTAATAATTTATATTTCAATATAATAATTATTTTATATTATTTAATATAATATTATTGCTTAATATTATATTAGAATAATATTCATATAATAATATTATTTAATATAATAATCTTATATGCGAAAAAATGTGAAAAAGAGCAGAACTCCCACGACAAAACCACAATGACAATAGTTTCAGAGCTGAAGATAGGGCGGAGCTCCCTAGCAACGATCTGCCATGGAAGGAGAAGAGGATTTATGGGGGCTGGGCTCCCCCTCCACAACCCCACATGGAACAACGCTGGCAAGTTGTGAGGAGGAGGAAATCGCAGTGGGGAAACAGGGCAGACCATGCTTCAAGAAGGAATGACCAAGCCAGGGCATCTGGGATTTGGGCTATCCCAATTACTTCAGCAATCCCATCATTCGCAACTGCAAAAAACCGAACTTCAATAGGTAGGGAAAGAAGCCATACTGCTCAATTCCTCCCTACGGTCTCTAAACCTATCCTTCAAAGGCAACAAGTTGCGGAGGGTTCCTCAAAACCGGCCCCTAGGATCTCTCATCCGAAGCCTTCTTTAAGCAATACGGTGATTCCAAGAGTACCCCCCCATCAATCAATTACCCAAAACCCTAATTTCAAAATTACCACGGCCAACATTCGAAGGAGGGGCAATAACCAGTTTGCAACTCAAGAGCAGGCAATCTCCAATCCCCCTTGGTCAAGGCTACAAATGAATTCAAGGCAGTATCAAAATCCCGAGACCGTGGGTAAGAAAGCTTTGGTAAATATTAGCAGTATCTACGCAGATGGTCTGGGGAATCATTGTAGAACCCATGGCTTCTTTATACGGTGGTGTGGGATTGGGCAACCTGTGAAGGAAATTGCGAATTGGGTCCAAACCCTCCTCAAAGATCAGGTAAGTATCACTATCACTTCCGAAGATTTCATTTTCATTGATTGCAAAAATGTAGACCTTAAAAAATAAATTTTAAATAGTAGAAGATTGTTCTTCAAAGGGTATAAATTCGAATATGTAGACTGGCAACCGAATTTTGACCCCAGTAAAATGAAACTTAAAGTTGCCAGATGGGTCAAACTACCAAATCTCCCGGTTGAGCTCATCCACAGCGAAATCCTAAGGGAGATAGGTAATCACCTGGGAGAATTCATAACAATTGAAAAGGACTTCTTAATCCATTCAGATGTTCTCCTGTCAGTAAAAATGGATATAAGCATCAAAAACATCGAACCTCTTGAAATTAACACAAATATGGCTAATTATAGTATCCAACCAGTATTTCACCAGGGTCCTCCCCCCAGTAATACAATCAATAGTACTTCAAAAAGACTGTCCAACAAGAATCCCATTCCCCAGCCGTCGAGTGTCAACATTAGTTTTAATGATAACAAGGGTTTATAGTGGACTATCAAAGAACCAAACCTTCGACCCTTAGTGGCAGAAGGGATTTGGCTGGACAAACTCAGAACCCGAGTATGGTAAAAGCTCCGCCCAAAAAAAGCCCTAAACCTTCCCAAAATACCATAAGAAATAACCAGAGTCAGAATCAGGATCTCATTTTACAAAACTTTAACCTCACACAGGAAAACACAGGCCAAGAAACATACGCAGCAGCTAAGTCTCCAGAGCCCATTATAAACCTCAGATAGACGAAGGTAGGAAGGAGCTTGAAGAGGGAGAAGTCCCTGATGAAGAAAACAGAAATAATATTCCTCCAGCAGAGGAAGGCAAAATAGAACAAGAGGTATTTGAGACCCAAGAATGGGTCCCCAACACTTATGAAATAGAGGAAAAACATAAGGAGACTGGATATCAAAAGATAACCACAGATATGGTCAGCCATAGGGAGCTAGAAGAGATATGCAATGAGATCCTTGATGAGGCATTAGAGGAAGTAGTAATTGAAGAGGCAAATAAAGAGAAGGAAAAGCTAATCTCCAAGATCCTAGAACTTGAAGAATGGGAGAAAAGGCAGGATAATAATAAAGAGAACCCAAAAGAATAGGGAGATAGAGAGTTAGAGGAAGCAGACCCAAAGCTAGGAATTGCAATAACCGATTTCAGTAAGGAGATTCCTGATTGTGCCAAAAGCAATAAAAAAAGGGGTAGGAAATCATGTTTGGAACTAAGAGAGAAAGCAGGTGAGGCAAATGATCAGACCAAGATAACATCACTTTTTAATGCAGGGAAGGGGAAGTACCTTCCTGAGGCACCATGAAAGTCTACACTTGGAATGTTAGGTGTCTCAAGCCCCTAACAAACAGCGAATCTTAAAACGTTGTATAACCAACACAAAACCAGATATTCTAATACTACAAGAAACTAAACTTAATAAAGAAGAGATAGATGCTCTAAATAAGAAGCTAGGAATATGGGAGCTAGCAGGAGTTCCAGCTGAGGGTGCTTTAGGAGGCCTTGGGGTAATCTGGGATCCAAGAGCGGTTTCATTCTCAGTAATAAGCTGCAGGAAGAACTGGATGGCTGGGAATGTCAGAAGCATCAAAAGCAATCTACACTTTTATCTCCTTAACATTTATGGCCCATCTCAGACCTAGGATAAGAGAGTAGTCTGGACAGAAATAGAACAATTTTTGGGAACTTTACAAGATCAAGTATGCATTCTGGGTGGAGACTTCAATGCGATTTTGGATCCTAAAGAAAAACTGGGAGGTCATGTAAGGTTATCTACAGCAACGAAAGACTTTAAAGAATGGGTTCAGAAGAACAATTTATTGGAAGTTAAAACTGCTCAGGAAGGTTTTACATGGAACAATAGAAGAGAAGGTTTTAGCAATATTGCAGAAAAACTTGATAGATTCTTGTTAAGAGGTAATTGGGCCCACTTCCCTTATTTTTTGACGATAGAGATCTTACCATACTCGGGCCCTGATCACTACCCAGTTCAGTTGAGTATCTCAGAAGATTGCCAACCTAAACGTTGCCCCTTTAAATTTGAAAAAATGTGGGTCAAAGATAACAACCTTATCACCCTAATTGAGCAATGGTGGAAAGAAACTAGAATATCTGGATCTAATCTTTTTTGTTTAGTATCTAAATTGAAAATTAGTAAATGTAAGCTTCTAAGCTGGAACAAAACTAACTTTGGTAATATCTTTGAGTCCAAAATAGAAAAAGAACTAGAAAACCTAAACAGAAACGTGATTATCAGAGGAATGGACGTTGAATCATATTCAAAAGAAAAACAGCTGAAAATTGAATATGAAGATATCCTAGCCAAAGAGGAAATCTTTTGGCGCCAAAAGTCAAGAGAACCCTGGCTGGAAGAGGAAGACAAGAACACTAAGTTCTTTCATAACAGCACCAAAGCACGTAGAAACGTAAATAGAATCCTCAAAATAAAAGATACGAATAATGTTTGGATCGAAGATCCTCATCAAATTGCACGTGAAACGGTTAGGTACTTTGAAAATATTCTTAATAATCAGGAAGGATCGAATTGCCTGCACCAACAAACCATTCTGGAAGATATTCCAAGGATTATTTCAGAGGATCAAAACAAAGCTCTCAATGGTAAATTTACCAAAACGGAGGTAGAGTTGGCAATCTCTCAAATGCAACTAGATAAAGCACCTGGTCCCGATGGCTTCCCAACTTTCTTCTTCCAGAAATGTTGGCACTTCATAGGAGATGAAGTAGTCGAAGCACTAGAAGGGGTAAGAAATTCGGGAAGTATTCTCAAAGAGGTAAATAACACTTTTCTTACACTCATTCCAAAAAAAGAGAAACCAGAAAGTCTAGGGGATTTGCGGCCTATATCTTTGTGTAATACTATTTATAAAATCCTCACTAAAACCCTGGCTAATAGGATTCAGACTGTTCTTCCAGATTTAATTAGTGACGAGCAAACAGGGTTTGTTCCGGGTAGATCTATATTTGATGGAGCTATAACAACCCAAGAAGCCATCCACACCATACAGCAAAACAAAAAACCTAGTATGCTAATTAAACTGGATATCAGTAAGGCCTATGATAAGGTAGACGGGCGTTTCCTTTGCAAAACCCTAGAGGCTTTTGGTTTCACCAAATAGTGGATAAACCTCATTTACGCATGTATTTCTAATCCTAAGATATTAGTTTTAATCAATGGAACTCCAGAAGGTTTTTTTAGCATCTCGAGAGGATTGAGACAAGGGGATCCCATTTCCCCTTTTCTCTTTATTATAATGGCATACGTATTAGGGAGAATGATCTCCAAGGCCAGGGAAGAAGGGAAGATCCAAGGTATCAAAATTACTTCCGGTGTCGATCCCACAACCCATCAACAGTTTGTAGATGACACTATGCTCTTCGTAATGGGGAGCATAGAAGAAGCTAGGGCATTCAAAAATATCCTGAACTCCTATTGTAGGGCCTCTGGACAGGTGGTAAATGCTGATAAATCAGCAATTTGTTTTTTCAACACGGATCCTGAAACTGAAAAAGAAATATGCAGAATACTATCTTATAAAAAAGGGGAAATGCCTTGTAAATATCTAGGCATACCTCTGGGTAAAAGCAATAAGACTAATGATCTATGGGATCATATTACTTCTAAGATCAGGAATAGAGCAGAATCTTGGAAAGGCAAATGGCTCTCCTCAGCAGACAAAGTGACAATGTTACAATCGGTTCTCTCAGCTATCCCAATATACCAATTATCCTGTATGAATCTTCTAGTAGGTAAACAGGATGAAATCAACAAAACTCTAAGAACTTTCCTATGGCAAGGTTCGGAGGATAAAAAGAAAATGGCACTTGTGGCTTGGGACAAGATTTGTAGACCAAAAGAGGAAGGAGGCCTGGGCTTTAAAAACTTCAGAGAACAGAGTAAGGCTTTAAGTGCTAAACTTGTATGGAAAATGTATCAGCAGCCCGATTCAAAGTGGGTTAAAATCCTTATAAACAAATATCTTAGAGGGGAGGAACCGGCATTCCTTTTTAGAATGGCTAACCCACCTAAAGGATCTCGCCTCTGGAATTTTATGATGGACTGTAGGAAGCTCATAATGGACAAATTGACTTGGAGTTTAGGAGACGGGAACCAAGCACTTTTCTGGGACGACTCATGGGGTGGGTATGAGGCGATAAGCAGCTTGGATAACTTAGAGAATGCCAAAAGGATACTAGAATCCCACTAGGGGAAATATGTAAAAGATTATATAGATTTTCCCAATCATGAGGAGAATAGGGGGTGGAAATGGAAACCCCTGGATAATATGAACATTCCGGATAATGAGAAAAAGAAACTACTTGATATCCTTAGCAAAAGGAGGGTATCTCTCAAAGGAGACTTAGACAGATTAGTTTGGGATGGGGCTAAATCAGGAAATTATAAAACCAAGGATGATTACAAAACTTTAATCAGACAGCAACTAAGACCAAAATCAGAGTTACCACTGAGACTGTGTTGGGATAAGAACTGTCTCCCAAAGGCTGGGTTGTTTGCTGGGATGGCCCTGCAGAAAAAAATCCTAACGGCGGATAGGTTCACCAAGATGGGATATGAGGGGCCTAGCAGATGTCCCCTTTGTGAAGAGGATCAAGAAACAGCAGACCATATTCTCCTCAATTGTCAATTTTCTAATAAATGTTGGAATTGGCTAAGCAATAAGATGGGATGGATTACTGCCATGCCTAATAACATTCTGAACCTTTTCCAATGCTGGCCTGAGACTCACAAACAAAGCATCTACCATATGCTATGGACAATTTCCCCTTCGATCATGGTTTGGGAGCTATGGAAAGAAAGAAATAGAAGAATCTTTAAAGATAGAAAAATGACTTTTGGTCAGCTAATAATTAAAATTGAGGCCATTATAATAGAAATAGTCAATAGTAGGATTCTAAATAACTCCAAAAAAAATCCACAATGACGCACTGGGATGAAAAGATGCGGGGGAGATGGGCAGGTCTAAAACTTCCCTCCTTTGTGGGACCAGGTAACCACAACACCAACAAGAGAAAGGAATGTAAGTGGCAACCTCCTAAAGAAGGGTGGTTCAAGCTAAATTTTGACGAGGCATCTAGGGGCAACCCGGGAGTCGCAGGAATAGGTTGTGTAATCCATGATTCAGAATCTAGAGAAATGGCAACCTTAGCCAAACCCCTAGGAGAAACAACAAACAATATAGCAGAATTAACTGCCCTGATTGAAGGTCTAAGAATCTGCAAAGACATGAAAATTGAAAAATTAGAGGTCGAAGGAGACTCCACGATCGTCATTAATGGCTTACAAAAAGGGAACATGCCTAATTGGAGACTGAACTCCCTGTTGGCTAATGCCCTCGACATCATTGCTTCTTTAAGGAGGTGCACATTCAAGCACACTTACAGATAGGGTAATAGCAAAGCAGACTCTCTTGCCAACAAAGGGGCGGATGGTCTCTACCTATCTACTAGAGCTAACACCGTTGAAGTATTATCAAAATCAAACTGAAACTTTGGAGGAAAGTTATTTTGAGGCCAATCAGTTCATCACTTGGTCTAATAACACACCACGGAGGGTGAACAAACTCTGAGCATCTTCAAATTTTCCACCCTTTAGACAGCAAGGGAGTATAATAGAGCAATTAAGAACACTTCTCAGATCCCCAACCGGTTAGGTAGATCTCAGACCCTTTCTAGTCAGGTATAGATTACTCCAAATTAAAGATTTGAAGTCTGATAGCGATGGGAAGTCCATTCATTCAAATTAACTAAGAGTTCAAATCAGACTTCTTTATAACAGGGGGCAAAGCATATTAAGAACTATGGTAATTTAGAGATCCCAAATTGCCCAAACAATTTTTTCGATGTTGGGGAGAAATATTGATCCTGTATCCCTTGAACTCATTTTCAACTCCTTGTTTCTACTCTCATACTTAGCTTTTATTTCCTATTCACATGCCCCAATGACTTATATTTACTACGAACCTTTACATCTCTTACAGAAGCAAAGATTTCAATTTTGAGCTACAATAGCATGTCAGAACTGTGATAGCAAAGATGTAGGGACTTCGTAGGGTCTTATTTCCTCTATAAGAATTTTTTCTTCTATTCAAACGATGATATAATTAAACTTTTTATTAGCTTAATGCCTGCCCTTAAAGACATTATCAAAGGGTTAAAAATCTTTATCAGAACTTAGTACAGAGAAAGCAATTGATTCCACATATAAAGTCTAAGAGAAGAGCTATCTACTTAAATCCATTCAGGAATGTACAGACAAGCATTCTCTTAACTATCCTTTTCCTTTAAACCAGTGTGATTCCCGCCTGGATCTTCTATCATTCTACCATTCGAAACTCATAATGCTTTCAGAATCAGGATTTTAAGTTTTGGCCATATTCATATTAAAGTCTGGTTGAAACTATAATAATAGAGGAAGAGTAAAGGACCTCGCAGGGTCCATTCATATTTGTTTTATACGACCTTCTTCATATTGCTCTAGCAACAAACAAATCCATCTCAGAGTTGTAATAAACATATATGCATCAGAAATCCCTGTGTATCAACTTTTGTATATGCATTTGGGACACACATACAAGTGCGGACTCCATCAGGTCTATAAAATAAATTGGATTTTAGATCCATCCTTGTATATTTTCCTGCATCCTCCTTTTGTATATCGCATACATATCTTTTGTATATCGGATACATTTTCTTCTGTATACAAGAGCGGGCCTGACTAGGTTTATGAAATGAATTGAAATCACCTTCGAATCCACATTTGTATCACCTTCTTGTATATCGAATGTATGTGTTTTATATACAATAGCAGACCCCAACTAAAATTCACAATATTTAATTTGTCATTCAAATCCAGGTTTGTATAAACTTGTATATCCATTGGAAATGGGGCCCACATAGGTATCTTGGGTGTTTCGTGCATTTGTATATACATTTCCTTTGTTTCTCATATGCATTTGTCTTTGTATCTTGTATACATACATCGCAATATACAATCACGGACTTCAAATAAAGTTCTCAAAATTTAAACTTTCTAACTGGGTCTGGATTTGTATGTATCCATTTGTATCACCTTTTTATATCATATGCATACACTTTTTATACAATCGCGGACTTCATTGGATTTGTGAAATGAATTGGAATTATCTTTGGATCCTCTATTGTATGTATCTTGTTGTATTACATTTTTGCATATCATATACAAACGTCTCCAACATACATACATGGTCCCCACCCGGTATATATATCTCCAATTATGTCGGGTTTTGTATATTATTCTCTTGTATATTTTCTTTGTATATTGTTGTTTGTATGTTATCTTGTATAAGCGCACATACAAAGCATCTTATACAAACCCTCTCTTTACCTTTTATTCCCGGCAATGCTTTTTATTCCTTTGTATTTCGGGTAACATACAAGCACCCCGAACATACAAAGACTTTTTAGTATTTAACTTTCTTTTCGCATCCAGTTTGTATCTCTTATTTGCATCCTTTTAACTTGTATATCGGCTTGTATATCGTTCCTATTTATACAAGCCCGATATGCAATCGGTGGAGCCCACATCACTTTTCTAGTTGTATCTTCCGAAATGCAACAATACATGTATCCTATTTTTAGATACAAAGCCGAATACATGCAAACTCCTTTGTATCACCTCTTCGGAGTTATCGTTTTTATAAACCACAATTTACTTATTTTTCGGCTCCGCGATGTATATAATGTGCAATGCATCTAGTCATGATGCATCATTTTAACCAAATTTCAACCTTTCTTGAGTTCTGCATTGTATGTATATTGAAATGTATAACCACAAATACAATGCACGAAACATACAACAATAAAACCTCATTTCATAATCTTTTCGGTTCCGCGATATGCATATAGCTTTGTATAGCGTCTTGTATGCTTCCCTTTGCCAAACTCAAAATACATCTGTCGGACTTGACCAATTATTTATTTAAACTCTTAATCTATCAGGTTTAGTTCTATGAAAAGTCATCAGGTCCAGATCTTCATAAGCCACGCCGAAGCACTTTTCTTCAATCGGTGAGACTTTAGAGTATCAGAAACTCCTTGATTTTTCTTTCCGATGATAATCCCCTGTCGATGACTACTAGTTCCCTTCGTTCCACTAGATGCTTCGGTGAGAGTCCTACCGAACTCCACCATCGGCATGACTTATACTGTCGGGAGGGCTTGTAGAGTATTCGCCGATAGTGTTTCCCTATGCCGATCGGTGTGACCATGCATTTTCTCCTCGATGAAAGGTCATCGGTGCCACTTTCTCCATCGGCATCTTCCAAAACTTTCTCCCCGATCCTTATTCGGTATGGTGGAAGAGGATACTGGAGTGTTATTCCTTGGCTCTGTCTCTTCCACTGAACAGCTTTAATTGAAGCACGTAGTTTCGATCATGTCTGGTTAAGCGTGAGGTCCTTCCCTGTTCACATGCTTCTGAGGTACCACCTTTCTTGTCTATCTTCTATATATATATATATATATATATATATATATATATATATATATATATATATATATATATATAGATAGATAGATAGATGTATAGCTATAGATTCAAGGCTTTCTAAGTTTGCACGACTTCCCTCAGCACGGGGCTCAATACCCAAGTAGGAAGAGTTTAAGATATGTTATGATCTCCATAATTGTTTATTAATGATATTATGGGCGAAGCAGGGTGTCTCGATGCTTTGATTGAAACTTGCATCACTAATGTCATGTGAGAAGGCAGGTAATAAGAAAGGCAATAATGAGGTCTCTAGTCTATCAGGCCATCAGTTCAGCTCATTTGAGAGATTTAATTGATATGATTTGACAGGTAACAACGTTTTCTATGATGGGTTAGAATTTAGATGGAACAGGATATTTTGGTTTATCAACATTATTAAGTGAAATGGTTGATCACTTACTTATGCCCACATGTAGATATATATATTAGTATTTATATAGTATATATATATATATATAGATGTTAACATATACAGTGGATCAGTCAACCAAAATGGGATGCCCCACATAACCGGATTTAAGTTAACATTGAAGCAAGTATGTTTGATTAATTTTGATAATCTTGGCAATAGCAAGTATTTTATTCTTTCATCTCAAGGAAAGGTTTTAAAGAACTAACAGATGTTTGCAGGAGAATGAATTTTATGTTTTTTGTATAGCTAACATGCGAAAAGAAGTGGTAGTTTTCCTGTGGTTTCAGGTTAGACAGGTATACTAGTAGGAGCAAGATAGAAGAAGCCCTTTTAATTGGATAATGGAAAGTTGATCAAATGTTATAAGCCATGGAGGTCATCCCAGGAGTCGAAGAACCAAAAGACATACAGCAAGAGGATATCAAAAGAAAGGCCATGGATAAGGGCGATGTCTGTATTTGTATCTCAGTAATTGTATAAGAAAATATGTTTCCTTGTTGGGCTTGACCCCGTATAAGCTCTATAAATAAATAGTATGTACTGGACTACAAAAGTCCCGGGCTAGACCGGAGGTTTTCTTCGCTCTATTCTTTCCTACCGGTGCCCGCACTGAATAGCGCTGTATTTTATAACTGATTTTATATATTAATGGCCTCGGCCTTTTACCAATCAAAAAAAAAATTATTTAATATCATTTATTAAGTATTATATATTAATTATATTATGTGTTTATTTAAATACCACGTTTTATGAAAGTGACTTTAACGTCTTTTGACATGATGTTTAAAGCTTTAATTTAAACAATGTCTTAATATCGGAACATGACAGTTGTTGTGGAGCATTCTCTAATTGCTACAGGATAAGTGTTGTAGGATGTTGCATGAGGCATTCTTTATATTGCTATGGGATAAGTGTTCTAGGATGTTGCATGACATGTTTTGTAAGTTGTTGAATGCCATTTTTTGTAGGTTGATGCATGACATGGTTTGTAGGTTGTTGCAGAGTAAGTTCTACGAGTTGATGCAGTGCATTCCCTATATTGTTGTAGGATAAGCACTACAAATTGCTACATGATAAGCACAACAAGTTATTGCAAGACATCACCCAAAAAATGTTGTAAGACATTTTTTATTATTGCAAGACATTTTGTATATGCTATAGGACATTCTTTTGTCGTAGGATATTGTCCAAAATTGTAGGACAACATTCTTTAGATTGTTGTAGGACAAGTCATGCATAATGTTGCAAGACATTCTCTAAGAACACTACAAGACATTTTCTAAACTACTATATACCATGTTGTAAATAGTTTTGTGTTGCACCAAATATGTTTTAATATGTTGGATTTGGTGAAAATGACTTAGTCATGAGACTAGCCTATTGCAAGCTCTTGCATGGTCTTTCCCGAAAATTAAATTACATCAAGGTTTCCTTCCCCGTGGTCATCTTCAATAAGTGAACCATGAGTCATTTGTCATATATTTTTCACTATTTGAGAAGTTTTAATTAAAAGTTAAGATGTTCTAGAAGGGTAATTTAAGTACTGTGTTAAATTTTTATTCAAACAATAAAATAGCATATATGCTTGAGGAAATTATATGTCGATAGTAAGAAATCCAAAAAAAATGTTAGTCAACTAATGGAAAGTTTTCTTGAGTCAAAATTTGTGGTAACTACATGCAAGCCCTTGAAGATTCAAGAATAGGAGATCCACCAACAATGTACACCTAGTCTTAAGAGCCTCCTATCATGGTCTATTAGAGTTTCTACTTAGTCGACTAATGGAAAGTTCTCTTGTGTTAGAATTTGTAGTACCTACATGCAAGCCCTTGAAGATTCAAGAATATGAGTTCCACCAACAATGTACACCAAGTCTTAAGAGTCTCCTATCATGGTATATTAGAGTTTCTACTATCCATCCATCTTGACTTCATCTATAGCCACTTCTTCACAAGTGCTTAAGCCAAGGGAGGCATTAATGCACCTAGAAATCTGTTGTAATTCATATTGTCCTACTTACAGCCCTTAGCTTAATCATCCTCATTATTGTCCCACATATTATCCCCTTATTAGCCTATATATATTGTCCTTTAAATATGTCACTAAGAAAAGGCTTCTACCTTTTGTCTATTTACAGATTGATTTACTAAAGACCTTATCTAGGCATATACAATATCCACTTAAATTCCTCTTAGTCAAAATGGCTATGTTTAGTAAACAATACTTCTCATCCTATAGTCCTCAGACACCGTCTCATAAGCACTTTTGACTTCCTTGGTTCAATGAAACTAGGAGCTTGAAGCCATTAAGAATGTGTTGGCATGTGATCCAACTCAACAATTAACTCATCACATCCCACCAGCACCTATTAGCTAGGAAAAAACACTAGGCCTAAAATATTGATCCTTATAACAAGCTGCCAAAAAACCACCATCCACTTTATTACAACCTATGAGTTGGTAATCCCAATTTATATAATAGTTCATGTCCACTTATCCTCGTAGATATCCTTGTAATTCTGCACCAGTTTTCCATCCAAAAGCTCATTGGCTTGAGCTTCTTATCAGCTAAATATAACTTACATGAAATATTTTTAAAAACCTCTAGATTTCCAACTCATATCGGTACTCTTTGCTAAACCACTACCAAACTTGTTTAAGCGACTCAAACACTCGTGTAAAATCCTATGGTGCAATTTAATGAGTTGTTGCATTGGGATGCAACAGCCACTAAAATGTTTCCTAAATCATTGGGTGGCAAAGACTTGCATTAGTACACCACCACTTGCTTCAAGCTTCCATTTATTCATTTTGGCAACTCTTATATAAATTATTTTTCAGCTTTACACATGCACAAACTACTTTTGCACTATCATTAACGGCCTATTGATCAATCATGCCCAGACTCCCCATGTTGGCATTTCTCCTTATAGGAATATTTCTGCATTACTGCCTTTAGGATGAAGCCCTATCTATCCACCAGGCTCAATGATTGAGTGGTACAATAATATGATTGGCGTTTGGTGCTTACCACTTATGATTAAACTGGTTAAACAGGTTAATCATCAAGTGCATCAGCAGTAAAAGCTGGATCATTTCAATCCACTGTGATGCAAACCTAGGATTATTGAGAAGGAAGCAATCTAAATTTCTGGTATGTTAGCCTGCTTTTACGCTGAGAAGATCATGATTATCATCACCGCACCAATATTAAAATGTTGAAGTGGTGTATATACTAATTTAGATGTTTTGATTTACAAATCATGTCTTCCATTGTGTTTCTCCATAAGATCACAAATGGCATTAAAGTCTTCTCCAACCATCCCAGATAAATCTACCTTACTCGTGTTAATGAATCAATAAGCTTTAAGTACTCTATTTTCAGATCTGGTAAGAAAGGCCAATAAATTTCAGATATTTAGCAGTTTAATGTTTCAAACAAAAAATAAAATACTATTTGTTCTGTATCAACAAACCAATCTGACTTCACCCATATGTTATATAATAAAAAGTATATGAATTACTTTTTTTATGTTCATTCTACCTTATCTTAAGAAAATAATACAGATAATACTTTTAGTGGGGCTTTTAGTTTTTTTACACTGTCCTATGCAACCCGTTTATTCTAAAGAATTAGTTGATCAATCAATTATTTTCTTACAAATATCCTTAGTTTTAGATAGTTGCACATTATATGGAGGTTGAATTTGATACAAAGGTAACATTTTATAATGTCGCAAATTATGATGGCATTAGAAGGGGCACCTGGCCCCTTTTTTGTCAAGGGCACTCCATCTGAAGCCTAAATGTTGTTTATAATAAAAGCCTCAATCTAGGTCCACCAAAAATGGCCAAACTGCTTTCCAGTTAGCATTATTAGGTAAATGGGCAGCACTTTCTAAAACCAATTTCGAATATTGAAACATAAACTAAATTTGCCGGCTACCATGAATGTTCAGGCATAGAACTGACTGTGTTTCATCCACTTTAATTTTCAATTAAAATATTTATGGCCTTTATCAGAGCTGCTGCAAATTATTGTTGCCCCAGTTTTTCAAGGCTTTACACAGGGAATTTCAGAAAAAGAAACAAAAAAAAAAATAGTTTGACAGAAAAAAAAAAATTGAGGATAATGCCAAGTCAATTTATAATACAAAGATTGATCTTCATTCCTCGAACATGACTGTTGAGGATAGTTTATATTAAGCTTTGGCCAATGCTGTCACACAAAATCTCGTTTGGTTCTTCTAAATGCAGAACTGTGGTCATGCCACAAGGAATACTTTAACAGACTGGTAATTACTTAAGAACATCATTCTCTTTTGAAAAATTGCCTATAAAAAACCTTTCTGGTTAGATTTTCACCAGGATCACAAATCCAAAAAGGTAGAAGATTTCCAAATCATTGTTCGTTATCTTCTGAACTTTGACACTAAAAACAAATAATATTGCAAGAACATTGAGGAAGTGAGCATATCACGTATTAATTCTAATACCACAGAATCTGGACCTTGTATTTAAATATATTTGGCAGTTAACCCTTAGTGTTGGCTTACATTGTTCTTTGACACAATCTTGCTTTGAAGTCGAATCTTCAAAAGTACAAAAAAGAAGCCCCTGTCCCAGCATAGCTTTAAAAATACCTGTTAAGTGCACTAAAACTCTTCACGGTGAGACTGCTATCTTAAGTGCCTCCTAAACATGGGTATAAAGGAGGTGACAATGCATGAGAATGCTCATAATACAGTGAAGTTGTCATTGTAGCAAATGGTGCTTCTTCCTATTAAATTGAGGCTGATCTACTTTACATGACCACTGATTACCATACAAATCTTCACTAATGCTCACCAGATGAACAAAGGCTAGTTCTCAACGCTTTGAAAAAATAACTAAGATTACCATTGACATGGAAACCATAAATTTGAAACCTGAGCTTTCCCAGAAACTCTGTTTGTCTGTTGAAGCACTTCCATTTTCTCTCGTCTGTAAATTTTCTCGCAACTCTTTGATTGCCTTCTCTCTTCTTTCTCCAATCTGCACAATTCAATGATCATGGATAGGTTATTGACAGTTATAGGAGCAAGCATATCCCCATGCATGATAAATAAACAAATTCAACAGCAAAGAAAATGCAATCATCCATAAAGCATAAGCTTGCTAGCACTAAGTCTCCCTGAAATCAAACAAGACAAGACAAGGATAGGGATACTCTAAATTTCTAAATATTTTTAAGTGAAATAAAACAATATATGAGTGGGAAGTATATCGACTCTATCATCTTCTGTGACAACCCTGCAATTTGGTGATAGGGATAGTGCTGATATGCTTGTTTAATGTGCATAAGAAAAATATTGAGCACCAAGTTGTCATGGTGCATGGGTGCAAGAGCGGTTACAGCATTTACAGCATTGTCAAAATTTTGGACGCAATAGAATGCAAAAGCATGTCTCGATAACAAATGGAGGAGGAGAGACGGCCTCTCTTGTTTGTCAACAACTTCAATTAAATAGTCTCCCCTCAACCTATCAGTTGAGTGCTCATCCTGTAATGAGCACCCCAATTTTTTTTTGAAATTCCACACACAGAGAAAGATGCAATGGTTAAGTTCTTCCACACTCTTCTGATCAATCACCCAGATCCCTATGCGGGCAAGGTGAGAGCAAACAAGTGCTTCCGAGTTAGCATTCAAAACCAACATGCAATAATAACAACTTCCACTTCTTCAATGGGCATCCACTTATGCAGCAGGCATCCACTTAATCATGGGAATGTGTGTAGGCCACTGGCAGAATTTCTAAAGCTTGACTCAAACCAATAAGGTCGATATGCCAGCTTGTTCATGCCAAAACGGGCTGTGAGTTCATGCTATAATTTATTGGCAGTAAACCGTCCAATATTACAAAATGAAGCACAATTTTAGGAAGTAACCGGTGGTACTACCATCCGGTATTACAAACACAGATTTATTGCAACATATAAAAGAAACACAAGAGTTAGGGCACACTGCAATATTTTATTAATTCTGATCAGAACTGAAATAAACTACTGTAGCATTAAAAATCAGAATATGAGGAGTTGAGAAGTCACCAAACATCACCCTGAAACATACCCATGAAGCTCTATTGTTGATTATGGATATAATGAAGCTCAAACACTGAAAATACACCTCTGAAAGCACTCTAACAGCAAAATACTCAAGTCTGATACAAAACCCGGCAAACTAGAAATACACAAAAATACTTCTCACAACCCCAGAACTCTTCGCACACCACAACTCACCCCAAAACTTAGCACAAAATACTCCAAAAATATCACTGAAAAACATCTCAAACCTTCACACATCAAAATACATCAAAACTATTCAACCCAAAATCTCTGCATGATGACTCCATTGAAGCTCCTTGTGATTTTTGAATGAAATCACCAGATATCCAGCTAGGGTTGATCTTCCACAACCGAAACCAGATGAGAAGTTGAGGCTAAACAACCCCAAAAAGAAACTCTGCTCAGCAGCACAAGTTTTCAGAAGAAATGAAAATATATTCAACAACATTAAACCTCCAAATGAGCCCAAAACCCCTTTAAAAAGACACTTTTAAGGCAACAAGTGGAAATAAAAATAATAATAATTTCACTTTTCTTTTAATTTCCTCCTCACATAAAAATAACCTTTTTAATTGCTCACTTTATGTCTCCCTTGCCTAACATTCCTTTTATGTGAGCATCAAATAATACTTTTCAACATCTTTCCAAAGAGCTATTACATTTAAGTTATCTTTTAATATTTCCTATCCTTAGACAACTTAAGTGAATAAATAATTAAATAGCTCAATAATATACCCAAGTTGCGAAAAGCATCCAAATGATATAATTTTGCAATTCTGATCATACCAAAGGATACTAAAGAATTGGAATGAAAATCGAAAGTCGTTGGGTGACTATTTAAAAATAGCATGTTTCTCCAAGAAAGTTGGAGAGCACCCGAGGTCGGAACTGAATTTTGAAAGCATCTATGAACTCCAAATGACTAGCCGAACTTAAAAACACAAACAATTTCTTTGTAAGATTGAGCCACGGCCACTCCAAGAACGTTGGAGTTCTTCCAACCATGACAAATAGCCTCCAAAAGAGTAGGAACAAGCATAATGCACACAAAAGGTCTATGCGCCAAAAAGAGGACATTACACACCCTATTGGACAAGTCCTCCTCCCCCTCTTTGTCATGGGAGTCCCTCTTGCTCCTTATTTCCAGGGAGTTATCTCCCATTCATCAAGCCATTTGATGGGGGATTCCTCTACCATTGGTTGAGCTTTTCCTCAAGAAAATCCCTCTTTCTACCCCTCCTTTGTCGAGGGAGTTCTCTACCATTGGTCAAGCTCTTTCAAGAGCGCATAAATACCCTAAAGGCACTTCATCAATAAAATCAATGAACATGATAATTTGTATCAGAAATGACTCAATGTTGTCAAAGTCTAATCTTTATAGTGTAAACAAAAACTAAAGTTGAATACAAATATATTTTGAAATTTTAGTAAATACCATGTACATATATATTATACTCTAAGAAATTCAAAAGCAAAGCATGTGAAGAAATTGAATCAAGATTAACAAAAAATAAATATAATTCATACCAATACTGCCATTAATGACATCCTTGTCCTTTTAACCCTTGATCACAACCCAAAGACTCATTCTAAAGCTTTGGCTCATCTATATGTCATGCAACTAGAAGTAGTCCTCCAAACCCCTAATAATCTGAAGCTCTCCAAATTTTCATCACTCCCAAGCTCTACCTCATCACAAGGTGCATGGATGGGGAAAAACAAAGAAGCCAATCTAGTTGGATTGTAGTGCCCCTCCATTCTCACCTTAGATGTGCAAGTGGTCTGGCTAAGGAGCATGAAGGTGAAGGTAAAATAATAGGAATATTTAGGGTATGTTAAACAGTTGATGTTGTACGTTATATGATTGTTGTTATTTATTTCGTTTTAAAAAAAATATTATTTGTCCTTTTTGTAAGCTTAGTTGTGTTATCCTCTGGGTTACTTGGCAGGGTGTTACATGGATCACACTACAAAACATACACAACACTATTACTCAATCGGTATCAGTTCTTTCAAAGACCTTCCTTGTAACAATCTCCACAAAACATAACTAAATGTACTATGAAACTAGATTTCTAACTTCTTTGACCCTAACTAATTCCTCTTCAATAACTGAATAAAATTTGTAATTAATTTAACTCCTCTCAAAAGAAAAGGTGCCACCTACTTCTAAGAGTAAGTATCTACAAAACAATTCTCACTCAAGCGCATGCATTACATCAAGTGCCCGTCGTTCCACTAAATCTTTAGAAAAATATCTTAGAAAGCCTCCAATGCTCCAAGCCTATGAAGCATGTTATTATTGGAGGAACTTAACCTAGATAATTGAAGACTACTCTACAAGCCCATGATTGTCTTCATTTTAGTAACAAATCCTTTCATTGGTTCTCTATGATGTGTGAGAAGCCACTTCCTTGTCACATTAATGCCATAACACTTCCTAGTAGTATATTGTAACAATCTATTTCAAGGTGTGCTTTGTTTGTGTACTCTCCATGGATTTGGGCCTCTAACAAGCGATGTAGTTGTCACAAGGGAATCCTCTAAACCCTCAATCAAGAAGTTCTCCAAATATTCATCATTCCAAGGTCTTGTTCACCACAAGGTGCATGCATGGAAGAAACTAAGAAGACCATCTAGTTGGTTTGCTCTACATGTATAACACTATTACTGAATTGATACCATTACTGTGACAAACTTCCTCACAAGTCTCCACAAAGCAAAAGTTATACATCCTATGAGAGTAACTACATTTTCTACGTTCTTTGACTCCAATCAATTGTAAGGAAATGGCAATGTTGATAATCTCAAAGAGAGATGAAATGTTAAATAGAACATATCCAACTTAAACAACAAATGGCAAATAAAATTAATAACAAATTTCAGAGCATACACACATAGAAAACATTGGATTTGCCTTGGGAAACCCTTTCCAGAAAAACCCAACAAGAAACATGACACCACTCTAATATATTATCTAAAGAACAAGATTACAATATACAAAAAATTTCACTTGTGCTCAAATGGTTTCTTTACCCTATCAAATCTAATAGCACGCACCTTCAGAGAACCTATCCTCAACACAACTCGCACTCTCAGAGAGCCTCTTCTCAATGCACACTCTATGCACTACTCTCCTTGTTGTGATCAAACCAAAAGCACATGGCAACTAATTACAACACCATGTAACCACACATCCGTTGCCATGCCTTCTCAAGATTTTGTCACAACCTAATTCTAGAGGAATTCTAGCAACACTTATCACCAAAATCACTCTTAAACTAGTCGCCCAAGCACTCAATATATAGGCAAAGGAGAAACAATAAACTTACTACAGTTTCCCAAAACCATGTACCCATGTGTCATTTGCTAGGTGGATGCCCAAGTATGACTACCTTCCCCAAGAGTCATTTTAACTTCCAAGGCAATCCCCATGTAATGCAATCAAGGTTCGTGAGTCCAATTAAGAACTATCTAACCAAGCAACTAACAAACACTCAATCAAATACTCACAACAAAAAAATAGAAAGCTACACAAGAACTAAACTTTATTGATTCAAAAAAAAAAAAAGCTTCATGAGCTTGGTACATGCTAGGCATCAACCTTTTGATTACAAAGTAGATCTTAGAGATCTCAATATCCTAATATTCCTCTTGTTCGGACTGTCACTCACCAAAACCTTCACCCTCAAGTCATATCGGGCTTCTCTATTTATAAAAGATGTAGAAATGGATTGTGCTGCTAGAAAATGCAATACATCATCATAGGTGAGTGTGATAAGAATCAACAACCCCAAAATTATATGATTTGATCATCAGTCGGCCTTGGGATTGGGCACGTCAATAACATATAGGTTCACTAGTAATGTGCAAAATCACCATCTACAATGGACCTTGAGCTAGGGGTCTCCAAATTCAATGAGCTCCTGATGAATTCCACTACCAAGGAATAAGATGTGGATGTTGTACACCATAATGGCTTCTTCAAGCTCCTACACAAGCTTTTTAGAGCTTATTCTATCCACAAGAATAATTGTTATATTTGCAGCATTGTGCGACAATCATAGACAGTTAATGGCATCCCAAACAGCCATCAAAAACACAGTCTCCCAGCTTTTGTTCACTACTCTATTCCCATCGATCTCTAATGCCACTTCTCTGCTCAAATCCCAATACCACTTCTCTCAGCTCCCATCATCTAAACTGCATTGATACCTCCTTTGTTATGCTTGCTGCCCTCAAAAAGAACAAATGCTCGCAAAGGAAGGTGAAGGGTCATTCTTCTCAACTGAAACAACTTCTGCCCTAAACAAGTATTTGACGCCACCAGCAAGTTGGCCAAAACAGCCTACGACGTAGGGCAGGAACAACAACACCCAGCCATGAAAAAGGCTGCCAAGCATAGGAAAATACAACCACACACGAGTCCATGAACAGACCGCCTACCAAGAGAATGTAAACGATCACCCACCAAAGGGACACAATATCATGCACTAGCAAATGAAACTAATGCCAAGAAGGGAGGATAAATCCCCACACTGCCAGTAATGCAAACCATCACCCAAACATTGCCAACACATGACAAATCGTACCCAAGAAAAGAAATGGTTGTGTGCACGTGAAAGAGGAAATCAGTCACCACTATGACGAGGGAATAGTCGTGCCCAACACCACCCAATTCACTTGTCTGTTGGCTGTCCCTTCGACTCCCATTCTGCCACTCATCCTCTCTGCTGCCCTTTCAACTTTTGTCGCTTCTTCTACTAATGATTCCACGTCCATGCTGCCATGCCAATGATACTTCTACAGTTAAATGTTGACTTGAATAAACAATCACCAATGCAATGAAGATGTCCATATTCATCCAATAATGTCCTTAAGACCACATTGCCGAGTGTCTCACTCACTACTCCATCCTTTGGCACTCCATAATATCTCCCTTAGCAAATCAGCCAACCTGCAGCAGTGTTGCAGGCAATATCATCACTCAGCATAACTAAATCCAACAAAAGAAAAGTGCTCTAACACACTACACCTGATCTGAACTCACCTTACAAAGGCTCCCAAGTCACTTGGAACACTGTTGACACTGCTGCAGGTAAACTTGCAGCCATTCAGAACACTTGCAACACTGCTACAGGTAACCTTGCAGCCATAGAGAAACACTTATTGCACTGCTGCAGGTAACCTTGCAGCCAATCTTAACACCTACAGCTGACACTTGCAGCACCAAAACACTTATTGCACTGCTGCAGGTGATGCAGCACTGACCTTGCTAGTCCAAAATCAACTCATCCAATTTTATATGAACAAAATTTCCAATTAACTCAACCATCCCAGTCTAACATTAATCCATAAGGATCCACAACGTAATTCATATGATCAAAAAACTAGAACTCAATCCAAACAAACTAGGAATCAGAGACCAAAAACAACAGGTTAGGGTTGCATCGTCAAGGCAGTTCCAAGCATTTCAAATCACATATTATTTTTTCCTCCAAGCTCTCTTGGTTCTCTTTTAGCGCTTCTTCCAACAACAATTACATGTCAAAAAAATTTACAAATCAGACCAAGTTTACTCAGTGTATATTGCAATAAAGAGTGCAAAGTCCAATTATTGACAACAAACACTCCAAAGATTGTGTGTTGATGCAAAAAAATGTAAGAGTACTTGCCCCTGGTTGAGATATATTATTATTTTTGTGTCGAGTACAATATCAACATACAGTTTTTCATAAAAATTAGCGACAATCACCTCCCTGCTATGGCACCAAATATTAATCACCTTGTTTACAATTTTCAATCGTTCTTCATGAGGTCCACTCACAATTTTTAAAAAATATAAAAACAACCAATACTCCTCCTTACATATTTAGTTGGCAGCAAATTACAGGTCCCAAAAGTAGCTATCACAGAAATGCCCACAGTTTCATCAATTTTATGAAGAAAACTTTACAAACCCATTATCATGCAACAAAAATAAAAATTGATTTCAATTTGTTTTTGAGACCTTGTAGCAACATCTACATAGAAAGATTCTCAAAGTAAAAAGAAAATTATAAAAATTATGGCATAGAGAGACCAAGCTTCCACAATCAAAAATGTTAAGAGTGAGCTTCCAGATAAATTGTGAACACAACAATTTATAGGATGGACATTTCAAACCACACAATGTGTTCCATCCTTAGGATGAATTATAGGATAACAAAGAAGGGCTCCTTAAATAGATTACACTAATTACAGTGAGTAGAGATAACCAATGTTAAAACTAAAAACTTTCCAATCAGTGGTGCCTCTATGCACTATTAAATAGACTTAAGGCATTAACTAGTTAATAAATTAATTACAATGATTTTTGAGGCTTGGAGCTTAGATATTCATGGAAACCAATATACATAGACTAAAAATCATTGTAATTAATTAATTAATCTCTTGTATTTATTTAATATTGTGTAGAGCCATTATTCATGAGAAGGATTGTAATTTTAACATTGATTATCTCTACTCACTGAAATCAGGGTTATCTATATTATAAGGAGTCCTCTTTTGTTCCTAACAATTATCATTCATTGTAATGTCCCAAAATGGGATATTTTGGACAAATTTGGATTTATGGACTTTCCAAAATATCAAACTTTAGATTTCTGCTTAAACCCTAGATTCTGAATTTCTGAACTTAAAAATCAGACTTCAACAAACACATAGGGCAGCCTGTAAAACATAGCCAATCATCATAATTCATCATAAACATAAAAACCAACCATATGCTTGTATTCCACAATCAAATGAGCCACAAATCCCTCCAATTATCCAACACAAATGACTGAAAATAACTTCAGAAGTCTGCTGCTACAAAATCTGAATATTACAAGTCTTCAAATACATCCACAAACTAGGGCAAACATGATAAACATGCCCAGCAAAATTCTGCCCTAACCCTAAGGGTTATACATACCAAAAATATAGCAAAATGACCTTCCAAAATGATAGGAAGTGATCTCCAATGGCTGCTGCTCCAATTAGGGCATCAAACCCTAAGTCTTCAATAATCAAATGCAATTGATATTCACACCAAATGGTGTGCTCAGGTCTGATATGTTCACTGCTGCAAATGATGATGCAAATGGTGTCACTAGAAGCCAACAAACTCCAACAATCACTTCTCCAAAGGTGGCGCTCAAGAAGTAGGATCAAACCCTAGGCAAGATAGCACCAATCCACCAATGAATCCTCTACAAACTAGGGCGAATCAGGTCTGCTCCTCTGCTGCTCCAAATCAGAAATCTAATCATGAATAAGAACCTCCAAAATCGCCTCCAAAACCTAGTCGCTCCTCCTCCAATGACAGGCGCTCCAAACTAGGGCAACTCCTCCACAAATGATGAACAATCCACGCCAAAGATGATCTCCAATCAGATTTGCAAGTCTGTTCCTCTTCTCCACAAAATACCAATGAAGTGCAAGTGAACTCCCATCATGGAATCCTCCAAAAGAAAGAGCTAGGGTTTCATCCAACTCCTCCTAAGAAACTTAAGGTTTTCGTCACAAGCTTCTTGTTCAAGAGATAAACTCCAAATGATGAATGAATGTGTGAGTGAATGATGATGAAAATGCCACAAAAAACCTTATATTTATACATGTTTCATTCTCCTTCAAGTGCTGGCCGACCAAGGCAGCATTTCTATTATTTTATCACTTTTTTCCCTCTCAGGGCCGACCCCTTATGCTCTTTGGCGCCCAAATCACTCTAGCTGACCTAGAACTTGAATTTTCCTTATTTAAAATTTGTTTTCTTCAATCCTAGCCGACCTAGGAAGAGTTATTCATTTATTTCAATAAGCACTTTTCCCTCTAGAGGGCCAACCAACATTAGACAAGGTGGGCGCCAAGGAAATTCAAATTAAAGATATGAATTTGTCTTCTTTTCTTCTCCAAGCTATCATTCTCTAAGCGCCAAGGAATAGCTATTACTTTATTCTTGTTTCTCCTTCATAGGTCGTCCCAAAATAAGTTCTCCTCAAAGTTGGCATACACACATGATCCAAACATTATCACTTATCCTTCCTCAAGGTGGCATTAGATGTTAGTGAATTCATCATATGGCAAATCTTCTCAACATGACAAGTCTCCACATCACAAGTCCTCAAAATGGTTCGCTTATTAAAATATTATTTAGTTATTTAATGGTCATTCCTATTAAGTTGTTTCTATTTTTGTTTTATCTTATAGATAGCTTAGAATGTTTCTATTTACAATGTTTTATTAGGTGTAATTCCTTTATAGAAACATCTTGTAATCTCTTTCAATAGAGCTTTGCTCTATCATGTAAAAATCTCATTCAGTAACACAAAGATGAAGATCAATAATCATTTCATGGTATTAGAGCCCAATTGAGAGGGAAAATTATTTTTTAGAAATGTGTTTTTCCTGATCGCGCCATTTTTCTTTGCCAGGTCGTGGATTGATTTAAGGTCGCAATTTTTGGCGCTCTGTGTTTTCTGCTCATGTTTGGAGGTGGCCCTCTGTAAATCGCGGGTTTGTGGGTCGTGATTTCCTCTGTCTTTTATGATCGCGTTTGATGCCCAAATCGTCGTTTTCTGGTTGTCGGTTCTGTATTTTCTTGGACCCATCAGCATTCTTCATCGCGTTTTCCTTGATTGCAACTTGTTTTTGGAGGTCGCACTTTGTTTTCTTTTGATCGCGATTTTTTATCCTTCCTCTGGCTTTAGTCGACGTGTTTCATAGCCGTTTGTATGAAAGCTTCTGGTCACGATTTTTTTGCAAACCCTCGGGTCACATTTCTTCGTGGCGAGGTCTCCTTCAGTCGTTGCGCATGATTTTTTGGCGCTTGTTTTTTATTTCGACAGGTTACATGCTTATGTGATCGCATTTCTATCTAATCTAGCTCACAATTTTTTCTAAGTCTCCTGTGTTGATGCTTTTGGAGTCGGTGTTTTTAACATCTGCTGGAGCGCCATTTCCTGTGGGTTGTTTTTTGTTGTTGGTTGCAATCCTGGAGGGTCGGCTAGCAATTTGGAGTCTTCTGTGTGGCGGCAACAATCTAAAGATTCGTTGACTTTATTGATCCCAGGTCCCTAATTTCTAAGCGCCAGCACCGTGTTTTTTTTTGACCGGCACTTTCAATCTTCAGCATCATTGTTTCTGGGTCACCATCATTAAAGGATTTCGTTGGTTTTTTAAGTTCGCGAGTTGAAGGATGCCGCTTGTTTCTGTGACCCAGATGTGCACAATGTAACAGCGAACTTTTATTTTTTTATTTTTTATTTGGAGCGGGCGGAGGTGATTAATCTTTCCCAGGGGTCATGCCTTGGGGATTCGAAACTGCGACCTGAGATTGCAATTTATACCGGCCGCCAGGGATCCACCTCTGGGATTGGTCTGGGAATGATGGTGTTTGTTGATGAAGGTTTTCTGAGTTTGTGGGTGTGCAGTGATCTAGGTGTTTTTGGGCGATTTTATAAAAATCGTCACTTCATGGCAGCATGAAGGGTTAATTTTTTGAGCCAGTTTTGACAAAAATTTTCTGGAAAAAATAAAAAATTCTACAACAAGTTTTTCGAAATTTTTTTTCAAAAAAAAAAAATTTGCTAAAGTTTTTTTGAGGATTTTTTATCTGAAAAAATCTTATTTTTTTAGAGTTTTCGAAGGTTTTTTTGAAAAATTTTACAGTTTATGAGCCTCTTTTTAGACGATTCTTAAAAAATCGTGAGTTGTGCCAGCTGATTGTCCAAGGTTTGTGCCATCTGATCACCGAGTTACCTCGTTTTTCATTCTTTGGAAAACGGGAGGAATGGCGTCTTTGGCATCTTTGTACTATGGGAAGATTGGACATATCAAAGAAGTTTTGCAAAAAGCGGTTGGTCGATGAGAAGTCCAACCAGAAAGAGTCTCAACAAAGTGCTCAAGTGACGGAGTATATTGAGGAGTCTACATATTTTGCATTTTAAGGACCAGCTCACCATCTGAATATGGGTTGACTTAGTTATTATTTGTACAATGATCATTAAGGGAGGGTATTAAAATATTATTTAGTTATTTAATGGTCATTCCTATTAGGTTGTTTCTATTTCTGTTTTAGCTTAGATAGCTTAGAATGTTTCTATTTACATTGCTTTATTAGCTGTAATTCCTTTATAGAAACATCTTGTAATCTCTTTAAATAGAGCTTTGCTCTATCATGTACAAATCTCATTCAATAACACAATGATGAAGATCAATAATCATTTCATCGCTCCCATGGAAAGAAAATTATATTAAGTTAAAGGAACACATCAAAACCATCAGAAAATTATGCCAAGTCAGCTCCAAACCTCAATTCTCCTTCCAAAAATCCTGGAGTGTGAAAACTAGTCCATCGGACCTCCAAAGGTGGACACTCCGAAAATGGGGACATTACATTCATCCTGAGGATGAACCACATTGTGTGGTTCGAAACATTAATCTTCTTTATCATTGTGTTTGCACTTTGTTTGGAAACTTACTGCTTAACAAATGGCTTTTTAAATATCAACATGGTCTCCTGCACAGCTATCAAGCCCATGTCAGCTGCAATCAATTTGAGAAATGTGTTGCAAATGGACCAAGAATGATCACTCTTGACTCAGAGGCAACTTAACTCAGATCTATTAGGTGGTCAAGTCATGTCACCTGCATCATTGCTATCCAAGACCATAGTTGAAAAACCGCCAAAAAGGTGGGCGACTCGCGAGTACTCGCATGGCTGTGTCGGCGGCGAGTTTTAATGGCAAAAACTCGGCTCGGTTTTTTCCAATAAATCGCGGCGATTTTCTCCTTAAAAACTCGCCGAAATCCGCCATTACTCGCATGTAACAGGTCAAAAAACTCGGCCAAAGTAGATATATAAAGCAAAACCTAAAAAACGTTTTTATTTTGTTTGATATTGCTCCACGATGGCGACCCGCGACTACAAGACTGCAAAACCCTAATGCGCAAGGACGAAACCCTAGCGTGGCTCCAGGACGGCAACAAAGCCAAAAATCGAAAGGTAAGTTAAATTTCAAATGAAAGGAGAGATTTGCGACGAACTATATGCCTAAGTTTTCAATTTTAAAGGTTTTTTTTTTTTAATTTACAAGCGAAATTTTAAAAAGACTATCATATGCAAGGAGAGATTTTGGATGAATTGTCAAAATTTATATACGATTCGGATTCGGATTAAAAATGAAAAGACTGTATCATATGAAAGGAGAGATTTTGAACGAACCGTCACAATTTATATAGGATTATGATGATATTATAATATCATCATAATCCTATATAAATTGTGACGGTTCGTCCAAAATCTCTCCTTTCATATGATACAGTTTTTTAAAATTTCTATTGTTTTATAATACAATATTATAAACAATAAATATATCATAATCCTATATAAATTATAAATTATGACAGTTCGTCCAAAATCTCTTCTTTCATATGATACAGTCTTTTTAAAATTTCAAATGTTTTTTAAAATTAAATATCATCATGATTCATAATCCTATATAAATTTTGAGTTTGACAGTTCATCCAAAATCTCACCTTTCATATGATAGTCTTTTTATAATTTCGATTGTTTTTTACAGCAAAAATGTCAAAATATAGCTATACAACAGTCAATTGTGTTCACTGTTACTATCAAATTTAAATTTTTAATTGATCTTTTTTTTGTTGTCTCTCTTTTGATAGGTAACAGGTTATAACTTACGACTTCTACAAGTGGAACTGGAGGTAGAAGAACTGGTGGCAAACCTAAGGACCTGTTGATGAGGTTTTTGTGACTACAACAACATTAGAATAAAACACAGAGTATCCTATCCTCTCTTGAATAAAGCTTCTCAAACGCTGAACTACGTGATCGAATGAGACTGCTCCAAGGTTCCTTTTGTGTCAGGTCTTGACATGCACAGGGATAGACTCAGTGGAATGATGTGATTTGCTGGTAATCACGAGGGGGACTTACGTGGGCTTACTCCTTCGTAGACATAGAATTCACTCCCGGGACTCGGACTTGTGGGCAAATGGAACTCTTTCACAAATGGACAGCTTGGAATTCCTAGGTTCCACTCTCTGGTTTAGGCAGATGATTTGGCAATGAAGCTTCTAGAAAACTAATCCTAGTGAAAATCTAAAAGAAAATGCAAAAGATGAGGTAAGGGTTTAGGAATCTAATCAATGGAAATGACTGCTGTTGAAGATGAAACTGGAACCAATCCTCTGCTTCGCCATGAGACAACAACTAGGCAGGGATGGTGCAATCTTCTGGGGTAGAGGTAGAGGTTTTCTTACTGTCCTGTCATGGAACATGGAATTGATCATACAAAGACAGTCGAAGTTAAGCATGGATTACGTTCAGACTAACCATACAAAGTGATTTGCAAGCCACATATCACAAATGGTATGAACTAATCAACTTTAATCATTCAACAAGAACATTTCCATCGCATCTATCTAACGGAAGTAAGAAAATACAAGAAATAACTTCAATATCTTTCAGATTTGCTCCAAGAAATCAATAAGACCATGCCAAAAATCCAAAGAAATATATGAACACCATTCTTCAATGCATATATAATTACTTCAGAAGTTTATATCACAACAGTCCAACTGATTTTGGAGTTCTAGCTCATAAGAAACTATGCAAAAATGAAAACTAGCTACTAAGGAGCTCTAGGAGCTTCAGAATGATAAATATCAGAAAAGGAGAGAGAGATACAATGAGGCATCCCTCAACCTTTATATAGGCTCTCAAAAATATCTTAGGGCTCTGAAACATGTGCCCTGGGTCATAAACCCTAGAAAAGCAGTTGGGGTCGTCAGAATCCACATGTAGGTGACTGCCACCTGTCCTAGTCGTCAGAATGTGTAAGGAAAACTTCCAGCTGTCCTGGTCGCCACCTGTCTAGGACTCCTGGATAGGAATGTCCTGTCTGTCTGGAACTTCCTCCTGTTCTTTAGTCTCAAATTCCATGATGTCCCGGAGTCCTTTATCCTGAGCGCAGATTCCAGGGTGAACAGGATTTTCATGTGGAGGAATCCTTCCTTGAGCAGGGGCGCACTTTCCTTAGGGTCCTAGAATGGAATTCCATCCTGAGTTGGAATTCCCTGTCATGGAATAGGATTCTCTATCCTGGATTCCTGGGTTGGAATTCCTCATCCTTGGCGTGGATTCCCGTTCTTCCTGATGGATGGTGAACTTGAAGTGTATCCTCTTGGTTTTCCAAGGATTGATCCTCTTGTCTGGAACTGGAATCCTTGATACTAGACTTGGAGTGATTTCTCCCATTCCGCCATCCTTGATATAGGCATTCTCTGTCATTTGAAATCTTTGGAAGGACATCTTGATCTTCCTTATCCCTTTGTGCGAAGTCTCCCTGCCGCCGAACTGGAATTTTTGATGGTGCCTTCCCTTCCCTCGGTATGCATGTGTAGTCTTCTTATTGTCGAAACTCCTGGATCCTTGAAATGGTCATCATTTCCGGCGCTTGAACTCTCTGCATCCATCTTGCTTGCCCCGGATCATCTTTGTTCATCCTCCTCATGGAACTTATCCTCGTCTTGGATTCCTACAAAACATGGGAAACCTCGAATAGTCATGATGCACAAAATCCATAAATGCAATGCAATATGAAATGAAACATAAATGATTTTGCAAGTTTTGATCAATTTCACTTATAAATTCATGAACAAACAAAGGATTTCCCTCATTCTCTGGCATTCTTCATACTCGACTGACTTTTCCTTCATTCTAGGGTTACCAGGCATGGACAGGGGGAATTTCCATGTCAGGGAGCAATTTCCAGGTGGTCGGGGATTCCTGCTCATCCTGGAATTCCACTTGTCCTGGAGGATGAATTTCTGCCCTTGAAGAATGAATTTCTGCCCTCCTTGCTCTGGAATTGAATTTGAATGATTGTATATGACTTGGGCGCCCTCCTTTTATAGGTAAGTTGTCCTTCTTTGCCACTTGGCCAACCTAGGTTGGAGGAGGAGAAATTTAGCCGCCATACCTTATCACTGGCCGACTTAGCTTTTTGTCCTTTTCTCCCATGTCGATGGTTGGGGATTTATGAATGTCGGGGAATTTGGAATGTCGGGGATTTTGGCATGTCGGGGATTTTGCAATGTCGAGGAATTCCTGAGGTCTAGAATTTTGCGACGTCGGGGATTTTTCAATGTCGAGGAATTCCTGAGGTTTTGGATTTTCTTCCTTAGCATGATCCTTGAACTTTTGTTAAAATCCAGCTAAGTCTTGGAATATTGCCCCTTGGAATCTTACTCAGATGGAAGGTTGCAATTTTGCTTTCTGTGGACAGGAATTCATTCAAGTTGAAACTCCCGGAAGGAGTTGGAATCTGCCTGGCACGTCCTCCTACAGGGCCTGGATCAAGTTGTTCAGTTGCATTCATGATTGGGTGAGGAGGATCGTTCCGCAGGAATTTCTGAGTTCAAACATCCCATGACGGACTGAAGTCTTCTGTTTGATAACTGGAGGGATTTGTCCTGGAGCGCAAATTCCTGAAGGTCAGGGATTTTGTGCTCAGGACAAAAATTTGTCCTGGAGTGCAAATTCCTGAAGGTCAGGGATTTTGCGCTCAGGACAAAATTTGTCCTGGAGCGCAAATTCCCGAAGGTCAAGGATTTTGGCCAAGGACTTATAGTTTTTTCAGTTTTGGATTGGAAGCATGGTTCATTTTCTTAGCTTTTCTACGGAAGTTTAGTTGTCACTATGAGATCAGAAATACGGAATTCGTTTCTTCCATCCTCGTTTCTTCCATCCTCCGGGAATCTGCCTTCGATGGCGAGACACGAAGTTCGTTTGTTCCATCCTTCGTTCCTTCCATCCTCCGGGAATCTGCCTTCGATGGCGAGACACGAAGTTCGTTTGTTCCATCCTTCGTTTGTTCCATCCTCACAGAATTTCTTATTTCTATGGCGAGATATGAAGTTCGCTTGAATGTTTTTGCAACTTCCCTGTTTGGAATTGCTAAGTCTGGTAGCTTGAAATCCTGAAAATTTGACTAAGTCTGAAATCTGGTGGATACTCCAAATTCTAGATTTTGCATGTTAAATCTGGTGGATTCGAGACCTATCTCAAACATCCTGAAAGGTATATTGAAAAATATTTAATGTATAAGAAATTCAATCTCTCAACTTATACTTAAATATATTTTTTAATATACCTTTACCCTGAGAGACACTGAAAAATGGCTAAGTTCCCCAAGAGCGCAAATTTCCACTAGTCAAAGATTTTGTGCCCAAGGACAAAAATTGTCCTTGAGCGCAATTTTCAGTTGGTCAAGGATTTTGCGCCCAAGGACAAAATTTGTCCAGGAGCGCACATTTCATCATGTGCAAGATTCTATGCTTTTGACCTTGCCTGTCCAATTTCATGGATTTTGGCCTTGGAAATATCTTTTCTTCAATTTTGAGTAGGATTTCAGTTTTGCAGTAGGTATACCTTCGCTGTTTTTATGGAGGTTCAGTTGTCGACATGGGATCAAAAATACGGAGTTCATTCCTTCCATCCTCGTTTCTTCCATCCTCCGAGAATCTGATTTCCATGGCGAGACACAAAGTTCGTTTGTTCCATCCTTCGTTTCTTCCATCCTCCGGGAATCTGATTTCCATGGCGAGACACGAAGTTCGTTTCTTCCATCCTCATTTCTTCCATCATGGATGTTCGTTTCTTCCATCCTTCATTTCTTCCATCTTTCGTTTCTTCCATCCTCCAGGAATCTCTCGTTTCCATGGCAAGATAAGGAGTTCGTTTCTTCCATCCTCGAGGAATTTCTTATCTCCACGACTGAAGGATGGATGTTCGTTTCTTCCATCCTTGAGGAATCTCTCATTTCTATGGCGGGATACGGAGTTCGTTTCTTCCATCCTGACTATGAATTCCAGGATTCAGGCATCCACAGAGGAGTCAGAGAAAGAATTTTCAAGCCAAGATTGATTGGACAGGTTAGGAGGCTGAACTAGACACTTCCTGTCCTAGGGCGCAAAATCTAGTAGGTACTGGATTTTGTGACCTGGACAAAAAATTGTCCTGGGCGCATAATCCAGTACCTGCTGGATTATGCGACCAGGGATAAATTTCCTCCCTGGGCGCATATTCCAGTAGGTACTGGAATATGCGACCAGGAATGTTCCTGTTGCATTTCCAGCTTTGCGGAGGGATACTCTTGGATACTGATTTTTTTCTGAAATTGCCCTAAGTTCCTGAAGAATCCTATTGATTTGAGAATCTTTTGAGTTTGTGAAATGAGGTTGAGTGCCGGATTGGGATCCGAAGGATACCCCCTGGACTGAACTTCCAAACTGGAGCTGTCGGGCTGGGAACTGAGTTCCATGGCTGAAGGATGATCATTCCAAGGAGTGACAGTTCTTGTTGAATTCCGAGTCCTGGATTGGAATTTTGGGACAAGAATCCAGACAGGAACTTTGGAATAGGATTCCTGGATAGGAACTTTGGAATAGGATTCCTGGATAGGACCTTCGAGACAGGAACTTTTGGACAGGGACTTCTGGAATGGAGTGTTGGAACAGGGACTTCCGGACAGAGTCTTAGAATAGGAACTTCTGGACTAGAGTCTTGGAACAGGATTCCTTATTCATCACGGAGTCTTATGCTGAGAGCGAAGGATTTGGACTTCTTCTATGGGGATGATGGATTCCGTCCATGGACTATCCAGATTTAATCGAAGAATGATAGGTAGGACATTATTCATCCTCAGGAGAAATTCACTATTTCAAGCATTCCTAATGTTCCCTGTGAGCTAACTGCTTGGACATTCTTTCCTAGCTTCATGGATTCGGGCAAGAAACTGCAATATCAAAGCAAAAATGACGGCGAAAGCGAGCAAAAGAGGGGGTCCCCATTTGCAATGGGGCGATGTGTGAAAACGTCACAACAAGACCCTTGCTGGAAACATGGGACACCAAGTCCAAAACAAGATGTCATTTGTATCCATTGCACTAAACATATGTCCGGAGGCGTTAATCGACTTAAATACCACCTTGCACAAGTCCCTTGCAATGATGTTGAGATATGTGACAAAGCTCCTGTGGAGGTTCAGAGGGAGGCACACGTCCTCCTTATGGCTTATCAACGAAAGAAAGAAGCTAAAAAGAGAGCAGCAGAGGCAATTGCAGCCCCAAACCGAGATTTGAGTTCTACAAGGTTAGATTATAGAGGTGTAACTGTAGAGGCCTCCTCTACGCCTTCCATTGGGCCACGGATACGACGATCAGGCAAAGGGCTTGATAGCTTTTTTGTTCCTCGGAACACTCCTGGTGCGCAACCTTCGTTGGATGGTCTTGCAAATACATGGAATAGAGAGGTGCATCGTGAGGCGAAGTTGGCATGTGCACGATTTTGGTACTACAACAATATTCCCTTTAATTGTCGCTTCGAGTCCTTATTGGGAGCACTTGGTCACTGCATTAACTGTGGCAGGTAAGGGGTTCAAGGCCCCAAGTCGTCATGAATTGAGTGGCACATTGTTGCAGGAGGTCGTCGAACACACACATCTACTAGTACAGGATCAGAGGAAAATTTGGAAAAGAAAAGGCTGCACTATTTTATCTAACGGATGGACAAATGCCAGGAACAGGACTCTCATCAATTTTTTAGTGGCTTCAGCAGGGCAGCTAGTCTTTTTAAAGTCAGTTGATGCCTCCAATCAAATAAAAAATGCAGAAACCTTGTGCAACTTGTTGGATGAGGTGGTGATGGAAGTGGGAGTGGAACAAGTCGTCCAAATAGTCACTAACAATGCAGCTGCATATGTGGCAGCCAGTAGACTTCTAGAGGTGAGGCATCCAACAATTTTATGCAGCCCTTGTGCTACCCACTGTATTGACCTTCTTCTTGAGGACATTGGAAAAATAAGTTGGGTGAAGAATGTGGTTGAAGAGGCAAGAAATATCACAAAATACATCTACAACCACACATGGGTCCTAAATCTTATGAGAGAGTACACTGGTGGCAAGGAGCTCACACGATCAGGAGTCACGCTTTGCCACTAATTTCCTTACCTTGCAGAGTATAGCAGCATTATTGCCCCACCTTAGGCGCATGTTTGTGTGCGAAAGGTGGTTGAAGAGTCCTTATCATAGGAAGCCGGAAGTAGAGAGGGTTGTGAAGGCAATTTATGATGGTGACATGGAAAATGTCATGGAGGAGATCATCAAGGTAAGTTTTCAAACCCTAATTTTTATTTATTTTTTCATTTGCTAATGTTAAAATTTACTAATTTTGTAAAAAAATTATATTTATGTTTGTTGAATTTCAATTAATATAATTCTCTAATTTTATTTTCATCCACTATTGATTTAGGTATTAGAACCGTTGGTTAGGGTTCTATGATTGGTGGATGGGGATCAAAAGCCCATGGGGTATTTATATGAGGCCATGGATAAGGCCAAAGAAGCCATTCAACATTTGTATGGGTCGAATAAAACAAAATATGAACCCATATGGTGCATTATTGATCGGAGGTGGAATCCACGACTCCACCAACATATTCATGCTGCTGGTTACTATTTGAACCCCGCATTTTTCTTCTCCTCTTCATTCAAAGCAGATGCAGAGGTTAAGCTTGGCCTGAACACATGCATGGAGAGGTTGGTCTTTGATGATAACCTTCGAGACATCATACTCGATGAGTTACAGGCCTATAAGAATGCATATGGGCCTTTTTTTTCTTCAAGAGATGCCATTCGTAAGAGATCCACTTTGCAACTAGGTAAAAAACATATGTTTATTTTTCATTTACTATTTATTTTAATTTTTAAGTTTACTAAAATCCTTACAAAGTTATAAATGTTATCCTTGCAGATTTATGGTGAGATGATTATGGTTCCTCAACGCCTAATCTTCAAAAGATAGCCATCCGGATTTTATCCCAGCCTTGTAGTGCATCCGGTTGTGAGCGCAACTGGAGTGTTTTTGAGGCCATTCACACAAAGAAGCGCAACAGGTTGACTCAAAAGCGTTTGAATGACCTTGTCTATGTGCGGTACAACCTTCGGTTACATGAGAAGAAGGTAGAAGGCCAAGAATCATATCAGGCATTGGACCTTGACGACATTGATCCATATTCAGATTGGATTGCTGCAGATGTTGATGTTGATCCATCACGTGATGATGATGATATAGCTGCTATGGAGAGGGATACAGCTGAATGGCAAATGAATGTCGCAGCATATGAGGATTCAAAGACAGAGTCAGATGATGATATTGATGTGCCATCAGGGGTGGGTTCCTCACATGTACCGCTTGATCTTATAGATGAGGATCCTGTTGAGGATACCCCAGCTATACCAGGCCCAGCCACTTCCGCACCACCCACAAAGAGAAACAAAACTCTTTTAAGTTTTAGTCATAGAAGAAATTTATGATTTATATTTTCTAGTGATAATGGAACTCTTTTTTTGGTCTATGATATGTATTACCAAACTGGAATTTCATATGTATTCAAAGGTTGAACTCTTTTTTTTGTCTATGATATGTATTAAACTCTCAATATTGATTTATATATGAAGGAAATAAGCAATGCATTCTACAATTTCATAAATGTGTTTTTTAAGAATATTTTTAAAAAATTATGCATTTTTAAATGTTCGATAAATTTGCCGAGTTACTGCCGAGTTTTTCCCCAAGTTTTTGCCGAGTCCAGAGTTTTTAAAAATTTTGGGTCTGCCGAATTTTTGCGGAGTCCGAGTTTTTCAACTATGTCCAAGACATCAACTAATGAGAAGTTGGGAGAGGGATTAGAACGTTGAACTTCTGCAAACCTTTGTAACATAATCAACCCTCTGCAAAACAATATATTCATTCTTTCACATAGAAACTTCAAAGCACAATTTGAGATTGTCACAACTCACAATGATGGTCACACAGTTATTTTTATGAAATTTGCTTTAAAAAACCACCTCTCAAATTCCCTGCAATTCATACTGGACTTCTATGGTGAAGATTTCTTCAAATCTTGGACAGGCGAGAGTAACACAGCTCAGAAACCTTTACGATGAGATGACTGCAAATGTCTACAAAAATGGATGAGAACAGCCTTCTACACAGTCATTATTCTAGTCTGTAACCAATAGAGAAAACAAATAAAGAAGATTTCAAAACAAAAACCTTTTAAATGATACAACTTCAAACAAGAATGCCTCCAAATACAATCCTTAATCAGTCCATGTCCAACAAGATTAGGAAACAACTTCAGTGGTTTCTAAAATGACAACTCACTGTGCCATGACTACAGCAGAGAGCATTTTGTGATCCAACAAACAATGTCTTAATTCAAGGCTCAGTGTGGAGTCTACAAATGACAACAAAAGTGATGAAATTCTTGGCTACTCTGCAAATGTACCTCATGTCTCTAAGAATGTCCTTAAGGTTTTTGTCTCCTACAACCCTGCAACTTTAAGAAGCAATCTTTGCAACAATGCCCTCAAATCAATCTATTCTGCAATTAAATACAATGGTCCAATATGTCTACAAGAAGTTCAATGCCCTACAATATTGTTTAACGCCTTGCCCTGCAAACTTGATCATGAAGCCATCAATTCCCACCAATGTTTTCAAACACCTTTGCTCTGCACAGGTATACATATAAGTCATCAATGACCAACCTACAAAGTCAGAGGCTTGATTCCTTTGGATAATGCCAAGTAAAAGGCTGTAGAGTGGCATTGGGCCCACACAAGCACAGGCTATCATCTAAGTTTATAGAATTGTAACTCAAATTTATCTAAGTAATGCTTGACATCTTCTCTTATTCTTGCACAGATGCTAATTCATCAAAGTCAGCTTCACACAAATTGGATTGAGGGCAAAAATATGCACACTACAGGGCACTTTATAGATATTTCCAATTCAGGAGAGGTTAATCATTCACAAAGCAAAGAGTCTTCATAGAAGCAACGTAACTCGGTTCAAAGAAAAAAAAAATATCAATATGGCTATTAGTTCATTATAGAAATAGTTGACTAGTAAAAAGTTTTTGGTTCAAACAATCCTCATATGAAAGCTAGTTATCATGAGATCATCTTTATGAGCAGATTTTCAGATCAACCTTGCCAAGATAAACAAGCCAGCTAATCATTTTATCACAAAAACTAGCAGGCTCAGAATTTAGAGAAGGTTCCTCATCATGAATTACCAGAGTGTATGTCTCTTTCCTAAGAATGTTTTTCGCAAATAGGCTCACAAGATAAGTTAGAAAAAGATTCTGCACAACAAACTTAGCAAAGATGACAATAAACCAGTCTGCAAGCCTTCCAACAATCTAATTCTGAATGACATTCTTGGCAGAGCTGACAAAAGGACTTAACCAATCCAAGTCATCTTTCATAATAGATTCTTCTTGTTGCAAATATTGCAGTTGTAACCATACAAATATTGCCAATTCCTGCTCTTTGAATGCATTATCAGCATATATTGTTGTCATTTATCTTTGTACCCAAAAAAAGTTTCTTTCAACAGGAAAAGAACCAAAGTGCAGAAGACTAAAACTGCCAGGCTGGCGGTCCCATAGGCTATTTTTAGCCTCGTGGACTTTAAAAGCTATTCATTCATTCATATATGGAAGATTATCTTCCTTTGCTTTCATAATGCTACAGCTAGTGGCAAATGAGAAGACTTTTAGCTGAGCCTCATTCTAGAGCAAAGCCACAAGTGTTAATTGAGGATACATAGTCAAACAGGCTAATTGTATTTTTATTGCATATGGATTGTATGTATCTCTATGTACTTCCTCTAGAAGCTTCTTTCTACACGTTTATTCTCTTATAAACTTACTTCGTCTAGAAGCTTCTTTTAAGTCTTAGTTCTCCTAGGAGATTTATTTTCCTCAAAGCTTCATTGTACGTTCTTTGTCCTCGTTATATACACTTAATACAAGTAAGTCTACAGGTTGTACATTAGGTAAATCTCTTCGTATGTATTCCATTGTTGTAGTTTGCAGATATTATTTGATCTCAAAGCCCAGGATTATGAGAAGACTTTTAGCTGAGCCTCAATCTAGAGTAAAGCCACAAGTGTTAATTGAGGATACATAGTCAAACAGGCTAATTGTATTTTTATTGCATATGGATTGTATGTATCTCTATGTACTTCCTCTAGAAGCTTCTTTCTACACACTTATTCTCTTAGAAACTTACTTAGTCTAGAAGCTTCTTTTACGTCTTTCTTCTCCTAAGAGATTTATTTTTCTCAAAGCTTCGTTGTACGTTCTTTGTACTCATTATATACACTTAGTACAAATAAGTCTAGAGGTTGTACATTAGGTAAATCTCTTTGTAAAATTGTATGTACTCCATTGTTGTATTTTGCACATATTATTTGATCTCAAAGCCCAGGATTGATGTTCTCATAGACCAAGTAAAGTGAGCTCTGTATTTCATGGATCTAATTACTGACTATCAGTAGGTACACATGGGACCTTCAAATGTTTGGCAAACAAGTTTTTAAGAAAACTATGGCCTTTAAAGGTATATTCATGCCTTTAGTCTTGCTAATGCTTGACCAACTTAGTTTATCTGGATAACATGTTGGTCTATTGTAGCAACTACAAGGACCATGTCCAACATGTTTAGGTAGCTATGAGGAGCATATCCAGCATCTTTAGGTTGCTATTTATCTTCCATGACATAGATTGCAGAACAATATGAAGATGTATTTATTTGGGAAAATTTTCATTTTGTATTTTGGTTTTAACTTTTATTATTTACTGCAATGGTGTACATTCAGATCTAAGCGAAGTTAAATTCTTTAAGGATTGGAAAACAACATCAATTATCACAGATCAGAATAGTATCCTTGGTGAATTGGTTGGACTATTCTCTAAAATTGCCAGGCTAATACAATTATCCAACCAAAGGCATTTCTTATAGAATGAAACTGTTGGCAAGAAACACAGTGTGGCTTCATGAGTGTTGTCATTGAGGGCAACAAAGTCCATCCCACACATCCGCAGGACAAGGTGTGTCTATACCGAAAGTCAGATTGAAGAGTATTTTGGTCCGGTGACCAAGAATAGAGCATGTAGCAAGGTCCGACAATCAAGTCTGAATCTCTCAGAGGAAGTATCTCAGTAAAGTGCGGACTTGGGGAAGTCAAGAGGAGTACCCTGACTGATACATTCCAGGGATTGAGCCTCCGATGATGAAAGAATGAAAAGATATGAGCACCTAAGCATTGGGTTCCTGTTTGGCAGAGTAGACTGAGGAAGAACTGACCGGCAAAGCATCAGACTTTAATCCGGATGAGATATTGATGATGATCAAGGTTCTTATGGTATCATTCATGATTGGCCGATATGATTGATGACTTCTATAACTATCTTTTTGATACACATCACTTAGTAAGCATGGCTTCAGCCGACAGACCAGAGTTTGGAAATATCTTAAGTTTTCCGGATGCTGACTAGAAAGATGATAGAAATCATCGATGCGGATATATATACCCGATTGATTTCGGTATGAAGGTGAGTGTAGTAGTGGTGGAGTGCGAAGAAAAGTGGAGAGCAATGTGGAAGCAGTAATACAGGTCCGGTATGTGACAAGACAACAGCACTAAAGAAGAGGAAGAATGAAGTGCAGTAGATCAGTGTATTGAGCTTAACCGGACTGAACCTCAACATATGTGGATGCTTCTCATTAGTTCAAGTATCTTGTTACTTTCCTTATACCTTATAGACAATGAGTCTCTTATAGGCAGTGAGCCTCTTGTGAGCAGTGTGCTCGGGCAGTGAGCCCTAATTGGCAAGTGCCATTTTGTACTTCTATTCTTTTAACAAAGAATACAATCTTGGGTTAGTCACCCCGTGGTTTTTCCCTTAACAGGGTTTTCCACATCAAAATCATTGTGTTATGTGTATTGATTTTGTTTCTGCTTTCATGGTTATGGATGCTTATGTGTTTTGATGTTGCACTAATTATTAAAGAAGAACAGAAAACTAAATTAATTAAGATAACTGATTCACCCCCCCCTCTCAGTTATCAACAATTGGTATCAGAGCTAAGTTCCTCCAAACAAAGCCTAACAACTTGAGGAAGATCTGGGAATTCCAATGGATGTGTATGGTATGAGGGAACAACTTCAGTCTGCCCTTGATGATCTTGAACAATCTCACTCTGAAGTCAATAACTTGAGAGAAGACTCAAACAAGTTGATGATTTCATAAATGAACTAAAGGAGAAACTGAGTATCTCTATGAAAAAGAGAAAGGAACTTTTTCAGCAATTAGCAAGTCAAAGTGAAGTCAATGATACTAAGAAGATCTGAATGAGAAGAACAAATTATGTGAGAAGCTATCAAAAGAGGTCACTATGGTAAGACATGAAATGGAATCAAGGGTTATGAAATTCACCCAAGAAATTGAAAAGAAAAGAAAGACTGAAGATAATCTAAAACAATCTCTCAAGGAGAAGTCAGAAGACTGCCACAAAATGGACAGAATAATCAGGCATTTGGAATCTGATCTTGAAGAAACTAGAGATAATGAAGAACAACTTGAGAATCAGATTGACACTCTAAAGAGGGATCTTCAAATAGCAAATGAATACAAAGAGAAATTCAAGATAAGCTCTGCTCAACTTGAAGTTCTTCTTGAAAGCCAAAAGAGGGTAGATGACAAGCAAGGGTTGGGGTATGAGAAAGGTGAAAGCTCCGGATCCCGTCAGAAGAACTCTGGATCAAGAAATCCAAGGAACAGGCCTAGAAGACCTCCGGTAAGGCAACCAAATGCTCAAAGATATCCATCCTTCAATGGATACTGCCACAATTGCAATAATTTAAGTCACAAAGCTAACTAGTGCAGAAGAAGAATGAATCAGCCTAATTCATCCTTCTCCGGACAGTGTTTCAATTGCAAAAGGTATGGTCACAAATCTCATGAATGTAGAAATATGCAAATGAACAATTCATTCAATGGTAAATGTTTTGCATACAATAGAATCGGACATATGGCTAATCTGTGTAGATCAAGAGGATATTAGTCAAATTTGCAAAGAAATGTTGTTTGCTACAATTGCAATAGATCTGGTCATAATGTCAAATTCTGCAGAAGTAAGAATCGGGATAAAAGGGGTCCGGTGCATCATAATCAAAATCAAGACAAAGGAAAAGGAAAAGTGAATGCGGATGAAATTCAAAAGGAGATGAACAAGATTTGGGGAACAAGATTTGGGTAAAGAGAAGTACACAAAATGTTGGGGATGGATCCGCACTGGAATTTGGTGTTGATATTCCTTCCGGAAACTAAATAAGATGAGCTCTGACTCAAGGGGAGTCAAGAAGGAAAACAAATTTCCCCAGCCAGATAATTAGTGCCTGAAATTGGCACAAAGAAAGTTGCGGATTAAAGGGTTCTCAGAGAAACATCTAAAGAAGCCTTGGTAAATATGTGGAAGATCCGCAAAAAGATTTGAAGAGTCTAATCTTCCAAGATTGATCCGGTTTGACAGTTTTCTGGTAAAAGTTGGATTTTTACAGTTTGATCCGGTGTGATTCTCAACTGAAACATCTTGATCTGTGGAAAAAGGGGATGATTCGAGGAAAGCAGAGACATTGAAATTAATCACTAAAATCAGCTCTAAGTACATCTCAGTGATCCAAAAAAATCACTCTCATCATAAGGCAACCGAAATAACTTAAGTTGTGCATTTATTACAAAATGAAATTAGGGTTTGCTCAGAGATAAAAGGGTTCATTTGCTCGTCATTTGCACATTTGCATTAGTGAAAAAGATAAGAAGAGCTCTGCAAACAAGTTTGCTTCATCTCTCTCAAGGATCAATCGCAAAATTCAAGTCAACCGGCAATCTTTTCAGCTCTTTTCGTGAACCCTAAAGGCGTAAAAATGTACTTTTCGCTCTTATAAATCTCTCTCTGAATCTGTTGAAAGATGGCTACTCTGAATGTTGTCAAAATCACTGATAGGCCGCGCCCTAAATTCAAGAAACACCCTTATAAATCTCTAGAAGTAGATCCTTTAGGCGCATTCTCTAGCATTCGACATGGGGTTTTGCATGTTGAAGACATTAGGGCATACATTCATGCGAATATTGAGGAATTCAGGGAATTCAAGCTAATGGATATATATCATAAGCAGCTAATAGATGAATCATTTGAACTCAAACCTCAGTACAAAGCCATCCGGGACAAGCATTTTGGACAGTGCATTCATTTCCCCTGTTTTGCAAAAAATGAATGGGTCCGGTATATTCTGAGCAGAGTGCATGACAACTTCATATGGTTGATGAGACCATTTAAGATCACAAAGGATGCCATTAAGGCGGTGACCGGATTGCACTCATCCGGTGGGTTACCTACTCTCAAATCAGTCAAAAACCAAACTGTGAGAGAGGCTACCAGATCTAAATTTGATAAAAGAGCAATGACAATTGAGGATATCACAAATCGAGATATCAAGTTTGCCGCCATGATAATTGGCTACAAGATATATCACTCCAGCAGAGAAAATTCTATATCGGGAACAGGAATTTACACTGCTTATGAAATGTTAAGAAAGAATGCTGACAATGATCTTTGTGAGCTCCTTCTGAACCAACTTTTGGAGAATCTGCAGAAGATAAAAAAGGATAAGAAGAATTCTTTCAAATACGGTGGCTTGATACTCTGTCTATTCTTCTATTACATGAATGAACTACCCGGATCTAGTGGCTGGATATGGCAAAATGACAGACCTGTTGCCATACAAATCAGGGATTATTTGTATGGGCTTGGCGATGCCAAGACACAAAATACAGCTTTGTGGGGTTACTTCAAAAACTTTCAAAGCATGATGCAAGCCAGAGAAAGAATCCCCAAATCTTTGGTTGAGAAATACAAGGATACAGTGTGCTTTATGGTAGACACTAATCAATGCCTAATGGAGGCAGTGGAACCAAGGATAGTATGGATCATGCCAATGGGGTATGAGGTTGATGAGAAAATCCTAGAACTGCATATCCAACATCTGCTGAGTCAACCCAAGGACCCTAAGGCAGAAAGGTTTGGAACCTACGAAGAACTGAGTGTAAAAGTTCATGTTGAACTAAGACAGCCTGAGATCAAGAGAAAAGTGAGGAGGGAAGTAGAAGAATTCGCCAAGAGGCATGGAATTTCAAAGGAGGCACTTGATGCAAACAGAGAGAAGATGGAAAGGGCAGAAAGGCAAGAAACTAAAAAAGAAAGTGCTCCGATGCAAGCCCCCTCCCGAACCAGATCCTCCAAGAGCTCTGCACCTACCACCTCTAAAAGCCAAAAAACATCAAAACCGGAAGTCAGGACATCCAAAAAGGGAGAGAAGAGAACTAAGACAAAGGCCACAAGGTCTTACATCAGTCAGAAGGATGATGAAGAAACAAAATCTGATGAAGAGATCAAGAAAATGAAGAAGAAGAAGAAAACATCCGATGAACCCTCTACTGGTCATAACAAGGAAGAAGAGGCAAAAGAGTTTGTTGAAAGGCCTACTCTGTCCATTGATGATGTAGTCAAGACAGTTACTGTGGATGGAAATCTACAACCAATGACAGAATTCTATGATGAATATAATGACGTAGATAAAAAGATCTTGGAAGAAGCCACAGTTAAGTACTTAAACATATATAATAAGACTTTTATTGAAATCATCTCTCTAATTCCCAAAAGTTTAGAGAAGGAACTTGAAATGAGAAAGAAGAATGCAAAGGCAAAGGATCTGGAGATCCGGGAACAAATAGCTATTCAGCTTTATCCCTCCATCACTCCAAAGCAAATGAGCATGATCTTCAAAGATTGAAAAGATGAGTTCCGGAGCAAAGCCAAAATGAAAAAGCTTATGCTTGGAGAGATTGATCAAGGGGCCAAAGAGACTGAAGACATCCTCTAGAATGCCTATAAAAGATTCAATATTCCTGTTATAGAGGACTTAGGTGATGAACCCTCTATCATGGATGATGAAGGACTCAGTACATCAAAGGAAGATCCTACAGAGAAAAATGCAAAAGAAGTAAATATCTCTCATCCAGATTCCCCTGCAGACTCCGGATCTAAAGGAGAAGAAAGAATAGAGGAGAAAACCAGTCAAGAAGAAGAAGTAAGGGAAAGGGAAAAAGACCAAACAGAGAAGACCCCAGGAGACAGTTCTGAGACTGCAGAAGGGAAGAAGACTCCATCTCCGGCAAGAGACACTGCAGAAACTGTCAAAGATTTCTTGACCAAGGAGATGATGGAAATTGATGAACCAGAACTACTTCAAGGACCATTCAATTTTGATTCCCTCTCCCCAGTTCAAACAATAAAGATAGCATCCTTTACTCAAGCAAAGGCAAAAGAAAAACTTCTAAAGTCTCACATGGAAGACTGTGAGCTCATAGAAATTGCATCCGGTGTATTGGAGAAGATCATGCCATCCTTTCAGAAGGATCTCTCGACCTCCTCATCCGGTAATTTAAAATCTCTTGTAAATTTTGTTAATACACATTTTGATTCCTTAGAGAAGTCAGCTAAAGAAAAGGTTCGGAAGGAGTTTTTGGGAAAAAGATTCTCCGAAGTACAAGGGCTAATAACAAATGATAAAAGAAATTTGGATATTGGAATAAAGAGCATAGAGAATGCTCTTAAAGATGGTGGTGATCTATACAAATTTTGTCTATCTTGGTCCACCGTAACAACAAACATCACCAAGAAGGTGAAAGAACAAGAGAGCAAACTATCAAGTTTATCTCAAAGCTTTGATCCTCTCACTTCTTCCATAATAAATCAAGAGTGTCAGACTATTGCAATCATAAATAAAATAAAGAAGCTTGAGAAAGAGAAAAAAAATAGAATAAGCAGGTTAAGTGAACTTAGAGGGATAATTATCCCTAAATTAGAGGCCATGCATGAGGCCCTATCTGATGCTCAGACCACAGCTCGGACCAATGATCCGACAGATCTAAAGAGGGCAGAAACTTTTGCATTCCAGTTGAATGGTCACATCTCAATTTTAGACAAGATGAAGCAGAGTTGGGCAACAGAATTTGTCCAATTGAAGACAACTTTTGCAGATATAATTCAGTATATGTAAGTAAAACATGTATATATGTTTATGCGGCCAAGTATAGATTGTTTTTGGGAAATTTTGGTGTGTGGACCCTACCCTTTGCCATTGATGTCAAAGGGGGAGTGAGGAGCAGTGAAAAATGTGGAATCTAGCTAAGGGGGAACTCCGGTAAAGTGTACATTAGAACAGAGCATCAGCCAAGGGGGAGTGTAGTATGACACTTAGTCATTTTTCACTAAGTGTTGCCATCAATGCCAAAGTGGGAGATTGTTGGCAAGAAACACAGTGTGGCTTCATGAGTGTTGTCATTGATGGCAACAAAGTCCATCCCACACATCCGCAGGACAAGGTGTGTCTATACCGAAAGTCAGATTGAAGAGTATTTTGGTCCGGTGACCAAGAATAGAGCATGCAGCAAGGTCCGACAATCAAGTCTAGATCTCTCAGAGGAAGTATCTCAGTAAAGTGCGGACTTGGGGAAGTCAAGAGGAGTACCCTGACTGATACATTCCAGGGATTGAGCCTCCGGTGATGAAAGAATGAAGAGATATGAGCACCTAAGCATTGGGTTCCTATTTGGCAGAGTAGACTGAGGAAGAACTGACCGGCAGAACATCAGACCTTAATCCGAATAAGATATTGATGGTGATCAAGGTTCTTATGGTATCATTCATGATTGGCCGACATGATTGATGACTTCTATAACTATCTTTTTGATACGCATCACTTTGTAAGCATGGATTCAGCCGACAGACCAGAGTTTGGAAATGTCTTAAGTTTTCTAGATGCCGACTAGAAAGATGATTGAAATCATCGATGCGGATATATATACCTGATTGATTTCGGTATAAAGGTGTGTAGTAGTAATACAGGTCCGGTATGTGACAAGACAACAGCACCAAAGAAGAGGAAGAATGAAGTGCAGAAGATCAGTGTATTGAGCTTAACCGGAACTGAACATCAGCATATGTGGATGCTTCTCCTCAGTTCAAGTATCTTGTTACTTTCCTTATACCTTATAGACAATGAGTCTCTTGTAGGCAGTGAGCCTCTTGTGAGCAATGTGCTCAGGCAGTGAGCCCTAATTGGCAAGTGCCATTTTGTACTTCTATTCTTTTAACAGTGAATACAATCTTGGGTTAGTCACCCCGTGGTTTTTCCCTTAACAGGGTTTTCCACGTCAAAATCATTGTGTTATGTGTATTGATTTTGTTTCTACTTTCATGGTTATGGATGCTTATGTGTTTTGATGATGCACTAATTATTAAAGAAGAACAGAAAGCTAAATTAATTAAGATAACTGATTCACCCCCCCCTCTCAGTTATCAACAAAAACAACCACCAAAAGCGTTTCTCATAGAACGCAACAACCACCAAAGGCATTACAGCAGCTCAAGTATGCTCTTTGCTCAACTCCAGTACTTTCTCTTCTTAATTTGCACCAGCCCTTTGAGAAGGGACAGACTTTTGCATGGGCATTGTTCTTAAGCAGGGAGGATATCCAGTTTCATACTGCTCAGAGACATTTTCTAAAGCACAGCCAAACTACAACACGTATGAAAAAGAATTATATGCATTGATTCAAGCACTCAGGCAACAGAGAAACTACATCCTTGATGAGGAAACAATCCTTAATACTGAATTCAAAATTTGAGATTCAAGAACAATGGGACTTTAAATGGCCTTCCTACACTCAACAGTTTCATCTTATTATTAAGTGCAAAAACAGGAATGCTAATAAAGTTGACAATATGTTGAGTACACAAGCTTCCAAGGTTTTGCATATTCTCAACACTAAAATTATTGCATATGAAAGATTGGAAGTCACTTAAAAGTTAAAACATCACATTCACACTTCGGGCCAGCTCACACTTCTTTTCAACAAACTAAAGTGATAAATTAAATACCTTTTCTTGACTATATGCCAAGATATGGTTTGCAACTTTGCTGTACAGATTAAATCAGCTTTCTGTTCCAGTTGGATCAGCATGCCTCACACTCATTACAGAGGCACATTCCTCATCGAATGGACATCATTTTCGCACATTAGAGACTTTGCAGCATTTACAGAGATATTTCTATTGGCCTTCTATAAGGAAGTATGTGATAATTTTATTAGAAGATGTTTATTATCATTATGCAATCAATCTAAACCTACTAATTGAAAGTTTGATTTCTACTAGCCACATCTAGTCCCTTCCAAGTCTTGGGAATGTATATCCATGGACTTAATTAGTGGACTGCCAACTACTCAGAGAATGCATATTGTATCTTTGTTGTTGTATGTAGGTTTTCAGGAACGGCTATATTCATTCCATACAACAAAACTATAGATGCTTTGCAAGTTGTCAAATTGTTTTCTTAGAATGCTTGGTGTCACTTTGGCTTAAATCTCATTACAGAATACATTATTGTATCTGTGTTGTTGTATGCAGGTTACTATAACAGCTGTCATCATTCCATACAGCAAAATTATAAATGCATTGCAAGTTGTTGAGTAGTTTTTAGCATGTTTGGTTTCACTTTGGCTTGTCACTCGCTGTTATTTCTGATTCTGACAAATGATTTCTTATTAGTTGCTTTTAGATATACAGTCAAGGTTCTGTACATTCTTCACTCAAAGTGAAGTCGGCATATAAGTTGTTGGCAGTTTTGAAATCTGTGTTGTGAAAGACAGTGGGTACAGCCTTTTAAATGTCATGGATGGCATGAAATGGTAGAACAACTAAAGCAACATGCACACCCAACACCAGCATATTCATCTTCAGGCATATATACAAGACTACACAACATGGTGAGCCTAAGGGGAAGGAGAGTACCTTTAGGATTGGTTGGGTGACAAAGTTGTTCGCACTGGATGAATGACCTTTGGCATGGATCCAAGCCTGACAATCTAGTTAACCCCACTCCTTATCTCTTCCATTGATCTTTATCTGCACTCACATGTGTTGAACCATAGTAGTTAACCATGCTTGTGATGGAATTAAAATATTACCCTTTGTATCCTAGCCTTTGTTGCCGGCACATGTTTACCAGGTTTAGAAGAGTCACTACTGATAAACCTAATCTAGAGCGTGCAATTACATACAGTGACACTTGTCGAATCAAGCCAGCCAAGAGTGAGATCTAACGAGTCCTCTCCAATGGCACTTGATGATGTTAGAAACATATAACACTTCTGAAGCCATGGGTGTGTTAGGGAATGGTACATGGGCATCAAATGTGAACAGTGAATTGCATTTTAGCGCACACTACTGGAATGTCTTTCGGATCTCATCCTAATAAAACATGTAATAGCATTTGTAATACTATGTTTCATGTTGTACACAGCTTTCTAAACTAAACAAAGATACTTCTCTTCCTAATGTGCGTAGATTTTAAGTTCTCACTTGTCTTTCTTAAAATCTGTATGATATGAATTATACGCAGAAATGTGTTACAGTTTTAATAAACAGTTGATGCTGTTGAGACTTCTTGCTTGGTCTTGTGAGGTGTAACTTTTGTTGAGTTGTACATGGGGCACTGCAGCATCAAATTATAAAGGCTTCCTTTTTTTTTTTTTTTTGGGTATCTTATATTTCTAAATATTGTAGTTATATCCAAAAAACAAATATTCTGTATTTTGAAATGATTATAGAGAATAGTAAACTAGTATAGATATCTTAAATACATCTATCTAAAAGATACCGAGAGATATAAATCTTGAGGCGCCTATCTATTCTCAATAATCAATAACAATTTTAATATAGGCGCCTAGATAGATGTAGATTAAATTAGTCTTTTCAAGATTTAGAAAAATACAGTACATAGTGAAATTTTAGATTTAAGTAGAATAAAATAATAAGCCAACATATATTTTAAAAAAAAATTAAAGTAAACTAAAATAACTTTTAAGTAAATTAAAATTTATATGTCCATATTAAATAAAATAGTTCTAAAGTAAAATAAATTAAAATTTATGTGTATGTAGTAAATAAAATAATTCTTAAGTAAATAGAAGTAACCTTTCATTCCCCGACACCATTTGCTGATGGGACGGGGAAATCAAGAAAAGATGGTCGGACCTGATAATTCCTGGCCATTGTCACAATTCAGATAAGGCTGAAGAAAAAAAGAAAAAGCGTGTCCTCACCAAATGGGTTGCTCCGCCTACAGGGAGACTAAAACTGAATTTCGACGACGCGGCGAAGGGCAACCCGGGTGTTTTCGGAGCAGGGGTCATTATTCGAAACTCCCATGGCAAGATAATTTGGGCCTTCTCGAAGAAATTGCCTATCGGCTCTAATAATGAAGCCAAATTCTCCGCTCTTCTCCATGGTCTTCGATTGTGCAAGGATCAACAATTAACCGACCTAGATATCGAAGGAGATTCATTGATATGCATTAATGCTATAACATCGAGAAGCATCTCCAATTGGAAACTGAAATATTTGGCGGAGGCAATTTGGGAATGTTTAGACAAATTAGGCAATGTGACTCTTGCCCACACCTATCGAGAAGGAAACAAAGCAGTTGATTTCTTTGCTAATTGGGCCTGCGTAAAAGAGGAGGAAACTATCATGGCAGAGTCATGTGATCCATGGCCAAACCTACCATTGCAGTGACAGCCAATGGATGTGCGGATTAGATCCTCTTAGATATGCAAAGATTTGGTTGATCCTCAGACCCGCAGTAACGGCACACTTAGCTAGCACCACTGGTCGGATTTCCTTATATGGGGGTCGAAAGGAGATCTTGCCACCATTACACACCATGGAGATCGAGTGTGATTGCATATGCCAGAGGAGGGCAGAGTCGAGCTCGGAGAGCTCCGAGGAATCCGAGAACGAGGAAGAGCGAGAAGGGGATGACCCAGGTGTTCAGAGAGATCTAGCTAGACCATCGGAAGAAACAAAGATTGAACAGATCAAACGCCTATTCATCGCAAATCCAAACCATATAGCGGAGGCAATACTAAAGGTAATAGGAGAGAACAATCTCCCAGACGACCATGTTCATGACGGATTCCTCAATGAGGAATTTTTGTCAAACTGCGTCCTCATCATGGGCAGGAAGGCTCGCGGGAAGATAATGGCAAATGCGTTTGTGCGGGAGGAAATGAAGGAGGTTGCAATAGCAGCGATCTCTGCTTTCAACAAACACCCAACCCGAGGATGGATTGGAGGCGTCTTTGATGTTGCAGCGGTGAACAAAAAGAAAAAGACCCCGACTGTCTCCGCCCAAGCACTAGTTCTCTTCCGGGAAGGTATTGAGCGTGATAACATTGAGACCTCCTTTTTTGTAAGTCGATATGGTGATCTCCTTTCACCAGCCCAAGTTGAACGGGCTGCGGAGCTGACTGAGGGCCTTTGTGTGCTTTGGCATGCCTAGGACTGCTAGATTGGTCATTTCTATGTATGCTCATACTGCTACTTACAACAGGTTTTTATATAATTTTCGGATATAATATAAAGGGAGCTACCCCCACTGGTCGCACTTATTTAGCAAAAAAAAAAAGTTTTCATTTAATAAAGTAAACAATGTAAATAAAATAAAATAATTCTTAAATAACTCTAAATAAAATAAAATAACTCAAGATTGATATCTCTAAGCATTTTTTTTTGTTATCTTAGAGGTATCCATATCTCAACACCTACAGGTATTAAACTGATAGGGCGAGACCAAATAATCCTCTGGGTCGCGCAAAACCGCGCAGTGGACCCACACTAGGCGCAGTCAACGGCTCGACCAACCGATCTACACCTCAGGGTCATATCTATAGGCATTTTTTGGATAGATGTATTTAAGATATTTAAATATTAATATTTTGATGTGTAAATGGCTATCAAATTTAAGGTAAAAGGTAAGAGTTTTTGTTAACACGCTCACGCCATTACACTCCACTCCTTGCTGCCATTGTAGAATGCCTCTCGGCATAATAAAACAACTCAGACCCATTGATTTTTAACTATTCTATTGGACATGTAAAACCTACAAAAACCAAACTCATTCATATAGTACACAAAAAATGCCAAGCAAAACAAAACATTGACATAAACATATATTCTAGTTACATGTCAGATGATGAAATAATAAAGGTTCAAGGCACAAAAAAGCACAAGAACCAAGTAATTAAACAAACCTCAAAACCAAATATATACTTTATTCAAAGTGCTTGATCTGTGTCAGTTTATTAAATCATGCATGCAGCCAACCGCCAGTGTTCAGCTGGGCTAACGATTTAATCCATTTTCCAACAGCATTCTATCATGTTATCTGAAAGAAGGCAAAGAGAGTATAACAATAACTTTCTCTATGTATGACATTACGTTATTCATAGTACATACACAAAAGGCAGAGACGGCATTTGTTCAACCATTTAAATTCCAATGAATATTTACATTCAAGATTCAGTTATGGAATCTTGCAATCTTCAACTATTCAACTTCTAGTGAGAAAGAACTTCTTTGCATTTGCAAAAATTGCCCTGTCCATGGTTGATCACTATTACTGTTCTGTGTTGTTTGTTCCAAATGGCACCAGATTGACACCAAGATTGATCTAGTCTGTGGCATTCAACATAACTCTTCGCACACTTGATGGAGAAGACATGGACTCAGCCGAATTTGAGTTACTCAAACTCAAAATTTTAAGGAGGAAAGTGAAATTATTGGGCATCAATTTGGCAATCTTTTGGGAATTCCTAAGTTCGGCATAGTCAGTACAGCTTCAAGAAAGACTGTGCAACTCAAAATGTTTCTAATACAAGTGAGAATTTTTTATTGTCACCCCTCACGCCAACCTTCCAAGTTCCAGACACTGTGCAGAGATGTTGATTTTTGACATGAAGCAAATAGCCAACTCACACTTTGAATGGGATTTGGCTCAGCTTAATATCTTAAAGATCTTTTGTGTTGCCAATTAGTATGATGTAGACTTGGTCAGTTTGGCTTATTTGACAACTTCTAACTCTAAGGAGCCATGATGTATCTTCAAGTCACCAGTGATTATCAAAAACTTACTGAACTTCAAGTATTGTGCACATGGAGAAATCTAGAATCTAGCCTCATTAAGAAGCTAAAGACCTGAGGGGCCAACAAATTTACAATATTGCAACTTATCTCCATAATTTTTCCAGTTTCCTACTAATTTTATGGAAATGGTCAAATTTCTTAATGTGCTTGGCCAAGCGACAATGTCAAAATCATTTTGCATTTGTGGGCCCCGTGACTAACAACAAGTGAAAATAAAAGCTCTCTCTTGTTAGTCAATACATTATTGCAACAAGTTTGTGCAACGAAGCATGTTATCCCACAATACATATGGTGTATTTGTTATTCCTTTACTTTTATCCTGAGCACACCACTTCTGAAGTGAATGTCTCAATTATACAAACTTGATGAATTTTATCACTAATTAGTAATTACCAAACAACAAGAATCTGATTAGCAACATATAGCTTTTAAAAATGTAGCCATATTTCGTTCTTTACTTAAGACTTAAAGTTAATTTGCCCCAAAAAACAGATCTGTTTGCAAAAAGTTTTTCCTAGGCAAAAAATGCCAAAAATGTTTTTGCCATGAAAAATGTTTTCAGCTGTTACACAAAGGTATGGAAATGTTTCTGTATGATATCTTTATTGCAGAATCCTTGCTTCCTAAATTTTGGGACCCTACCACATCCACACCCACATTTCTGGTGACACTACTATTTAAGGTAACACCCTCAACTAAGAGAGGAACACTTAAATATACATAATCAAGAAAATAATCATAGAAGGAATACTTCCATCTGCTAAAATTCAGATTTGACACCATCTATACAGAGTCATCTCCTTGTATGATGAAATATCAAATAAAAGCTCAATGTGTAATCCATGTAAGTATGATGCCTTGGAATTTCAAGCCTTAAATCATCAACATGAAACATGAATAAGCCCACTTTAGAAACGCACAAATTCAGCTACAGTAGAGCCACACATACTATTCTCTAGGGATCTATAGGCAGAACTGATCAAAATTTAGATTCCAACATTAGAAAGGAATGAAATTGTAACAAAGTTTATCTAAACATATTTATGCAATCTTAAACTATTCTAAGATAGTTTATCGGGGATCATTTTACTTGTGAAAGTTATTCCAAATCAGGGTCCTCGGCAAGGCATGCACTTTTAAGTTTTATTTGATTTTATTATAGAATTATATAAACTCTTGTAAAAAAAGTGCAAATTCAACCATCTTTTTCAAAGGGTGGATCATTATTTAATCTCAATACAGCCTTTCCTTGTCTGATTTGACATGCGCAAACATTTGAACAAGAAGCTAACAAAAATAAACATATGGCTTTCACAGAAAATGGGCATAATAATAATCTTTAAAAGGTTGTTGCATTAAACACATTATTGTAGTTTTGATTCTTCACAATTGCAGAGAGATCTTGAACATTCTATAACCTAAGAACAAAAAAAGTTATATCCGTGGAATCAGAACAACTAGATTTCAATTGCCATAAGCTTCTACACCTAAAATATTTCCATGGTAATTTTAAGAGAAAGAAAAAAGCCAATAGTAGACATCAAATTTCCACAGTCCATAATATTGTAATTCTGTGTTTCAGGATTTAACTGTGTGATGGTTTTTTTCCTCAAACATTTTGGTCACAACCACATCATAGGCAATAAACTAAATCTTGGCCACAAGATGAAAGCAGTAATAAATAAACTCAAATCATACTCTTTGCAATTTCCGAATTTGTGCACGAGCCTCATGCAGACAGAATTCCAGTTTGAGAACCCTCTTTCTATGCTCTTGATCAGCCCGCCGTTGCTTCTCCAACTGTACAACATAATAAAATTAGCGCTATCCAACATTTTATAAAAAATCTAAAGAAGATTTTCTGAATATTTCAATCTTGTTAACATTGACCTTGCCTCACTACTCCCTAGAACAGGTAGGCAGTGGTTAATTATGCCAGACAGAAAAGAAGATGACCTGTGCTTCAAGATCTTCAGTTTTCAGTCTCCACTGTGAAGACATTATCTTTATTTCTTCTTTAAGCCTTGAAATCTCTTCTTCTTTTGTTCGTAGATATTTGTTAAGGTTCTCAAAATTCTTTGCAGAAACTTCATCTAAAAGTTTCCTAAGTTCACATTCTTTATGGGTACCAGCTTTGGCAATCGCAGAGTTTATCTCTTGCTCCATCCTTAAAACCTGCTCTCTCAAATGCCTTTGAGAAGCTTCTCTTGAATTAAGGTCCTGCTGCAGCTCATCAAGTTTCTGTTCCAATCTAGTAACTCGAATCTCATAATCTATCAGTAAGTTATTCTTCTTATCTAGCTCATTCAACAAGGAAGAACACTGTAATTCTGCCGAATGAGCATATGCTGCACTAGCTTCTGCCGATGCTTGAGTTTCTGCTAGTCTTGATCTTACATCTTCCAACTCCATGAGGTACTGAACAGCCAAAGAAGACCTGTCAGATTTTTTTCCTAAGGCCATAACATTTTTTCTGTTAAAATTTACAAAGAGACAGGAAGCTGTAAAAACAATTCTTGAGTAAATAAACTGCCGCTCATACAACACAAAAACTTCAATCTTTCTGGAGAGTAAAAATGAATTCAAAATTTGAATTAGGCAAACAATTAGGACCAAAAAAGAAAACATATCAAAAGAAAATAGAATAGCACACCACCTCCAGACAACCACACTTCGAGATACTAACATTAGAAATTAGTATTATCATTGTTCCTATATTTCTAAACTCGAATTTAAGGTTTCATCACAATAGGCTATACAAACTCTTTAGTAGTTCCAATGTCACATAAAATTTAAGGGCATATTTTAAATAGATATTCTATCGGGCCCCGCATTTGTTAAGCTTTTTTCTATTTCTGTTTTGGAATTTTGCATCATTTGACAGCATTCAATATAATTCCCTTTCTTTACCTCTGATACTCCATGCTCACCCAACAGCATTTGTGGGACCTTACTCAATCCACTTAACATATATTTAATCCACGCAGTAACTAATTCATTGCTTTGGCTTCCAAAAACATTGAATGTGCTTCTTTTTTAGTGTAATCATGTTGTACACATTTTATTCTTTAAATATTTAACAACATTCCCTAATTGGAATGGTCTTGCATGCTATTTGTCAATACTGCGTCTATTATTTTTTTGAAAGAGAACGCATCACAAAGGTAAAGCATTATGAAAGGCCAAGTTTTGGTACTACTGACTAGAACTGCTTTTTCTGAGCACATGAAAAGAAATACAATTAGATCAAAGAAATTAATTTAGTGACAAGTAACTTTAGAATTTGAAAGGACCAAACAGACAAAGTATCTGATACAGATAATGTCTCAGATACTAATAAGGCAAATTTTCACAGACCCTGAATGCAGATACATCTGCATATAACAATTAGAAAAGCACACACATATAATACATCAAAAGGCATACAACATAACATTAATGTGTGTGTGTGTGTGTGTGTGTGTGTGTAATTTATATACATAGATATTGCTTTTTTTCTTTTGCTTGGTAACTGAGTACGTTAAGCTGGGCCTCAGTCCTGTTTTTGGGTAATGTCCTGGGCCACCCTACTTTACTTCAAAAGGGACTTCAAAGCTAGCGTGTGGCAGATTGACCCAAGACCTCAATCGAGTAAGCACCCCTTACCAGTCCAAATAGTCTGATGGACTTGCTGTTTGTATATTTTATTTAATAACATTTGTTTTTAAAAACTATTTATAGCTTTTGTGATTTAAATTTACATTTTTGTGTATATTCAAAACATCCTTTTCAATCTTTCAGTTCACTGCATTTTAAAAAAAAAATCTTTTAACTAAAAACTGGATGCAGCACTAAGAATTTACCGAGACCCCAACCCAGTGAGCACCCCTTACTAACCAGTAGGTCTGGCCTGACAAACTGTCTTATATTTTATTTTATAACAATTAATTTTAAAACTAATTGTTCTTTTTATAACTTAAATTTGCATTTATTTAGTTACATCTTCAATTGAGAACTCTGATGAGGAGGTAATATAACTGAAGACTGAATAGGCCAGCAAGACTAGGATTAGAGGGTAGAAAATATTTTTTTTTGACACCTGAAAGGTGAGGTTTGTATAATTTTTTAGCCCCCAGCATAAACTGAAATCAAAAATTAGGATGGAGAAGCATGGTGTGATAGTTCTGGACATGTACGACCTTCTGTGGTTGAGCTGTAGCAATTTTCCAACCCCTGGGAAGGCATTGAGTTCTTCTGACTGAAAAGAAAGCTTTTAGATAGTATATGGTCTCCCAAATAGTTGACATAATCAATAAAAAACAGCTTTGAATATCTCTGCATCTTACCCTATTTCGTGTGTTTGAGTAAAAATCAGATGGTAGGATTGGTAGTAATTAACATCTGCTTTTTCTGTTCTTCTGGATTTGCAAAGAGATTAAGAGTGGGATGAAAAAGGATCCTGTCATGTGTCCAAAGTATCATCATTTTTATCTTCCCTTTGGCATATAGAGGTGATTGTGTAGGAATAAAATCTTTGAGATCTTTATGGCCCATTTATGTTTGCACTTCTAAACCAATATAATTTTGTGTGATCTAAAATTTAAATGAATGATTGGATGGACGCCCTATGATAAGTTCAAGTGATTCAGTCAATAGTGAGAACAAGGAAAGAAGAGAGCTCTAGTTAAATAGAGCATGACAAGAGATGCGAAACTATTTTTACAGAACTTTTATTGCTCTTCCTATCTCTGGCTAGCTGCTTTCTTTCGTGAACATGTAACTACACTTCTGAAGATTAAGAAGAGGAATGGTGAAGGTGATCCTCGACAAAGCAAGTACGTGGAGGGAGATACATAGCTTGTCTTCCTGTTGCTTAAGCCGTGTTAATGGTAATCAAGCAATGTGATATGAGAAATAAGAGAGAAAATTTTGAAATTTGATATCAACTGTATCAGGCAACAGAAGAATCTCTGCTTTTGTCTATGCTTTTTTGATAATTCTGGTATGAAGAAATGGCTTTTTTGAAGGTGAATTAGATAAGAATTATCTTTGCACGAAAGGTCAGTCAGAAGTTTAAGAGTCATCAGCCAAGATGTGAGAGCTTCAAAATGTAATAGAGGGTAGAGAGAGTTTATCTTCAGTTTAAAGCCTGCTTCTCCTGTTGTACATAATTATGCTAACTTTAAATTGATTACTTGCTCAGCCACCTTAAATCTAGGCTGGGTGGGCTCTGTGTGATACACACTAGGGTGTGATGCATGAGATAATTATCGTGAAAGCCTTTGTGAGGGACAGATCTAGCCTTCAGAAAGGAGAGAGTGGTGGGTATTTACACTTTGTTCCTGCTATTTTCCTCTGCTAAGTTTTTTAAAATGTAGTTTGCATGAAGATTTTGTGTCAGGATAGTGGATATGTCTGAAGACTATAATATAATAATATTTGATTTCAGACTCTAGTCTGATTTAGGAGAGAGATTGGATAATGAACCTTCGTTTTGTTCTTGAAGGTGGGAGGATAATGAAGAATGACATTGAGGGTAGCAGTGCAATGCCTCTTCTCGGACCTGCCTTTGCTTTGATCCATGTATGGGTATTATGATGGATTAATTAATTTGTATTCATGTTTTTTGCATATATTCAGTGTGGCAGTATAATATACCTGATTTTTGGATTCTCATCAACTTTTTTCCGGTCTAGGATCCCATAACCACAATGACCTTTAGCCAAAAATCTAAATTTACATTATTTAGAACAATTTTGTAGTTTTTAAATATCTTTTTAACCCCAAACTGGATACAGTGCTGAAGATTGAAATCAAAGACCTTAAACCAACGAGCACCCTTCAATCACTAGTAGGTCTTGTCCGAGGGATTTGCTGTTTTGAGTTTTCACATTTCATTTTAGAACATTTAATTTTTTAGATTAGTTATAATTTTTGTGATTACAATTTACAATTAGCTTTTTTTTTTTTCAAACAATTTTTTAAATGTCTCATATTTTTGCAGTTTTAAATGATTTTTAAACCCTTAACCAGTCATGGATCTGGACTTGCTGGTACAGTAACCAGTGGAACCAATATGGGCTCAAATCCAAATACATCCAGATACAGTACCCAAGCAGTATCCAGGCTGTTTTGTTTTCTTATCTGTATCTGATGTGAAAATACACATACCTGTGCAAGTAAGAGGCATATCCTGCAACTCTAGAAAGAACACACGACTATAAAGCAAATCCAAAACCGTTTAAATGAGGGACACGTATTAACAACTTGAAATTGAATACCTGTAGTAAATGCCAAAAATAACAAAGCAAAAATTCCATCAATTTTGAAGCAATTCATATTCTCGGTGTTATTGCCAGAAGGTTCTTTCAGACAAGTCTTTTAACAAGGGTAGTGTTTCCATAAACCATTAGGAGCCGGAAATGATTGTAAAGAGAGTCAAAAAAATGCTCTATCTATAAGGTTCCATTGGATTCTGGTAGAGCTTCACTTACTGCTAGTAAAGTCTGAATTTTAAAACCCTGGAAAGAAATGAAATAAAATCACTATACCCATATTATTTCTGAAACCCCATGTACATGATATTATTCAGTTTCCAATCAATGTATCTGAAACCTGGTTATAAATGTTTTATCAGTGAAGAGAAAACCTTTTCCTCCATTATTCACAGCTTATATTGTTGAAATCAACTTGAGCCTCAGAAATGCTTTCAAATTAGAAAAAATGTAGCGTGACATTGAAACCTGGCTGGTATTAAGATTTAAGCCAACATGAAAATTAATGGATTTTCTTGTTCCCAGATAACAATAGAAATATACTTATTTTGCAAGTTTACTTTCATGTCAAGCTAGAGATGGTTAAAAGCAAGGAAAATTTCGACATACAAGTTCTGTTGTAGTGTCACTGAACTTGGTTTATGACTCTTAACTCACCAGGGTAAGTATTGACTCAGCCTATCCAAAGTAGGAACTTTGTATCCCAAGAACCCAAAAACAAGCCCAGCCTTAGATGAAGGAAAAATTACAAAGCAATCTCCAAAAGTATATACTAATCGCAGGTACAGAACTATGGAAGAAGGGGTCAGTGTTACTTTTTTATAATTGAGAATGATCAGTGTGAACACCTTGTTTTCTTACTGATGGATGTATTTCCCCCACAACATTTGCTTGGATTGAATAGACGGACAGGTGGTTGGTTACTGTGAGATTAGAATTGAAGTGTATATTTTGGAAGGGGGCAAGGGGGGTGCATAGAAATTTTAAGACCACAACATACACTATCCTACCATACCAGGCACGAGAAAATTTCTTCTTCGCCTGACGGGCATTTTCACCTGGTCAGCAACTGAAGCTGAAGACTGCGATTGACAATTCCTCTCCTCCAAGCTCTTGTGTAATTGATGTAGCTCATCCTCCATGCTCCTCACTCTCGCTTCAGCAGCCTACACCAATTCAATTTCACATTTGTATGATTCATGAAAGCTATCAGCAAACAATTTCTATTACCATAATGATCCTCGTACCTTTCGAATAGCAGCTTCTCGGGCAAATGACGCCTGCTGAGCGGCCAAACGACTACGAGCATCTCTTAATTCAGAAGCCATTGAACCCACTTCTGCCGCCATTCTTTTAAAATTTTGCCTTTTCTCTTGCAGATCCGTAAGGACGTGATTTCCCTCTATCTCCATCCTTGGAAGAAGCTCTCCTTCCTTTACCAGAGGGCTTTTAAGTCAGCGAATTGTTTAATTAAATACTTGGGCCAGATCAAGACCATAGAAGCAGTCCTTTTCAAGCTCACCGTCCTCATTAACTCACTCACCTGCCCCTCGCTGCAATCAACGCCTTCGCCATAAATGCATTTTACCCAAAAGTTCTCCAAAAACGCAGAAGGAGGCGATGAGTAAAACGCCCTAGCATTAGAAACAGGGCACTATAAAGTCTTTCTGCATATTAATCACTTCCACCCCAAAACCAGTCAATACCAGACAGAAAATGCAAATTTTCTCAAGACGGCATTGACTTGGTTGTTTCTAGCCTTGAGTTTCTCCAATATCGTGAAATTCTTTGAGATTTCAATTCTAATTTCAACTGATGAACTCAAACAAGCCCCTCCCTGTATCAGTAATTTTATTTATTTCCACGAGCAATTAAACAACTTAGCAAACACATTGGTTGTCTAAAATTTCCAGCAAAACTTCCGAGCTCAACCCTCCTGCTGAAAGATTGCAATACCCAGATAGTTCGGATGGTGTCGTATCATACCATGCAACAGAGGTGATAACCTACGTCTTGTCACTGAAACAGAGATCCATTACTTATAATCCCGCTGTACATATATTTCTACAGGTCTCCCATGTTTGTATATGGTATGCAAATACCATCCCCTTCTTCTTATTGCTTAACCTGTTCCCAGAAGAAAGGATAACAAAAACTGCAATTTATTTGATTAAGATTCACAGTAGAAAATCCACATTCTGAAGAACCTTCAAGAACAGAAAATCCGCATTCTGAAGGACCTTCAAGAACCAGACTTTTGTGATAGACAACCTTGTTTGTATCCCTTGGTCACATAAACTGTTTGACCTCGTTATTAAAATCCTTCATTCATTCATTCTCCGTATCCTCCCACAAAACCAGCATCATGCCAGAAACGCTAAGATTAAAAATTGCTGAAATTTCTATCCGAATCTTCTAAGCAACCTCGGATTAAAATTTGCTGCAAATCTTAAAAATTCTCCACGTCTAGTGGCAGCACCATCAAAACTTAAAATAGCCTCGTCCAGACAGCTTGAAGCGAAAACAATGAGGAATAAATAAATTATGTGCCCAAAACTTGCTGATTTGACTTGTCCAGAGCGAAATCAAGCCCGCGCAAGTTTAAAAAACGAGGCTCGGAAGCCAAAAAAATTACATATCATTGAAATTTGCAGGGGGATTCCAGTTTCCTAGACGAGCCCAATTGAACTTTATTATTATTTTATTTTATACAACTGTTATTGGAATCCATTTTCCAGAAGGAACCTCCATAGTTTCCCCGCGTGTACGAGATGCTCCTGCAGATGACGACAATACAGGCGATTTGTAAGTTTGGCTATTTAAAATCAAGACATCGTTTTCGCTGCGATACTCACTCGACCTTTACCCGCCATTAATTTCGTAACTAACCCAGCTAAGGTCCCGTAAAAAAAGTAGCCTGTAACGAGAAGGGCGGGAACAAAATGTTTGTTTTTCACTGAAACGCGTGTCCTCTGCGGAGGTGAATCTGACAGACCACAAGAACCCGGGATTCACTTGGCGGGCCCCACACCCCTCATCCTGATTCCTCGTCATCCTCTTCCTCTGTCTTTCTTACTCTCATATGATAAGTGTTGTCTTACCTACCATTTCAACTTGTTATTTCCCACACTGTTTAGATTTGCTTCAATTTCCACCACATAGGAATGAATCAATCAAAATAAAATTTAAAAATGATTTTTTTATATTAGTTGTACCACAACTTACAAACAAATTGAACTAAAATAAATATCTTTGGTAAAGTTAGAAGATGATTTAAGATTGGACTCTTTACACGATTTCAAGGCTCTCCCATTTACCACAACTTATAAACAAATTAGAACTGGTAAAGTTAAAAGATGGTCTAAGATGGACTCTTTACACGATTTCAAGGCTCTCACGTTTATTGTATCATGGGGTATTTGGTTGGCCACGAATGCTTCCATTTTTTAAGACAAATTGATTCCTTCTTTTCAATGCTCAGCACAAATATACTCTATATTTACTCATTACAAAATCAATAAAAAAGTCATAACCCCTAGGTCAAACAATCCTCCATTAATTGATAAATCCAGGCCTTCGGGTTTTTTTGACGGGGCATGTCAAGGGAATCCAGTCAATTGTGGTGAGGATGGGATTCTTTTTTAAACTCCCAACATTTTATCTCTTTTAGTGCTGGCTTGGGTCGGGACACAAATAATTAGGCGGAAATTATGGCTCTGAAACCCCTGATCTTGCTGGCTAAGGGTAGGAGACTGCACAATTTACAAATCTTTGGAGATTCATAAGTCATCATTAAATGGTTCAATGGACTCTATCAGGGTCAAATTTTATATCTTTTGCCTATTAAGAAACCATAGGGAGAGGATACTTTTGTGGATATCACTTTTACACATGTCTACAAGGAGCACAACATAGAAGTTGATGCCCTCTCTTAGGCAGGGCTTGAGCTTGTAGCTTGTTCTGTTACACCCTGAACTATCCTCCTTTGTTCTAATTTTCTTTGCTTTTTCCTCCTTTCTAGGGTTTTTACTCTACTGGTTTTGGGTTTACCTCTGGTGCTACATTATGCAATTGTTTCTTGGAGGTATCTTTCTTTCTAGCTTGTTGTTTTTTTTATGTCTCCTTTGGGGTCGTTCTGCGCCTCTTCTTAGGTTTTTTGCATTTCGTTGTGCCTTCATTTGGTCTTTTCCTACTTTTTTCTTTGGAAAGCACTTTGTTGTTTCTACAATATATAATTTATTTTATCTAATGAAGTTACAAAGTTTTTTTTCCTTAAAAAAAAAAGTTTTTTAACTTAGTTTTCACATGGATTATATTTAATTTTGTATTTAGTTTTCACATGAATTATATTTAATTTTATATTTAGTTTTCATATGGATTTCCATATAAATATGCTAGGCCTTTAAGGAGGGGCTTGCTTTTGATACATAGATACTTTTGTAGCTGGCGTACACCTTTTGATACATGAATACTTTTAGGGAGACCACATTATTACATTTTAAATAAAAGCTCTAGCACACTAACTTTGTCTTACATGAAAGTTAGCCTTGCAAACCACATATGGTTGATATATTAGATTATATCACCATTTATAAATAGAGGTTGCACAAAACTTAATACTGTTGTATTTTAATGGTGTGATGGTGTGATTTTTCCCTTCATATATGTGTGAAAAGGAAATTAAAGGTGGACAAATAAATTAAATGTAATAATTAGATATTAATTAATTTAGATTAAATTGATTTGTTGAGATGGAGTAGATTAGATTAAGTAATTTATTTTATACAAAGAAAACTAGTTAAAACTAGATTATTTTACACAGTAAACTTCACAAGTATGTTTGGCTTATTAATATAAATTTCATGTCTAAATTTTTTTTTTTTTTTGGCTAAAAGATTTTAGTGAAGGCAAATAATAATATTTAAAAGAGGAATTTTCTTGGGTTAATAAAGTGGTAGGTTCGCATCTTTTAGTATTTAAAAAAAATCTTTACCCTTTTTTATTGCTTAAGAGATGGGCTAATGCTAATTAATATATTTATGTTACTTAAATTATATTCATATAATATTATATTAATTTTAATATAATAATAGTATAATATTTTAGAAATACAATAAGTTATTATTAATTATTATAATCAATAATTTAGTATAAATATTAATATGTTAATTAAATTATTTATGTAATATTATACTAATTATAATATATTTATATTTATATTAATTATTATATTTAATAATTTAATATAAATATTAATATATTGATTATATTATTGATACTTATTAATGTATTATATATGTTATTGTTAGAAAAAAGTGTTTTAAAAATAAAACAAAAACAAAAAATAAAAATAAAAACAATGTCTTAACCTTACATGATAAAATAAAAAACAAACAATCAAAAACAAAAAACAAAACAAAACAAATGTCACTTAGTGGTGAGTAATATGTGTTTTGTAGTTGGTAGATAAGGTATGGCATAACATTTTAGAGAGGAGGGAGGAAGAAGTTTGAAATGAATATATTCTTGCAAATTTAATGTATTATAATTATGAACTATTTATTATTAATATAAACACATTATTAATATTATAATAATAGTAATATTAGATTATTATAATTGCAATAATATAATATAACATAATAGTTAATATAATAGCATAATATATAATATAGTTCTAAATAGTTAGAAATTAACAAGTAGGATAGCCTTTTCAAATTAAACTTGTTTTATTGTTAAATGGGAGTTCCATCAATGTCAACATTTATCCAACATACTAATATATTTTTTTATAAAATATTAATAAATAAATGTATTTGTACAAACTAAATTAATCACAATCTACTAACACTTGTTAATTTCTTAATATTTAGAAAATGATATTATTATAATTATATATTATGTCATTATATTAACTATTATGTTATATTATATTATTATAATTATTATAAGAATATAATATTACTATCATTAATTATAATAATATTAATAACATATTTATATTAATAATATAAATTGGAAGGATATTATGATAATAATATTAATAATAATATGATAATAATTAATAAATATGTATAATAATATATTAATTATTAATATTAATATAACATAGTTTTTAATTATTTATATCCCTTAGATTTAGGCCCACCAAAAGAATAGTATAGATCTATCCCATAATATTTATGGCTAAGTTGAAAATAAGATTATTTTGTGGATTAAAAATTGTTTTACTCAAATATAATTTGATATGATAAATATTAAAAAGTAAATATTAAACAAGAAGTTAAATCGTATCACTAAACAAAGAAGTTAAATAGTATTAGTAAACAAGCAAAAAGAGCTCACAAAATCTCCAAAAAGATAATTTCTTATTCTTAAACATAGCTTAAAAAATACCAGACTATAAAAATATAATTTTTATGTTAAGTTGGCTTACAAAAGTAATGTTAAAATTAAATGATTGTGTGTTCCATAGATCTCATTTCTGAGTATTTTATTAACAATATTTTTTTACTACTGGTGTGGTATTTGCCCTTCAAAAATATGAAACACTCTAGAGGGAAAGTGGTGTGGTATTTGCCCCAGAAGGGTGGATCAAAATTAACTTTGATGGCGCGGCAAAAGGTAATCCTGGAGCTGCTGGTAGTGGGGGGTGATAGGAGATAATCATGGTAGGTTCATAGCAGCAATGGCACTCCCTCTGGGTACTCAAACTAACCACTATGTTGAAGCTGTGGCTGCCTATCATTCTATAGCTCAAGCACGTGCTAAGGGTTATAGAAAAGTCTAGGTGGAGGGTGACTCTAACAATATCATCAATTGTCTTAAGAGCACCACTAAACCAAGCTGGTCTATAGCGACCATGATCAAAGATGCTATTATGTTGTTAGGCACCTTTAAGGCTACCCATATCTCTCACATTTATCGTGAGGGGAACAAGGTGGCGGATGTTTTCACCAACCTAGGGGTGGTTAACAATTCTAAGCTCATATGGGAGGAATTTATTTCTATCTCGAGCAATGTCAAAGAATTAATTAATAATGATGGCCTCCATGGTATGAAACTCAAGATTCTTTAAAGAGATCATCATGATCTCTAAGGGTTCGCAGACCTCGCCTATCCAGATTGTTCGTCTCACATGGATTATGGGTAGGATTTACAACAACATTGCTCTGTTTTTCCTCATTCTCACCTTCATTTCTATTTGCAGAGAGCGGTTTCTTCCAGAGTCAGTATACCAGCATGGGGGGAGATAGAAATAGGGTTGAACCGTCTTCGTGCGAGGGGATTAGGTAGAAGCAAAAAGTGTGGAACATCGTGGAAGCTGGAGGGTTTGCTTCATTCATGGAAAATCTCCATGGACCAACCCTAATGTGACTACTCTGTTCGTTAAAGGATTCAAGAACAAGAAGGTTACGACATATGGGTGGTAAATGGATATTTCTAAAGACGTTATTACCATTGTGACTGGCCTCTCTACCAAAGGGAAGAAATTCTTCTGCAAGAGGAAACAGAGTGAGGAAGCCCTCAATAACTTCTTCAAAGGTAACAAAAGGGACAAGCTGGTTAAGTTTCAGACTGGAGGATATAATCATCTCTCCATCAAGCCCAACTGGGCTATGGTGGCTGAAGTTATTAAGAGATATGTGACTCTGGACGGGAGGTATGTGGCTATCTACAGTTATCACTTCAACTTGCTCAACCATTTCAAACATGGTATGTTGGTTTCCTTTCCTTTCTACCTACTTTTGTCTCTTGAGTTTGGTTCAAAAGAAAATAGCAAAAACCCTAAACTCTCGGTTCTGCATGAGAGCCTCATATTACTCATTATGGAGCACATGAAGAATAACACACACAAAAAAGGGTTAAAACAAAAACACAATGCTAAGAAGAAGGGTAGGGTGATGTCGAGTGAAGAGGAGACTGATTCTAAGGATGAGGAGTGGACTATGGATGATGAAGAAGAGGATAGTGAGGAGTCCTATAGAAAGAAGAGGAGCACTTAGAAGAGGGAAGTCTCCATCTCTTAGTCTGAAGGGTTTAATATGGATAATGACTCTGACACCTCCATCAAGGAGATTATTGCTAAGAAGGCCATGCCTCAGAAGAGGAAAACCCCCACTCCGATGAAGAAAGGTAAAAAACCCTTGGAGAAAGATATGGTGGATGAGGGATTTGTGCAAGATGTTGGTGGTTAGACTTTACAGAAATAGGGGCTTAAGCTGAAGCAGGGGAATAAGGATAAGTTGTTTGAGAGGGTTCAGGAAAAGGGAAATGTTCAGGCAGTTAGTTGTTCTACCTAGATTTAGGGGACCAGGATAAAGCAGGGGGTTAGGGAGAAACCTTTTGAGAAGAAGGATGATAGAGTGGAGGACACACAGGGCAACACCATACAAATTCCTGAACCTCGTGCTAGTCTCAAATTTCCTGAAATCATCGACCCTTCGAAAAACCTCCCTGAGGATTTGATGATTTGTTGGCCCAGGCAAAAAATAGAGATGAGATCGAGGAGGTTTTCAAACTGGTTAAGAATGTTGTCAATTCTCAGCACAAAATGACTAAATGGTTCTTCTTAGAAATAAATAGAATCAACATCAAGCTCCAGTTGATGCAGGATAGCTTGGGGAATGGTATCAAGACTACAGTCGAGCAGGATACCCTTATCTTCAGAAACTGGAAAGCCATTCCTAAAATGGAGGAAATGGACAGTGAGCTGAACAAGATGAGAAGAATTTAATACTAGGGTCCAATACCTGGAGGAGAAGATCATTGAGGTGAACAACAACTTAGAAAAAATGATGAATATCAGTAGACTTACCATTCATAACAGCCTCAACAGGATGAGAGTGCTGACAGAGAAGCTTAAGGAGCTTACAAAAGAACAGTTCAAGGATTTCAATGCTAAGGACATCATGAATGTTGAGGAACTGGGTAATTAGGACAAAGGTGAAAAAACTAAAAGTTCTGGTAAATAGGTGGCAGTTGAGGATACAGGTGGACCTTCTACCCGCACTAGGAGGAGAAACAAAAAGCAGTTTGAAGCTGAGAAAAAAGAACTTATGGACTTTGCCAAAATGCATCGAGCATTTATGAACATGAATTAGAAGCAGTCGAGACTCTTAAGCAGATGAACTAGTTTAGTTTTGTTTGTTCTCTTTTTTGGCTACTCTATATTTGCTTTTGTATTTTGGTAGCTTATAGTTGTCTTTCGGTTGGCTTTCAACTTTTTGTTAGCTTCCTTTTGTAAAGGTTTTCGAGGTCCCCTTTCAAAACTCATTTGACCAAATTAATCAAAAACAATATTTTTTTACTATACTAGCAGTTGCAGGAAATTTATGCACAAAGGAATAGCTGATAGGGTATATGAATATCTCATCTATAACCGTAAAGTTGAAACATGTTTTTCAGTGCAGAACGATCATGGCAAGGGTGTTAGTGAAAAAACAAATAAATGCTTGTTGGACTCGAACATTAATACTCTGAAAACAAAACCTAATTTTAGAAATTTTACTTACCTGTAGTAGAAATTATCCCAAAGTCAGATTGAGAAGAAGGACAAGCTGTAAGTATTGAGCTTCTAATGCGAGGTGAAATAAAATGGTGGCATTGCTTCCTTGGGCATGAAATACGGGCTTTAATAGACATGAAATTTTGAAGATTTGGGTGCAAATAAATGAAGCTCTAAACCCATTTAAACATGACAACATTATAAGGCAATCCGACAATTTTCCTACAACATGCACCATTGTAAATAGATTTGATTAAAATCTTATTGTAGTGGAATTATCTACCTTTTTAAACAAGAGCTGCACTGTAGCTGAAGTCCCTACCAGTGCTATTAAAAATAGTTTGCATAAAACATGTTGGGAGAATGCAATACTGTAAGCAAGCTCTACCCAATGTCAACAACCAATATCAAAAATTTGAAACTGAGCAAATGCGGTGGAGAGATATATAGCCTGAAAATATGTAAATTGAAAAACATTTATGCAATTTTGATAATTCTTCACACATTGCTAGCAAGTAGAAACGGGGGCCACAGAATTAGGTCTAGATTCGTATTTAATGAGTATAGAACTAGTAAAAGGTCCATTTGTCTGTATGATTCAACCACAATGATGCCAATTACATGGAAAATGTGGGTTTTCTAATCCAATGTTCAAAATTAATTGCCTCTTGCTTACTATGTCTTTCTCACAGAAGCTACAAATAACTTCATTCCACAGCTATGCAAATTTGGCTTCTTCTGTTAAAGAACCAGAGTCTTGAATAACACTGCACCTTTATTCGTGGAGGATGGGGATTTGGAAGCATTGTTAAACTTCTATAATTAAAATTTATTGTTAAAAGTTCGTGATGATGGATTAAGATGTCTAATCCAATAGATTAAAAAGTGTATTTTTAAAATAGTTTATTCAAAGAAAACTTGAACATAAACATAATAATATAATTTATACCCCTTTCATGTCGTATCTACAAAATGGTGTACATAATTTTCTGCAGTATTATTTAGTCTACATATACAACGATAAGTTGAGAGGACCCAAAAATAGATATACTTTTAGAAACAGGCAGAAGGAACTATGGAGCTCGTTGTGGATCCTTCCACATTAGAACAATATGAGCTTGGAGTGCCTCCTGAATTCACGTCCAAATGGATGTTCTGCATAGAAATGCCTTTGCAAGGAACAACTTCACTACAATCAAATTTTATAGCTTCTTTGCTTGGGGTTGTTCCCTTGATTTTCTGGTAGGAAATGTTGCTTATCTTCACAGTTGATTCCTGCATTGTTAGTTCATGCCACATGATCATCAATATCAGAAAACTATGGATGTATTTGTCATCTCTAAAACATATGATCTACAATACTCACTATATTGTAGTTTCACTTATTTTAAATACTTGTTTTGGACATGGTTTGTCTGAGTCACAGTAGTTCTAATCGATGATGATAGGATTCGAGTCATTTTTCATATATACATTTCTGAATGTGATGGTCCTAGCAAAGCCAGAGCCATCCTGCAATAAAACCCAAATAAAATGTTAGAATAGTTTCATTGAATTGTTTACACTATTATTTATTTTAAAGAATCCTACTACCTTAAGGGTTGGGTTGAGGAAGAGTAGAGGACATCTATCACTCTACTTAAACATCGTTCATTTCTGATGGTCAAACAGTCAATAGTAATTTTACACTTCATCTACAATAAAAAGTGGTAAATATTCGTCTTAATTTTCTTAGTCAAAATTGACCTTTTACTGTTGAAGTGGATGATGTTTAAGAATAGCCAACCTCTATATATTCATGTTGGTTTCTTTTTTTATTTTTTAAAATCAAACTTCCATACTATCAAGGGTTCCAAGTAAGATGGACAATGTTTGCTCTTCAACATAAGACACAAATAAATAAAAACGTTAGAAATACAACTTCAAGGCTATATCAGTGGATATATAGGCAGTATTATTTAAAAGGTATAAAGAAAGGTAGGTAATATAAATTTTAAAAAATGAGGGATGATATTTAGAAGTTCTTAAAATCATGTGTTTTAACCATGCAACTTAATATGATGTAGGCTATTCTTAAATATCATCCACTACAACAGTCAAAGGTCAATTTTGGCCAATAAAAATAGGACAAATATTTACTTCTTTTTGTTGTGAATGAGGTGTTAGTTTCAAAAGGATTGTGTAACAAGAAATAATGATAGTAGGTAATGATAGTATTATAGTATAAGATTAACTAAAAATAATAAATATCTAAAAATACCAAGCAAAATATTTAGAAGAGTATTTCATTGCACCTGTTATGAACATTTTTAGTCCAGGTAAGTACATACATTACCTGCCATGTCTTGATCCTCACTTCATTAGTAGTATCATGGATGTAGGCACCATCCACCATTATATTGGACACCTCTGCCTCTGAGTTCCCTTTGCCCAAGCTTCCAATGTTGTTATTTCAATCACAAAAAGGATCAAAATTAATAAATCTTATGTTCAAATTTTTAGGATCATCAATATCTAACCATGTTTGTTCAAAAATATATACGAGCCTTGCCTTATTCCATGAACAAGTCCACAAGTTATATTTTGAGCTTTAATGTTAACAGAGTCACTGACTATGGATATGCAATTATCTCCTTTCATTCATTGCAAAATTTAAATTATTCTATATTTTTAGGCCAGTTCAAAGTTTCTTTGAGATGCCCTCTCTAATAAGAACATTCTAAATATAATCTTGCTTACCTCTATAAAGATCCTAGTTAAGTTCCAAAGTGCAGGGAGTGATTTGCTACCAACCAAGCATCATTTGCACTGTGAACAAGCCTCTCTCTATGTAGCACAAGATACTCTTGTGCTGCAGAATTATGAGTACCACAAGTGGAGGATGTCCTCTTTCAACAAAACTTTTGGCTACAAATTTCTAAAACAAGTCCAAGTCCATTCAAATAGGGGAATAACAAGGGAAGCTCGACGTTTGCCTGCTATATTTCTGCATTTGCCTATCCCTGCAGGATTTTATATATTTAGTGTTCATAATATGAGGCCAAATCTAAATGTCAAATTCAAATCCTTTAAAATATCATCTTATTTTCAATCTTGACAACTCAAAAATGAGATCCAATTACCCAATTTTTCTTTATTTTTTGCCCATTATTCAAATTCAAGAAGAACATGCTTTGGAACAAATTATTGATAGAAATTTTGAAAACATCGAATATCACTATATTGATACCAAAATCTTTAGAGAAATCATTACATTTAATAAAATTTGATTATAGCAAAGTGCAATTCATTTTGAAACTACAACATCATATCGCTTGTTACATCACTAATTTTTATCTTGCTAATACTTTTTACTTTTACTTGGACATAAGTAAATCTATTTTGATGTTTAGATTAATATCAAGGAAAGAGAGATTTTATTGAATGTCATTTACGGAATTATGGAAATGAATATGTTATGTCGATTTAATAATTGCATTATGAGAATTTGGTTTATTATTTGAATAATGATGCATTGATCATAATCTGTTGATTTCAAGTTTTATATAGAATTATAGGTTTTGGATGACTCTCAGAGAAAAGAGAGAGAGTATCTTTCGAGGAGAGAAATATAGACATTGGGTTACGAGTGATTATTTGCCAAAATGAGTATGAGTGTTTAACAAAAATGTGAACCAGTATCGATAGAGGTAAGTCATGTTTTGTCAGTATACTTTTGGATCTAATCGACAAGTAGTCAATATTTTTTGTTTCTTTTTAGGGCAAGTCATTTGTGTGTCAACATTGTCGTTTGTAAAGAAAATGACGTTGTCTAAGTAGAAGGATGTCCATTTACGATTACGTAAGTATTACGTCGTCATTGTCGCAAAATTGTTGTGTTATTATCCTTGAGTCACATAAGGTTTTATTGTCGACATTTAACGTCATATGACGATCTCATCAAGACAAGTTGACGTGATTTAACCAAAGTTTGTGAAGGGGAGAAAAGCTCGACCCATTCACATTATCCGTAAACCTTTGACTTATTATTATTATTTTCATTTATTGATCAAAACATAAACTATCTAGTAGAGTTGATGTCATGTAAACCATATTAAATTATGTAAACAAATATTGACGACGTAAAATTGTTGTGTCATTATCCTTGAGTCATATAAGGTTTTATTATCGAAATTTAACGTCATATGACGATCTCGTCAAGACAAGTTGACATGATTTAACCAAAGTTTGTGAAGGGGAGAAAAGCTCGACCCATTCACATTATCCGTAAGCCTTTTGACTTATTATTATTATTTTCATTTATTGATCAAAACATAAACTATCTAGTAGGGTTGACATCATGTAAACCATATTTAATTATATAAACATATATATATATATATATATATATATATATATATATATATATGCATCGATTGAGATTAACACCTCATCATTGTTATTAATGCTTACTCACTAATGGAGCAGTCGTAGGCATATGTATAGGAATGCCTTCATTGTATCAAGTGATGGATCGAATCACTTAAGATGATCATTAAATGATCAAATGGTGGCTTAAAAGTTATGTCGGCCTCTTTGGAAGAGGAGTTTGTGGTATTAACAACCCCATTCGATGAGCTCCCTACGTAATGCGTCTTCCATCGACATGTGTAAGACTTGGCATATTATGTGGTTTCGGTTGAAACTGAAAACGCATGTGGACTACCTTGTATTCATTGTGTTTTTTAAACTGTAAGAGTGGAGAAGCAACTATCACGCGACTCATTAAGAGTCAGGTAAGAGTCTTTTAAAGAATGACTCAGCAAGAGTCGATGGGGAGTCGATTTTGTTGTTTATGCTTATGAGGGATCGCAGTAGGCAGCAAGGAGGAAATAACAATTCTTAGAGGAAGAAAAGACATCAGTTTCTGTAGGTATCGATAGGATTATTGTAACTGCAACTCATTCTTATATAAAGTCGTCACTACCAAGTATTTCTTCTACCTTGTGTGCATTGAAAGACATTGATAAATCGAATGTGTATGTGTTATCCACTGTATTCTAGTTGTAGACAATCGATTATGCCATTTAGGCTTTACCATTCAATATAATGTGTTTTTGCTCAAACCAGTGGAGTCGGTTGTATTGATTCATTGTTAGTTTACATAGTAAACTGTTAAATTACCTTTAGGTATTTCGATAGCATCTATTTAACCTGGAAAGGCCGATGTTAGCTGTTATAAATGAATTCTATTTTATAGCACTCTGAGCCGAATCATACTCATTGATTTTAAATTGATAAACCAGTCAAACTTGCGTATGGTGATTAAATGATCATTACAGATCATATGCATGTAGAAGGTTATTTTAAGGTATCGTATGTCTTGTAAACCAGTCGCCTTGATGATTGAATTCATCATATAGAGAAGGTTGATTATATTGTTATAAGTTAAACATGCAAAGACTTTTGAAGATAGTAGTGTAAACTGGAAATATGATAGGTATATTCTTTAGCTATGAGTAATACAGTTTCAACATTAAGCTAGGTTATTATCATTTTAAACCATTCTTGGTTTAAACTATTTATATATGACAACAATTTCTATCCATAAGAACTTAGATTTTTAGTAATCGGTGGAAAACTGTCATGTATCCATCGAGTGAAAGAACACTAGGAATATTTTGATAGAAGAAGTACGGTCTATTGGACAATTTATCTATTCTATTAATCTTATTAAAGATATCCTTTGAAAATCATTATGACAGAATAGACTAAATCTAACTAGAAAATGACCTTATAGGGAAACATATATAAGTGTATATCGTGATTGTCAATGATATCACGTTAAGGAAGGTACTCATGCTCCTTTTTGTAGGAGGTAATATCTATTATAGAACTATATTATTCTTAATCACGTTTTAGTTTAACCAAGGGTCATTTATAAACCTAAGTCTCATAGATATGAGATATGGTTATGTTGAAACTTATGACTATTCAAATTGTAATGAAAACCCTAGAAGTTGATTATAAAAATAAATGATTGGTTATGTTTATAGGAACTCGTCTAAGTCAAGTAGACTATCATTATGACATATGATAAAACTATCTACGTAAACATAGTTGGTGAGGATAAACTGCATGAATATGATAGTACCCAAGTCGAGTAGGGGTGGGTGAACATTTCGATCACGTTCATTTACGAATGTTATTGATATTGAAACTTTGGCCAAAGTAATGCATTCATTTTCTGCATGCATTGTCGGTTCACTATATCTAGATTGCATAACCTATCAGAAATCATACTTAGCTAGAGGGTATCTAGGGTTGTATGGTTGATAGAGTTGTGTAGGATACAACACTATGTCCTCGGGAAGGCACATTACCATTGATCACCTTTGGTCTATATTCCTCGTGAAGGGTAGGGCCACTTCCTATGTGGAAGATGTGTGGGAGATCGTCGGTCTGTGGATGGAGGTAAATCACTTGGAAGATACTCTCTCTCTCTAGCATAAAACATGCCAAGGCTTGTGATAAAGATGTCATATATTCAAAAGCAGTAATTATTCCAAACTTGTTTATGTAATTGAAATACTTATGCAAATACTTGTAATTGAGAAAGACAATATGATTTATTGTATTATGTAAGAGAATCTTGTAAATTGTTGTTACTTGATTATATGTTAAATAAAAGAAAAAATTTCTCTCATTTTTACCTTGTTAAAATTATTCCATGGTAAGTTCTCTATATTATTGGGTTTTTAGAACGTGGATGTTACATCGCTTTATACCTGGATTAGGACCTCCTCACCACATTTTAAAAGAAAACAATGAAAGGAGTCTATGACAAAATTTCACTTCACTTTTACAAAATGAAATCCAAAAAAATTGCCTTTAAACACTTCATTCTGAATCTTCTTTTGAGCCTGCATTCTGTATTCTTCTTCTGAATGCCTTCACACTTCACAACAATGAAAAAACAAGAGTGGTGGAAGAAGGCAAATATGCAATGAGTACTTGTGAATGATGTCCAGTAAACTCTAATAAAAGGGAATACAACCAGAAAAATAAAGTACAACATAATGAAAAGAAAGCAGAAGGTGAAATACCTAAGCAGATTTATTGTCAAGTTGTATTCCGGCGACACTCCTTCAACAATCCTATTCTCTAATCTTCTTCCTTGTTGTTCTTAAAACCTTGATGAATTAATGTTAATATAGAACCGATGCAACGACATGTAGTGTGCATATTGTTGACTTCTTTAAGGCTATAATCTCATTTCAACTGTGTTTTATATGATTAAAAGAATAAACCATTCAATGGAATACCTGATACAACCCATTCACTAAGATGATCATAAGATTCTTTTGAGATAAATGCCATGGCAAGAAAAGTAAACAAACTATCATTTGGAATCAATGAATTCAACCAAAATATGAAGGCATTCTTAGAAGCGGTGCATTCAACCAAAAGATGAAGGCATTCTTTGAATCGTGGATGCATAAACTTAGTAAATTATAAATAAATAAGCATAAAAAAGAATGTGCCCAACAACACACGTATTTCATCATTTTGAGTCATTTTTTGAAGTTTCGCAGTCAACCAATCAGAGACTACAATGTGTCATATACTACCCTATGGGCCTGTCACCAAGCATACATGTCAAACACTACAGTGCAACATTTGTATCTATGGGACCTCCAAGAGAAAGCACAAGGGAAGGGGAATTGAACCACAGACCTCCACTTGTAAGAGCAAACACCCCTACCAAGTGAGATAAGCAAGTACCTATACCCCACCATGGCATCAACAACTCTTATAGATGAATCCAGGAGCTTTTGGTGGTTGAATACAACCTCCACCAGTCGCTCCTCTTAAAACAGAGCCCTCACCACTCCTTTGGCAACTCTGCCACAAAATGCATCCATCTATATTTCTGCATTTGCCTATCCCTGCAGGATTTTATATATTTAGTGTTCATAATATGAGGCCAAATATAAATGTCAAATTCAAATCCTTTAAAATATCATCTTATTTCAATCTTGATAACTCAAAAATGAGATCCAATTACCCAAATTTTCTTTATTGGTTGCCCATTATTCAAATTTGAGAACATGCTTTGGAACAAATTATTGATAGAAAACTTGAAAACATCGAATATCACTATATTGATACCAAAATAAATTATTACATTTAATAAAATTTGATTATAGCAGAGTGCAATTCATTTTGAAACTACAACATCATATTGCTTTATACCTGGATTAGGACCTCCTCAGCACATTTTTAAAAGAAAACAATGAAAGGAGTCAATGACATAATTTCACTTCACTTTTATAAAATGAAATCCAAAAAAATTACCTTTAAACACTTCATTTTGAATCTTCTTTTGAGCCCGCATTCTGCACTCTTCTTCTAAATGCCTTCACACTTCACAACAACAAAAAAACAATGGTGGTGGAAGAAGAGAAATATGCAATGAGTACTTGTGAATGATGTCCAATAAACTCTAACAAAAGGGAATGCAACTAGAAAAATAAAGTACAACAAAATGAAAAGAAAGCTAAAGGTGAAATACCTAAGCAGATTTATTGTCAAGTTGTATTCTGGTGACACTTCTTCAACAGTCCTATTTTCTAATATTCTTCCTTGTCATTGTTAAAACCTTGATGAATTGATGTTAAGATAGAACCGATGCAGCGACATCTGGTGTGCATATTGTTGACTTCTTTAAGGCTGCAATCTCATTTCAATTGTGTTTTATATGATTAAAAGAATAAACCATTCAATGGAATACCTAATACAACCCATTCACTAAGATGATCATAAGATTCTTTTGAGATGAATGCAATGGCAAGAAAAAGTATGCAAACTATATTTTGGAATCAATGAATTCGACCAAAATATGAAGGCATTCTTAGAATCAGTGCATTCAACCAAAAGATGAAAGCATTGTTTGAATCATGGATGCCTAAACTCAATAAATTATAAATAAATAAGCATAAAAAGGAATGTGCCCAACAACACACATATTTCAACATTTTGAGCCATTTTTTGAAGTTTCTTAGTCGACCAATCAAAGACTATAATGTGTCCTATCCTACCCTATGGGCCTGTCACCAAGCATACATGTCAAACACTACAATGCAACATGTGTATCTGCGGGACCTCCAAGAGAAAGCACAAGGGAAGGGGAATTGAACCACAAACCTCCACTTGCAAGAGCAAACAACCCTGCCATGTGAGATAAGCAAGTACCTATACCCCACCATGGCATCAACAACTCTTGTAGATGAATCCAGTAGCTTTTGGCAGTTGAATACAACCTCCACCATTGTTGCTCCTCTTAAAATAGATCCCTCACCACTCCTTTGGCAACTCTACCACAAAATGCACCCATCTATATTTCTGCATTTGCCTATCCCTATAGGATTTTATATATTTAGTGTTCATAATATGAGGCCAAATATAAATGTCAAATTCAAATCCTTTAAAATATCATCTTACTTCAATCTTGATAACTCAAAAATGAGATCCAATTACCCAAATTTTCTTTATTGGTTGCCCATTATTCAAATTTGAGAACATGCTTTGGAACAAATTATTGATAGAAAACTTGAAAACATCGAATATCACTATATTGATACCAAAATAAATTATTACATTTAATAAAATTTGATTATAGCAGAGTGCAATTCATTTTGAAACTACAACATCATATTGCTTTATACCTGGATTAGGACCTCCTCAGCACATTTTTAAAAGAAAACAATGAAAGGAGTCAATGACATAATTTCACTTCACTTTTATAAAATGAAATCCAAAAAAATTACCTTTAAACACTTCATTTTGAATCTTCTTTTGAGCCCGCATTCTGCACTCTTCTTCTAAATGCCTTCACACTTCACAACAACAAAAAAACAATGGTGGTGGAAGAAGAGAAATATGCAATGAGTACTTGTGAATGATGTCCAATAAACTCTAACAAAAGGGAATGCAACTAGAAAAATAAAGTACAACAAAATGAAAAGAAAGCTAAAGGTGAAATACCTAAGCAGATTTATTGTCAAGTTGTATTCTGGTGACACTTCTTCAACAGTCCTATTTTCTAATATTCTTCCTTGTCATTGTTAAAACCTTGATGAATTGATGTTAAGATAGAACCGATGCAGCGACATCTGGTGTGCATATTGTTGACTTCTTTAAGGCTGCAATCTCATTTCAATTGTGTTTTATATGATTAAAAGAATAAACCATTCAATGGAATACCTAATACAACCCATTCACTAAGATGATCATAAGATTCTTTTGAGATGAATGCAATGGCAAGAAAAAGTATGCAAACTATATTTTGGAATCAATGAATTCGACCAAAATATGAAGGCATTCTTAGAATCAGTGCATTCAACCAAAAGATGAAAGCATTGTTTGAATCATGGATGCCTAAACTCAATAAATTATAAATAAATAAGCATAAAAAGGAATGTGCCCAACAACACACATATTTCAACATTTTGAGCCATTTTTTGAAGTTTCTTAGTCGACCAATCAAAGACTATAATGTGTCCTATCCTACCCTATGGGCCTGTCACCAAGCATACATGTCAAACACTACAATGCAACATGTGTATCTGCGGGACCTCCAAGAGAAAGCACAAGGGAAGGGGAATTGAACCACAAACCTCCACTTGCAAGAGCAAACAACCCTGCCATGTGAGATAAGCAAGTACCTATACCCCACCATGGCATCAACAACTCTTGTAGATGAATCCAGTAGCTTTTGGCAGTTGAATACAACCTCCACCATTGTTGCTCCTCTTAAAATAGATCCCTCACCACTCCTTTGGCAACTCTACCACAAAATGCACCCATCTATATTTCTGCATTTGCCTATCCCTATAGGATTTTATATATTTAGTGTTCATAATATGAGGCCAAATATAAATGTCAAATTCAAATCCTTTAAAATATCATCTTACTTCAATCTTGATAACTCAAAAATGAGATCCAATTACCCAAATTTTCTTTATTGGTTGCCCATTATTCAAATTCGAGAAGAACATGCTTTGGAGTAAATTATTGATAGAAATTTTGAAAACATCGAATATCACTATATTGATACCAAAATCTTTAGAGAAATCATTACATATAATAAAATTTGATTATAGTAGAGTGCAATTCATTTTCAAACTACAACATCATATCACTTTATACCTGGATTAGGACCTCTTCAACACATTTTTAAAAGAAAACAATGAAAGGATTCGATGATATAATTTCACTTCACTTTTACAAAATGAAATCCAAAAAAATCACCTTTAAACACTTCATTCTAAATCTTCTTTTGAGCCTACATTCTGCATTCTTCTTCTGAATGCCTTCACACTTCACAACAACGAAAAAACAAGGGTGGTGGAAGAAGAGAAATATGCAATGAGTACTTGTGAATGATGTCTAGTAAACTCTAACAAAAGGGAATGCAACCAGAAAAATAAAGTACAACAAAATGAAAAGAAAGCAAAAGACAAAATACATGAGCAGATTTATTGTCAAGTTGTATTTCGGTGACATGCCTTCAATAGTCCTATTCTCTAATCTTCTTCCTTGTCATTGTTAAAACCTTGATGAATTGATGTCAAGACATAACCGATGCAATGACATCTTGTGTGTATATTGTTGACTTCTTTAAGGCTACAATCTCATTTCAACTGTGTTTTATATGATTAAAAGACTAAACCATTCAATGGAATACTTGATACAACCCATTCACTAAGATGATCATAAGATTCTTTTGAGCTGAATGCAATGGTAAGAAAAGTATGCAACAATCTTTTGGAGTTAGTGAATTCAACCAAAATATGAAGGCATTCTTAGAATTGGTACATTCAACCAAAAGATGAAGGCATTCTTTGAATCATGGATGCCTAAACTCAGTGAATTATAAATAAATAAGCATAAAAAAGAATGTGCCCAACAATACACATATTTCAGCATTTTGAGCCATTTTTTAAAGTTTCTCACTCGACCAATCAAAGACTACAATGTGTCATATCCTACCCTATGGGCCTGTCACCAAGCATACATGTCAAACACTACAATGCAACATGTGTATCTATGGGACCTCCAAGAGAAATCACAAGGGAAGGGGAATTGAACCACGGACCTCCACTTGCAATAGCAAACACCCCTTCCAAGTGAGATAAGCAAGTACATATACCCCACCATGGCATCAACATCTCTCGTAGATAATTCCAACAGTTTTTAGCGGTTGAATACAACCTCCACCATTGTCACTCCTCTTAAAACAGAGCCCTAACCACTCCTTTGGTAACTCTGCCACAAAATGTATCCATGCCCTGCTATTGCAACCACCCAAAAGCATTATTCAAGCTCTAGTCATGCACTGCTCAACACGGTGGAGCTACTAACCTATCACCCAAAACCCTGCTAAAGACACTCTAATTTTTGATAGTTGATTCGAACGACACAAAAAATGGAACATGAAAATTTCAAAAAAGTGACTCCTTAATTTCTTGCATGTAATCCAAATATGTGGTCAGATCTAGAAAATTGCACCATATGATGCATGGTTGTATAAACTCTCAGTCTCCTATATGAACATATTACTTCGCCTGTGGATCAAAACAAGTGCTCCCTATATCAAAAAAATTACAAGGATTATAGATCTACGATCACAAAAAAATATCATTTGCTCCAAGAAAAATGAAAAAGGCAACCATATTCTCTAGAGATGGCCCTTCTCTAGAGATGGCCCTAGTTAAAGAAAAATTTAAAGCTTTGAGTCTCAAAATAAAAATTCAAATGATTTAGAGGCCTGAACCCCAACACAAAATCAAACAAGATCTAAGGGCGAAACAAAACAATCAATTTCATTATTGCAAACACAAATGGAAAATCAATGTAAGCTACATATGCATTAGTTTTTCAACCCACATCCAAATCAAAAACTTCCCATTTTAGAAAATTCATGACTATATAGATGATTTCAAAACTGCACCCTAATCCAATACTACTCTATAGGCCTCAATACAGATTTTGGGGAATAAAAAAGACATCGCATCTAAAATAAAACCCAGAGTCAAAACCCTTACAAATGCATAAAAAAATGTGGCTTAGCAAAATCAAGCCCCTAATTAAACAAATTGATAACTTACGTTTCACCGAGCCACCCAGGGAACTCTATTCTAGACTCTGCAAATCAGCCATATATTGCCAAAATTATCAATGCTCCTGCAATCAGTGTCATGGTGGTTCAAATTTGATTCACCACAACGAAATCAAAGCTTTTATGTGCTCAAAAAACCAATTATAGTAACCACCCACTTGTGTTGATGGCCAATTTTGATTACCCAAAACCCTTTAAACCACGATTTTCCAGCGTCCGACAATTTTTGACGTCCGACGATTTTCCGACGTCCGACAATTTTCGGCATTCGACAATTTTCTGGGAGCAAAACCTCCCACTAATAGCCTATCGGCTAAATATAACATAAACATAAATACATTATAAATTTCTATAATCAATCATTTAATATAAATTTTAATATATATTGAATAAAAATTAAATAATTTTCACAAGGCTTAATATTATATTAATATGGTGAAAGGGGTTGTGCTTAAATGTCAAGGCCATAAGGTTCTCAAAATGGAGATCCGAGTTCAAATCCCCATGTAACATCTATGTGGATTCTAAGTTGAGTATGTTGTTATAATATTTGTATAGACTTAAAAAATAAAATAAAAAACTAAGAATTTTGCAGACTTAAACAAAATTCATTTCATTTCATGCGTTTTAGTATTTTTTTTACTTGAAATAGTATTTCCTCAAAATCCATCCTTAAGAGCTCAAATTTTGAGCCAATCACAACACATATAACTGATTTTTGAAATATTTTTTGTTAAAATTTTCTCATGTAGACTTAGGAAAAATTAAAATTTATTCAACATGAAAAACAATACTCTGTTTTGATTGGTTTAATCTAGAGAGATTAATCACTAGATAAAAAACTCATTCCAAGAATAGAAGATTTTTATGATAGGTGTAAAGTGGCTATTTTAAGAAGTATCTTGCAATGTAATTTTCTATATATAGTAGAGATGGAAAACACATATGGGAAAATTGAGATAGAAAAATTTTATGGCACGAATTTTGAAATGTGGAAGCTAAAGATGGAAGATCTATTAGATCTATGGATGCACTGGATGATAATGTTTAGAGGCCTATGGATCCAACTTTGGTTGCAAGATATGATGTAGTGGATAGAAAAGCTAAAGGTATCATAAGACTATGCCTTGTAGACTTAATTTTGATAAATGTTCATGGAGAACCCACTTCAAAGAAGTTAGGTGAGATATATCAAGCCAAATCTCTATAAATAAGATTTTCTTGAGGCAAAATTTGTATTCCTTGAGAATGGAAAAAGGTGGAAAAATTTATGAGCATCTAGAAACTTTCAATATGTTGGTGACTCAGTTGACCTCAGTTGGGTTAAAATGGATGAAGAAGAAAGGTGTCAAACTTTGCTATGTTCATTGTCAGACTCATGGGATAGCCTAGTCATGGCCATAGGGAGCACTTCAGTCACCTTGAAGATGGAGGATGTTGTTGGTTCTCTACTCTCTGATGAAACGAGAAGGAAAGTCTCTTTAAATGCCAAAGAGCCTTTGAATGTTTAAGGAAGACCAAAAGAACAAGGCAAGAATGAGAAGCAACATGACCATTCTGAGTCCAAGAATAAGGGGAGATCAAAATCTCCTGGTAAGTCCAAGGCTATAAGCTGGAATTGTGGAAAATCTAGGCATTTTTGAAAGGACTATAAAGAAGAGAAGAAGAAGAAGCAAGATTCTAAGTCTAAGTCTAAAAAGGAAGATGGAGACACTTTTATTGCAGCCTTGGTAACTCATGCAGGTAGTACTTCATGGTTAATTGACTCAAGTGCATCTTTTCGCATGACTCATAACAGAAATCAGTTCAGTAGTATGAAAAATATGATGTTGGTAAGGTGTATTTGGGTGATAATTCTTTCCTTGACACTATTGGTCGTGGAAGTATTCATATGAAATTTTTTGATGGTAGAGTTGGACAATTTGATGGTGTCTTGCATATCATGGGACTAGCAAGAAATTTACTATATGTTAGCAAGCTAATAATTGTGGGTGTGCATGTACAATTTTCTAAAGCAGGTGTGAAAATAGTGAGAGGTATTATGGTGATAGCAAGATGAAGCAGATTGGGTACATCATACCAACTCGATGCATGTACAGTTGAGTACAATAGCACTATAGTTAAGATTAAATCAGAGACTACTTCACTAGAAAAAGAGATGGTTTCCTCTTCAATAGATGGTCATGGATTTTGGGTACCCAAGGGTGCTCTATCTACCGAATCAAAGTTACCTACAGAGAAGACCATGTTATGGCACCAAAGACTTGGCCACGTAGGAGATAAGGGTCTATAGACCTTGAAAAATTAAAACCTTGTCAATGGTTGGATGACTATAATCTGGAATTTGACTTTTGTGAGCATTGTATTTATGGAAAGCAAAATCATGTTAAGTTCTACTCAAGTTCTCATAAGTCTTCTAGTATTTTGGATCTTATCCATTTAGATGTATTTCGTCTAGTAAATATTCCTTCTATTGGTAAATCAATTTATTATGTTTATTTTATTGATGATTTTAGTAGGAGGACATGGATTTATTTCCTTAAGAGTAAAGATGATGTTTTCAATCATTTCAAAGAATTTAAAGCAATGTTTGAGTTGCAAACTTAAAGGAAGATTAAATGTTTGAGGATAAATAATGGTGATGAATTTTGCTCTAATGATTTTGAAATTTTCTATAAATATTGTGGTATCTAGAGACAGAAAATAACTCCATATTCTCCACAATAGAATGGAGTTGCAAAAAGAATATGAACAAGACCTTAATGGAGAAGGCTAGGAGTATGTTGAGTGGTGCTGGACTGGAATAGAAGTTTTGGGCTAAAGCTGTAGCAACTTTCTACTACTTAATAAACAAATCTCCTACATCATCTCTTGCTAATAAGATGTTGGTACCAATGGAGGCATGGTCAAGTCACAACCCTTCACTTAGACATCTAAGAGTTTTTGGTTACAAGGCATATGCACATGTGCCAAAGGAGAAGTGGAAAAAATTGGATAACAAGGTTGTTAAATGTATCTTCATCAAATATAGTTATTGTGTGAAAGGATACAAGATTTGGGATCCTATTGCATAAAAGGTAATTTATTCCAGAAGTGTTATTTTTAGAGAAACTAAGCCTTCTTTTGTTTTTGATAAGATAAGCAGCAAACCAAGGGTGCTGAACCCATTACAAAGTAGCCTCAAGGGCATGTTAGAGAGTGAATAAAAAAGACCATCACAACAAAAAGGATCCAAAGCCAAAAAACCAGAGACAATAGTCTAACAACTGACGAATAGTATACAGAACAAAGAAAACACAGAAAAGCCCCATAGATTAGTTGAAGAGTTGCTCCCAATCCTTAGTGATAAATTGGTACATGTCCTCATATTCCTTTAGCTCTTTATCCTTCATTCCATGCCTAGTGAGTTCAATATCTTGCAGCACTTCCAAGGTAGTTGCAAACCTATGCATGACTTTAGAGGTGAACCTCGCCAACATCATAAACTTCTTCTCCAGCATTGTCATTCTGGTGTTGATATCCTCCTTCTCTTTACCTTTACTGATAGTCTTCTTACCCTTTTTGTTTTTACCAGTTTCTTGTTTTTCCTCCGAGCTATCCGTCTTCGAAATATGGGCATTGAATTCAGGGAAGTTGCTTAGTCCTTCATCCATAGTTTCTAGAACCATGGTGTCCTCCTGATTCTCAACCTTAGTCTCAACATCAAGGTTTTCCTCAGTACCTTCTGACTCAACAATGTACTTCTACTCCTTGCACACAAGGGTAGGTTTGGTAGCCAATCTGGTTGACCTTCTGGTTGACAGAACCCTTCCCTTACTCTAAGGAGCAACATACTCCTCGTCCATCTTGTCTTCACTACCATCCCCACCATCCACAGAATCCTCATCCCCTTCCTCCAAATTTTGGACTTCCATGATGGGGTTATTCTCAAAATTCACAGAGAGGTTGCCCCCGTCTTTTCCAACCTTAACCTTCTTGTGGGGAATGTCGCCTTTCACCTCACTAATAGCGAGTTTGCTCTTGGTGGGTTTAGGGCTGGCCTTCACAGGGTTGGTTTGTTCCACATTGTGAGTATCAGTGCAAACCAGCATAGGGGTTTTCTTTTTGGCCAAGGAGTACTTGGTGGGTTTGTGGGAGTGGGTGAATTTCTCAGGGGTTACTTTAGTGATGATCGTGGGGTTGCTACGATTGGGTTTCAGTTTGGGTTTAGGCATTGCAGAGGGGTTGTCAACACAGGTGGCGATGATGTTCTTAGGTGGATAGAGGGCTAAGTGAAACTTATAAAGCCTATAAATAATCCCCTGGTGGAGTGCAATGCGGGGTTTCTCAGGGTCGTTCTTGTGCTATTCAATGGTGGCTTCAACAGAAACTTCTAGAGAAGATAACAGGTAAAAAAGGAAGCTAATAAACTTGTTGCGTCTAAAGTGATTAACATAAAGTGGTAGTGGAAGAAATGATGAAACATACCTTCAAGTGTGACATACTTGATGATCATATTGTACACATCATCCCAGGGTTTGGGGAGCTGCCCTCTATCAAACCCTTCTTGCAGGCTGTACAACACTTCATCTTTTTTTAAGAATAGAGCCATACCATCCGGGTCTGAGACTTTGCTGGTCTTATTGTGTTTCACACCATCCGTGGACATGCCTGTAGCCATCCCAATAACTTCTTTGATCACTTCAAAACCTATGCCACCAACTTTGACATGTCTGTTCGTCCAAGACCGTGCAAACTACATGGATAAGTTTTCATCATGCCCTTGCAAGCATTCTAAAAATGATGCCACACCACCCTTCTGTCAAATATGCCATAAGGTCTCATTCTTCCTGAAATCTTCACAAGACTCTGGTTTAACGAGTCCTATCCCCCCATTTGCAGATAGCTACCACTCTTAGTAGGAATTTTAGACAAAAATAAGGCTCTTTGCAGACTAGTCTCTTTAGCAACCTTAGCATAATTATTTGGTGATAGGAGAACTCTTTGCGGCGAAAAAAATTTATCACAACAAATATGAACCTGCGAGCAACTTAGTGCACAAAGAATAATGAACAACTTGTCACCTCTCTAGTTCGAAGTGACATTATTAATAAATTTGTCTCGTGTGAATTAACATGCCATCCAATCTTATGATTACTACAATCTCAGAGCTAGGTGCTATGGAGATTAGGAGTATTGAACCCATCACAAGGCACGTGAGTGACCATGTGATTAACCGCTTGGGGCATCCATGTCATCATGTTGCTTTTGTAACACGTCAACCAAATGCAATTAATATTTCTCTCAACAATGATTTCCTGAATTCCATCCCGCCACTGGATCTTTTGGTTTCTTTAACAATATTAAAATCATTATTATTAGAATCATTCCTCCTACAGCTCCTATGGCAATCCTTAGGCTGAGTAATAGACTTGGGAAAGATTAAAATCATGATTTTTTAGGTATAGTGTCCTGCTCCATACATAGGAGTCTTTGAATTTGAGAAAAGAGGTTATCAAACTTTCTCCAGCATCTCCAATTGCTCAAGTTCTAACCCAAGTTGGCCATGCTATCGGCCACTTTGTTGCCTTCATGATAGGTATGTCCTATCTCCTTTTGGGTGAACCTAGTTAGTAAGCTCTTAATATCCTCAGTGATGTCTTTGAGTTTCCATCCGATGTCAGTCCTACCAAGGGCAACATCAACAATAAGTTTTGAATCTCCCTTGATTTGTAGCTTATCTAGTTCCAGTGAAAGGGCCAATTTTAGACCCCATAAGAGAGTCAACCCCTCAGCCTCATTATTGGATTAGGTACCAATGCCCCCAACATAAACAGTTATGAGCTTCCCTTGATCACTTCTTATGACCCCACCCGCACTTGCCATTCTCGTTGTCTTTTTCTCAGCCTCGTCAAAGTTGAGTTTGACCCAGTCCTTCGGGGGAGGTCTCTAGGTGGTACTTTTCCTGGCAAGCTTCTTAGAGTTGTCAAAGTTGGTTATGTCAGCTGTCAACCCCCAAATTTTGGCAATCTAGATCTCCAACTAAGTGGGGGGTTCCTTAGTAGCTTTCAGGGTACAGATGGAAGTGTTTTTCGAGACCATTTTGTAGAAGGAGAAGAAAACATCCTTGGCACTCTTCACCATTTCCCTAAAAATTCTATTGTTCCTTTCTTTCCAAATACTCCAGGCTAGGTGTGGGGGGGTTTTCTTCCAAAGTTCTCTAATCCTTGGGTGGGAAAAGGGGGAGAGCTAGCCATGTATGAAGTTCATTAGGTTATCATTTTGAACCTAATCAATATTGAGAGTAGTCAAGGTCCTTCCCTAGACCTCCTTGGTGAAGTCACAGTGGAAGGGAATGTGTTGTATGGATTCTTCCTCTTTTTGGAAAATAACACATCTGTTGACAAGTTGGAAACCTCTCTTGTTGAGATTATCAGTGGTGAGAGTTTTGAGGTGTGTGGCAACCCACTAGAAAAAGTTGATCTTAGGAGTCAGGTTTTTATTCCAGACTTTCTTCCACAAGCTGCTATTCTAACCGTTGTTTATCAGCATGTTGTAAGCTAATTTAACTGAGAAGGCCCCCTTTTGATCCTGAGCCCAAAGCATCTCATCCTCCCTATGGAATAAAGGAATTATGTGATTCCTTAATTCCAATTGTAGAGACAAACACCCTTGGTTCCCAGTCTGGCTATCCTCCCAACAGTCGATTATGTTCTTCCATTGCCTCTGTCCCTGGTTTTGAGTCATGATGTAGTTGCTAACAAACCTCCCAAAATGAGTGATTTCTCTATCTTTAATGTTGATGTTTTCCTAGTTGGATAGAGGAGTCCCATGCAGCAAGTTATCTTCCCATAACCTGATTTTGTCTCCTTTTTCTAGTTTCCACTTAATGCCTTGTGACATCATTCTTCTAGTTCTAATCATTTTGTTCCAAATGACTAAGCCTTTAGGAATTCTCTCTCTCTCATCTCAGTCTTTTCCCCATTGTGGAGGTACTTGGCTTTCATTATCTGAACCTAGTCCTTATCTTCCTTGAGGAACTTCCACCCAATCTTGACCAACAAGGCTTTATTCATCAATTGAGTCTTTCTTATCCCTAATCCCCCTTGAAACTTTGGAAGGAATATTTTGTCCCATCTAATGAGAGATATTCTCTTCTTCTCCTCCACCCCCGTCCATAGAAAGGTTTTCTAAATTTTTTCTAATTTGTCCGCTATGTAACTGGGCATTTTAAAGAGGGAGAGATAATAGGTGAGGATGCCTTGTAGAGAGGCCTTTAGGAGTTGGTGTTTACCATCTTGGCTCAGGAGTTTACCTTTCCAACCTTCCATTTTCCTTTCAATTCTCTCTAGGACAGAGTTCCAGAAGTTGGGGGTCACTTCCTTAACAGTGAGGGGAAGACCAAGGTAAGTCATTGAGAGGTTGGCCTGATTGTAGTTCAGAATTTTCTTGACCTTCTCCTAGAGAACCAGATCGGCATTAAAGAAGAACACATTACTCTTTTCATAATTTATACACTATCCTAAGGCACCAACATAAGAGTTCAGCAGGTCTTTCCATCTTCTGGCTTCCACAACTGAAGCCATGCCAAATGGCATAGTGTCATCAACGAATTATTGGATAACCAATGGCCTCACTGTTGACGCCACTCTAATCCCCTTCAGATCATGTCTATCCAAGTAGGAAAGAATGTTTCTACCCATGACCTCAGCCATAATGATGAACAAGTAGGGTGAGAGGGGATCGCTTTGTCTAATACCTCTGCCCGCATTAAAGAATCCTTGGGGAGAGCCATTGACAAGTATCAAATACTTAACAGTAGTGACACATTCTCGGATCAGGGTTATCATCTTGTCCTAGAAACCAAATTTCTTAAGAACCAAAAAGAGAAAGTTCCAAGAAATTTTATCGTATGCCTTAGAAATGTCCAGTTTGAGAGCCATGCTAGGGGTGTTACTTCTATCCATCGAATGGATAATTTCATGCATGGAGATGGCATCATCAACAATCTGTCTACCAAGGACAAAACCTTTATGATAATCAGAGATGAGGCTGTCAAGTGATGGTTGGAGCCTGAGGACCAACACTTTTGTGAAAATCTTATATATGGTGTTACAGAGGCTGATAGGGCGGAAATCAACCATTTTCTTCGAGGTGTTCTTTGGGATTAGGGCTATGAAAGTGGCATTAATTTTCTTGAGAATCTTTGTTGTCCTGAAGAAGTTCCTGACAGTAGCAATGACATCGAAGCAAACAATTTCCTAGAAATCCTAGAAGAAGGTCGGAGGGAACCCATTCGAGCTTGGGGCTTTGAAAGCACCCATAGAGAACACAATCTCCTTGACTTCCTCCTCAGTGATGGGAACCAACATGCTATTGTTGTCTTCAACTGAGAGAATAGAATGGATGCAGTCTAGTAGATCTTCCACAACAAATGGGTCAGTAGTGTTCCTTTGTTCAACTAGGAAGTTCCTAAAATAGTTAGAGGCCAGAAGCCCCAGATTAGCCTCATAATTGACTTCCCTATTGTTTTCATCGATAAGCTTGTATATTTTGTTCCATTTCTTGTGTTTCATGGTTGACTGATGGAAGAACATAGTGTTTCAATCTCCTTCAGTTAGTCACTAAACTCTGGACTTATATTTCTAGAAGATCTCTTCCTTTTTCATTATTTCCCTTAGCTCCTTTTGGAGGGCCTCTTCCCTATTGAAGTTAGTCTCACTTTTGTCTCCCTTGGCCATGTTTCCCTAGATTTCTAAGAGACTGGCAGAGATTTGTTTCTTTCAGTTCATGATATTACCAAAACAAAACCTATTCCAACCTTTGACTTTCTGTTTAATATGAATGAGCTTCTGGGTGAGTCTAAACATCGGAGAACAATGAACCATGATGCTCCACCAATCACTAATACAATTTCAGAAGTCATGGTGGGAGACCCACATGATTTCATATCTAAATGGGAAAGGTCCTTTCGGGACACCTTCTCTCCAGGAGAAGAGTGCATTGTGGTCAAAGATGGTGCGGTGAAGGGCTGTCAAAGTAGAGTGTTGCACAATGTCCCAATTGGATAAGACCAAGAACTTGTTCAATTTAACATGAATTAACTAGTCTCCCCTTCTATTAGTCCAAGAGAAGAGTTGGTTGTTGACCTTTATGTCCATCAGTCTTGTCTAATTAAGGAAGTCAGCAAGATTAGCCATGCTGTCAGAGTAATCAGTGATGCCCCCAGACTTTTCTGAGGGTAACAACGGGGTGTTGAAATCACCAGCAAGCATCCATTTAGTTCTTTTCTCCATATTGATTCTAAGAACAAGGTTTTCCCAGAGGTCCTTCCTAGCACTTCTAGTATTAGGAGCATAAACATTTATAATTTTCCATTCTTCCTTATTGATAGTGAGTTTCACTTCCAGACTAGTTTTGCTATGAGAGTAGTAGCTACTAGTGAAAATGTGCTTATTCCACATAGTAACTAGGCCTCCTGAGGCCCCCATAGAGGGATTGATGAGGTAATCAGCCGATGGCCAGACTTTGCCAGCAAATTTTTTGAAATTTTCTTCATTCATCTTAACTTCCTGGAGCAGGATTTAATGTCAACCTTATTTTTGTACATGCAGTTCTTCACCATGAACTGCTTTTGGGGGCTATTGAGTCCCCTCACATTCTAGGAGAGAACTCTCATTTCTTACCTCACCTGGAGAGAGCATCTAGGGTGCTTTGCCTTCCTATAGCTATATCCTTGTTGGCCTCCCTATTTCTCGTTTCTCTTTGAGAAGGTCTACCTGCCTTCCCCTTTGTTCCCACGTCTACAGACTTTTTCCCTTTTCCTTTCTTTTTGGGGGTCACCTAGCCTTCTTGGTTGGTCCATGTGGAGCTGGGGCCAGCTCCAAGTGATAGCACTCTAGTAGGAGATATAACAGTCATTGTCTCTGGATTCTTCGAATCCTTGGTGATGAGTGCCAGGTAGCACCCATAATAATACACCTTTTTACCTCTCTTTTCCACCCTTCTTATTTTGTTGTCCTGATAATTGCACCAAAGTAGACTGATAAGATTTGTTCTAATTATATTAATGAGAGATGAATTACCAAAAGTCATGATTTTTGATTGAAGGACTAATGTGCAGCAATTTAATGGATATATGCAGAAATTCTCTCTTTGTGAATCTACAGGTGCAGATGTTTAGGCAAAGGCAATTTTGAGCATCTCTAGAGATGGTCCTAACAGTCTCTGGAGCTGACATAAAGGATACCACACTAGTCTCCGATGTTTTCCAATATGATTGGAGAGATTTTGAAATAAGAGGACCGACGGTGAATTATCTTCAGAGTTGGAGAGAAGTCTTAAGCACATCTCTAGAGCTGCAGACAAAAGTACACACCTTCGGAGCCTCCTTAATACAATGTAGAGTTACAGCGTCGCTATCAATCAACACTTCCGGTAGCAATTGGAGGGCTCCATGGATTACTCATCCAATGCTTGAGCAATCGAATGAAGACTCTAGTTAACTGCTAGAAGTTTAATTCCTCTTTTTATTGATTTTGCATGAGTTCTCGACAAACTGATTAAGTACCTATATTTTAGGGCCTCGTTGCACAGTTGTTATTTGAAACTAAGAGACTAGATTTAGTGGGACTGTTGTTCCACTAAAATCTATTTGAATTGCATGATTTTACTCTGCAGTTAAATAGTTGATAGAATAAGAGATTGATGTTATCTCATAGATAAACTGATAGTTAGAGTAAGTGATATCTCATCGTTGTATTTGATATAAATATATAAGGTAGAAGCAGAAGAAAAATATAGATTATTATTATTGTAATCTCATTTTGATATAGATACTTTTCTGAATACAAAAGGATACTGATGGGATTAGACTGAAGAAGGATTGTGATATTATATTCCTATACTGATTGATTGCCTTACTCTTTAGTACTGAGGGTGAGGAGCAAGGGCCCACTCCCGCCATCAAGACAGAAGGCTAGTATTTGTTTGTTCATTATCTTGTTTCAGATTTTGCTTAGGGAGATAGTTATTGTTTCTCATAGATAAATGTATGCTTCAATTGTATGGATTAGAATAGGTCAATATTAGCAATTTACTGTTTCAGCTTTGTTTCTAGTATTCTCAGAATTTACTTTCATAGCAGTTAAATCAACAGCATTAATTTCCTTAGCAAATAAGATTAGCATAATTAGTTAAATGGAGTGGCAACTATAGGATTCCTAATTGCAGATAGCCAAGGACACAACCCTGGATTTGACACATGAAAACATGATTAATTGCTGAGGACCAACGACCCTTGTCATTTTTGGCACTGTTGCCTGGGACCTCTGTGTTAATTAGGAAAACTTAGCTAACAATTTTTAGGATAAATTGAATCTGTATGGTTAGAGCTAGGGATTCAAAAGGAAGATATATAAAATAGACACCCTAGCAGCAAACTATAGAAGAAAGCAGTAGGGTGGAAAAAGATCTTGTTGAAGAGAGGCACCTAGAACCTACCTTGGAAATTATACCCTAACTCAATAATTCCTCAAATCCTCCAAGTCCCTCACTCTTTGAATATATCCAAGAACTGCAAGAAAGATTCGAGGTAGATCCTTTAACAGAAACTAATTCCTCAGAACCCCACACCGAATCTCAAAGAGAAGAACCAATATCAGACATGGATGATAATCATGATGAGGAGGATAATTAGGCTCCAAGAACCTTCTCATATCCCATTGTTCTAGCTGCTGGAGATAATGACCCTATGAAAAATATTTCACCTTCACACTTGCCAAATTTTAGGGGTCTTGCTTCTAAGGATCCAGATCAGTTTTTGTTTGAATTCAAAGTGGTATGCCAGACTTACGATTATGAATCAGATAATCAAAAACTCAAACTTTTCCCCTCAACCCTGAAAGATTTTGCAATGAGATGGTTCATGGGTTTGCCCCAAAACTTCATCCATTCCTAGGAACAAATGGAGATAGAATTTTTGGGAAAATACCAGGATTACTGTAGAGTCGGTGATAAAAATGTGGAATTGTTCAAAATTAAACAAAGAGAGGATAAAACCTTAGAGGACTATGTGGATAGGTTCAACTTTGCTTTGAGAAGGTATGGCAATCCTCTGCCTCACTCTTTGGCCAGAACCCTGTTTGTAAAAAGGATTAGACAAAGAATCAAAATAGGCACTAGATCTAATGGGAAAAGGGAATATCAATAAAATGGATATGCCTGCTATAGAAGAACTCTGCAGGAACTATTCCAGAACCTAAGATGGAGTGAGAACACCCAAATCTTTCAAAGGGAAGAATGAAATAGGACAGTTAATGGAGGAAATTATAAATCTTAAAACAGATATTCTAGTCCAATTGAATACCACATTAGATGGGATTTAGGCAAAAACTAGAGCAACTGATCACAACAGAACAACTGAACCACTCTCCATATATTGTCCTAGGTGTAGGAAGAAAAACCTGTTGAGAGAATGCCCTTTAGATAAATTAGAGATCTGTCAGATCTGTGACAAGGAACATCCTACTAGTCAATGTGATCAGCTCCCAACATTAAAAAGGCTGATTAAAAAAAATGTCATTATAGACGAGGAGTTGAACTATGTAGGACAAAAGCAAGCTGGGAATTTTTCTTATAATCAGTATCCAAACCAAGCTTCTTATAGGGGCCCTTCAAACTAGGGAAATAATCAATGGAATCTAGTGTGGCATGGGCCTTAGAATATTCCTCCTCGGGGACCACAAGATTGGCCAAACCAACAATGGCAGAACCAACATTGGCAAAATCAGACCTGGGGAAATCAACAATGGCCACAATAGTTTGGATCAGAAAATATGCAACCTCATTGGGGTCCTCAATAGGGTTGTAATCAACAATACCAGGGACAACCTCAACGTTTCCAACCTCAACAACAAGCATTGCTAACTGGACGCCCCAACACACAAGGACAGTCACAAAATGAGCCAGTTAATCAGCCACCTTTACCAGCCCAAACTATACCAAACCCATGGAATAAATAGGGAGCAACTGTTTACATGACAGAACAAGAAAACATAGCTGGTATTAATGCCATATATTCCAATAATCTCCAGCTGCGTTCTGGGAAAGCACTTCCAAGACCATCTCCTCCAACTACAGTTGAAGTAACCAATGATGAGGAACCTGAAAATCCATCCACTCAACTTCAAGAGGAGATTACTATTGAAATAGTGCTAAAAGAACCATCCTTGGATAACTCCAAAGTTCCTCCTAAAGGAACAGCTCTGGAGAACACCCCTGGAAACACTTCTGCTAAGAACTCCAGAGTTTCTCCAGAGATAGAAAAATTAGCACCATACCCAAAACGACTCAAACAACATGTCCCTCAGAAAAAGGTCTTACAAAAAGAAGTCCAATTTACACTAGAATCATAACTTCTATAAGAAATTAGACAATTGAACATTGAAATTCTACTCCTACAAGCAATTAGGGATGTGCCTGAACTGAACCAATTCATCAAACAACATTGTGTTAAGACCCAGGGTAGAAAGAAAACCTTTCCTGTCACCATCCAGGTGGAAGGGAAAGTAGTAGACCTCCTAATGGGAGAAATGCTCCTCCCAAAATATGGAGACCCTGGGAACCCTGTCATAACTATTTATATCTCAGGGATGGAAATATCTAATGTTTTGGTTGATTTGGGAGCAACACTAAATGTAATGACAGTCCACACTATGGATAAATTAGCTCTAATAGGTATTCAGTCCACATCCACAATCCTTCAACTGGCTAACTAGTCGGTAGCTATTCCAAAAGGGGTGATAACTGATGTTCCAGTTGTGGTAGAATCATGGGAATTCCTAGTAGACTTCATGATATTAGAACCTAGAAACCAACGAAATGCATATCCATTGATATTAGGAAGGCCTTGGCTTGCCACAGTAGTAGCATCAATTAATTTTCGAACAGGGGATATGGTCATTTCCAATAGAACATATTTGAAGAAAATATCTTTGTATCCTCCAGCTAAACCATCAATACATTATTTAGGAAAAGTATGGGTAGATGAGCTGAATAATATGGAAAATAGTACCTCAGTGGCTATGGTTACCATCAAAGAACATTTGGGTGAGTTAGAAGAAGAAATCCACTATGATACAACATAAGACATCACCCACATTCTTATTGACAAAGATATAATGGAACTAGCCCAAGATTCAAAAAGAGAATTTCTCACTTCTGCTCATTGTACCCTAGCAAACATTATTCCTTGTGGAGAGACCTTTTATAGAGATAGCCACATTCCACATGTTGCTCCCACATTCTTGCCCCCTCAATACTATGACTCCAGGATATGGATTGAATACATCTATGGATCAAATCACAAAACAGGTCATGATTTTACCTGGGAAAACACTGAATATCAACACCCAGTTAGCAGAAAAATAGGAGGAAGCACTTATCAAACTCCTAATTTCCCATTCAGTAGATTTTGCTTGGGAATACCAAGATATGGAGGGCATCCCTCCTGAGATATGTACTCATCATGTATACATTGAAGATGTCAAACCTGTTAGACAACCCCATAAAAGATTGAATCCTACTTTAAAAGATATTGTTAAGATTGAAATAGAAAAATTGCTGCAAGCAGGGTTTATATATCCAACCTCAGACAGTCAATGGGTCTCACCCTTAGTCATAGTGCCTAAAAATAATGGGAAGTGGAGAGTGTGTATTGACTATAGAGAACTAAACAAAGCCAAAAAGGACTACTTTCCTTTACCATTCATTGACCAAGTGCTAGACAACCTTGCAGGGAGGAAGTACTTCTCATTCCTGGATGGGTTCAGTGGATATAACCAAATTCAAGTAGCACCTAAAGATTAGGATAAAACCACTTTCACTTATTGTTGGGGAACTTTTGCCTACAAAGTTCTTCCATTTGGGCTATGTAATGCTCCAACTACATTTCAGAGGCTTGTTTTAGCCATTTTTACTGAATTAGCTAATGAGTGCATGGAAGTCTATATGGATGACTTTATTGTGTATGGGGACAACTTTGAAGAAGCTCCCATAAACATAGAAAAGGTACTAAAATGCTGTGAAAAAAACTGACTATCCTTGAGCCATGAAAAATGCTTTATGATGGTAGAGGAAGGAATTGTATTGGGACACCAAATCTCAGCAAACGAGATCAAAGTAGACCAAAACAAAATAGAAGTGATCAAACAATTACCCTCACCTAAAAATCAGACAGACGTTAGAAGTTTTCTAGGTCATGTAGGCTACTATAGGAGATTTATAGAAAATTTCAACAGAATAGCCACTCCTATGTTTGCCCTACTTAGCAAAGACACCGACTTCTTATGGATAGAGGATTGTTAATCAACATTTGAAACCCTTAAGGAGAAACTTACTGTCACACCTATTTTAAGAGGGCCCAATTAGACTTTGCCATTTCACATACAAATTGATGCTTCAAATGAGTCTATTAGGGTAGTCCTAGGACAGAAAGAGGAGGGAGAAGGTATGCATGCCATCTATTACATCAGTAAAAACCTTACCTCTACAGAAAGAAACTATACCACAATTGAAAAAGAATTCTTAACAGTCATATATGCTATAAACAAATTCAGGCATTATATCACCGGATACAAAATATTTGTACATACTGATCATGCAGCCATCAAATACTTAATGAACAAGCCAGTAGTAGGTGCAAGGATAATTAGGTGGTTATTGCTATTGCAAGAATTTGACATTACCATAGTCGATAATCCAGGAAAATTCAATTTGGTTGCTAACTTTCTATCAAGATTGCATACAAATGGAGAGAATCAACCAGTGGAGGACAAATTTCTAGATGAACATCTTTTTGCTATCTCCTCTACTGTACCTTGGTTTGCAAACAACTAATCTTTTAGCTATAGGCTTGTTTCCATCTCATTTTACCTCAAAACAAAAGAAGTGCTTAATAAAAGAAAGATTATCTTACAAATGGTTAAATGGTTTACTATTTAAGTGTGGTCCTAATTGCATTTTACTCAGGTGTCTAAAAGGTGATAAATTTTTTGATGTCTTAAGGGCATCTCATGATGAACCATCTAGTGGGCATTATTCCTCACACATAACCATCCATAAAATTCTGGGAGCTGGTTACTACTGGCCCTCTATTCATAATGATACCAAGAAGTATGTGCAGCAGTGTGATCAGTGCCAAAGGATGGGACAACCAACCTTTACCTAGGAAATGTCACTTCATCCTCAAGTAATGTTGGAACCATTTGAGCAATGGGGTCTAGACTTTGTGGGACCAATTTCTCCACCATCGTCAGGTAAAGAATACATTCTAGTATGCATAGACTATATAACTAAATGGGTTGAGGTTCAGGCATTGCAATTTGCAAGAGAAGAAAAAGTTGTTGATTTCCTCTATAGCAGAATCTTCTTAAGGTTTGGAGCCCCAAGATCAATAGTTTCAGATAGAGGGCCTCAATTCACTTCTTAGGTAATCAAAGCATTCACAGACCTATATCAAGTTAAGCACAAGAAGTCTTCACCTTACCATTCCCAAGCTAATGGGCAGGTGGAGTTGACTAATAGGGAACTAGAAAATATCCTGACAAGGATAGTGGCCATGAATAGAAAGCATTGTGCTAGCAAGTTACCTGAAGCAGTTTGGGCTTACAATATCGCCTGGAAGTCCACAACCAAGTTCTCACCATATGAATTGGTTTATGGGAAGAAACCCATTTTGTTTATAGAATTCAAATTGCAGACACTCAAAACTTCATTAGATATCGGTCTACCATTATCTATAGCACAACATAACAGGATTCTTCAACTCAATGAGTTGGATGAAATCCATATAGAAGCCATACAACAAAGAGAACTTGTTCAATATCAAAGGAAACAATGGCATGACCAACACATCAAAAGGAGGACATTTCAGCAGGGCGATTGGGTTCTCCTATATGATTCTAAGTTCAAGGAGTTCAAAGAGAGGTTACAAACCCATTGGATGGGTCCTTACCAAATAAGAGAAGTTTTTGAAAATGGAACAGTTTTGCTAGCACCCATTGATGGAAAGCACAAATTCATTCTTAGTAAATGGCCACAAAATCTGACTCTATAAAAGGCCATCAACTAAGGAGGAATTTACAAAGGACTTGTGCTTGGTTACAGTGGTCACAACCTCTGTCACAAATTGAGACTGGAAAAAAAAGAGGAAGGTTGAAAACCAGCAAATGGTGGCCTTCTTGTAAAAAAAAGAAAAAAAGAAAAAAAGAAAAAAAGAAAAAAAGAAAAAAAAAAGAAGAAGATGGAAAACCAGTAAATGGTCATCTTTCTTGACCAAGGGAATTGAAAACTAGTAAATGACGGTTCCCTTCTTCTTGCAGGATTGCAATAATCAATTTACGGAGCCAATCAGATGCCAGGAGCTACTAAAACACATCTCCGTAGCAATCTAGGAGCACCTCTAGCGCTTCACCAATAAAGAACCATTTCAAAGAATAAAAACAAGGAGGGGACCCACCTCTCCAAGTATTAAAGTGGGGACATCATAGGATGAGGTTAGCATGACTCATCCTCCACTTTGTGACATAAACAATGATGAGGTCATCACACACATCATCAGCAATCAAAAGGCAATTGCTTTCGCATGCATAAGTCATCACGAATCGCTCTACTGATGTCACTTGACAGCATGTCATTTCCAGACCACTCAACGGGAATAATTTTAGAACGTGACAATGAGGACACTGATGCCAGTTCAAGCCACAAAGGAGCTACTCACGTGTCAGGTCACATCAAATCTCATCAAAGTTGCAACGTTGCAGCCAAGTACATCAGACCATCATCACGAAAAGTGATTCAGGTAATTCACTCAAATTAAATTAGTTATCACCTATCTTGTCATTTATATTTATAGGTGCAGTTATTGTGACACATTTCCCTGCCATTATTTCCCTTTTAATTCATGCATGCCGCCTTATTTGCCACACTGTCGACCTTTCTCTAGAGTGTCACATCACTCCCCTACAATTATGACTGCACAATCATGTTAAACTAATCTCAAGCCACCTTCCTATAATCTAAGTAGTTGCAATTAATAGATCAAACCCAATTCAAAGATTACAGAATTCTCCAAAACCTTTGGGGATAATATGCAAGTCTACTGCCACAGTCCTCATAAGGTGAAAAGAAAAAAATAAACTACAGAGGAAATCAAGAAGACTTTAACCAGAGGAGGTGAAATAAGATAGGAATATGGGAGTGAAAAAGAAGTTAGAGCTAAAGAATGTAACAAGCCTTTTACAAGATCAAGTTGTAGCAGATATCTTAAGGAATGCTGGGTGGTTAGAATTTTTGGAGAAGTTTGAAGGCTTTTAGGAAGACATTGTGGATGATTTCCTGCGCAACCTGAAGAATAACTAAACAATTGTGACAGGGGTTCATATCAATATCTCTTCCATCGTTATCAACCATATTTCAGAGCTACCAGAACAAGGTGAGAGGTTTTACCATTTAAAAACCCTATATGTTGATTTGATTAAAAATTTCTCTGAAGAAGGTGAACCTGAAATACAAATGCATTTAAGCAAAAATGAAGTCAAAGGAATTGTTAGGACCTCACTTCCACAACCATGACAATCTCTAGCTATGTGGTTAATGAAATATTTTACATGTGATGGACAATTCTCTATAGTTTTAGGACCAATAATGAAAATGTTAATTTTCTTGAGGCATGGGCATGCCCATCCATAATTTAGCATAAATATCCCAAACTTTTTGTGTTCTGCTATTAAAGCCTCTGCAGACAAGTATCAACAAGGGAAGGGTCCTATTGAAAACCATGTCCTCATTTTCTTGATTATAAAACATCACTTCCTATCCCAAGCTGATGGGGAGGCCTTATGGCAGACATTTTTAGAAAACCAACCACGGGATAGGACACCAGAAGGAGCACAGGGTATAGATGAGATTTCCTCTACGCAACAAGATGAGGAAGCAATGCCTTCCACTTCCTCCCCAGCTACTGAGAAGGACAAAAACTAGAAACAAACAATGGATAAAACTTCAACTTTTGCCCCTATTACTGGCAACAAGAGAAAAGGGAAAGAAATTTTGGGTGAAGTCTCAACTGCCATAGAACAGCTAAAAGAACCTATCATAGAGAAACTCTCCTATATGACCCACTCGACAAAAAGGAAAATGACCTTGGCTAAGGAGTCAATTCTAGCCAAGCAAACAGGGGAAGCAATCATTATAGAAGAGGAAATTATACTAGCCTCTACCTAGACTTCTGACCACAAGAAGCAAAGGAAAAGAACAAGGCAGAGTAAGAAAGCAAAAAGAACTTCAAATACACCTGATTCTAGTAGACACTACTGTGCCGAGGAAGAATCTAATGATTCAGATGAAATTCCTCTGATTAGGAGAAAGAAACAAAGTAAAGTAGTTAAGGAAGCTTCCCCAGAGCTACCTGTTCATCCAAGTTCTCAGATTCTAGTGCCACAACATTCCCATGCTTTGGAGACAGTAGACAAAGACATCTTCACCATTTCTTTAGATTTTGAGGATAATGCACCTGCTACAGAGGCACAAGCTCCACCTGTGCTATGGAGAAGCTAGAGAAAAAGATAGCCTGCTCAAGCTAAAAAAGATACTGCTCTCTTAGCTGAGGTTCTCTTAGGTTTCTGAACTTCTGTGGATGAGTCTAGACCTTCATCAACCCAAATAATAGCAGAAGGAAGTCAAGATGAAATTCAACATAAAGAGATTGTAGGGGAAGATGAGAAGGAACAAGATGATGCAGCTGACAATGTAGATCAAAGAGCTATGGAAAACCCTAACGAGGAAAAGACAGAAGGAGGAGAAACATGGAGTTATTCTCACCCCTCTTATCAAGAGGATATAGAGGTTCCAAGGGAACAACAACTGCTAGAGGAAATAGATAATCTAAAGAGACTGTTGTGGGGGAAAACTTAATCATTACTGACCTCAAAAAGGTCATGAAGGTAAAAGACATGGAAAAAAGCAGATAATTGAAGGATTGCAAGCAGAACTCCAAGACAATCAAAAGATAATTCAAGAGAAACAGGTGGAAATTAGAGACAAAGAAATAGAAGCAACCCAAAGTATCAGAGAAAAAGAAGAAGCAACACAATATTTTTGATATTATGAAAGCTCGAGACAATAGTCTCACATTAATTGTAGCACTCACTGAAAAGGTAAAAAGTCAGGCCAAACAATTGACATGGGCCAATAACATGATAGATGATCAGGAAGAATATATTCATGAGTTGACTGGCCTAGTTGCAACCATGGAACAGGGGATTCAAACAGACCCATACTTAGGACTAATTCCAATAGATATCCTTAAGGCCTTGTTTCATTGGGTAAGAAGATGTTAGGAATATGAGACCTCCAAACCAATGCTGCAATTACAAAGAGTAGTGACTGCCATGTCATAGAGAGAACAAACCTTAGAGGAAAAGGTCATTCAGGTAGCTTCCATTTCAGCTGAGATCATATCTTGCAGACCTCCCAATGATAGTTATGCTCTATTTTTGCAAGAACGAATCTTCCAGAGAAAGATATCTTTGATTTTGTCTGATTTAACTAAGGACATAGAAACTGAGGTAGGTTTTATGGAGGCATACATGAAAAGTCCTTATGAGGATAAAGATTTCCTATGTGAGCTGTATTTGCATGGTTTTTGCATCAATGATCATACCTTGTCAACTACTTTGTAGGGGAATGCCAACTCAGGGCATTCATGTCACTAATGAGAAATCATCAGATTTGGAACGAAAGGATGGAGGCTTACACAAAGAAGGATGCAAAAACAAGCCTCTTCCTCAGAAGGGAATGTCCAAATCCCAAGGCTTTTGAGATTCATTTTAGGGTAAACATTTACTCCCCAGAAGGTAGGACCAAGATTTTGCCTTTATATCAGAAACATCTGCATGAATGTTCTATTAATTTTGGTCTCCTCATAAACAGTTTATCTAATGAAATGCATCCAGTGGAAAAAAGGTGGAACACTTTAACTACAGAACAAAAGATGAGGGAAGTAGTGCCCCCTACCAACCTAAGGTTGTTTATGAGAAGGCCAGGACAATGTTTAAATTGATGGATAAATACAAACTAGAGTGGATAGGTGGTTGTTTCAGACCTCCTCTCATTATTGAGCCACTACCTATTTGGGTTGAACAAATGGAAGATGCCAGATTTCAAGAATGGTTGAAGTAGGTTGAGCAGTTCAGGGGGAATGGCAATACAGACCGCACTACTTGGCCCACATATGCAGATGATTTCAATTTGACTGATAGAATAATCCACCTAAATAAGTCCAGATTATGAAGAGCAGGAGGACCTGCTAACCTTTAAGTTTGGGGGGATGATGAGTGCCAGGTAGCACCCATAATAATACACCTTTTTACCTCTCTTTTCTACCCTTCTTATTCCATTGTCCTGATAATTGCACCAAAGTAGACTGATAAGATTTGTTCTAATTATATTAATGAGAGATGAATTACCAAAAGTCATGATTTTTGATTGAAGGACTAATGTGCAACAATTTAATGGAAATATGTAGAAATTCTCTCTTTTTGAATCTACAGGTGCAGATGTTCGGGCAAAGGCAATTTTGAGCATCTCCAGAGATGGTCCTAACAGTCTCCAGAGCTAACATAAAGGATACCACACCAGTCTCTGATGTTTTCCAATATGATTGGAGAGATTTTGAAATAAGAGGACCGAGGGTGAATCATCTCCGGAGCTGGACAGAAGTCATAAGCACATCTCTAGAGCTGCAAACAGAAGTACACACCTTCGGAGCGTCCTTAATACAATGCAGAGTTCTAGCGCTGCTATCAGTCAACACTTCTGGTGGCAATTGGAGGGCTTCAGGGATTACTCAGCCAACGCCTGAGTAATAGAATGAAGACTCTAGTTAACTGCTAGAAGTTTAATTCCTCTTTTTATTGATTTTGCATGAGTTCTTGAGAAACTCATTAAGTACCTATATTTTAGGGCCTCGTTGCCCAGTTGTTATTTGAAGCTAAGACTCTAGATTTAGTGGGACTGTTGTTCCACTAAAATCTATTTCAATTGCATGATTTTACTCTGTAGTTAAACAATTGATAGAATAAGAGATTGATGCTATCTCATAGATAAACTGATAGTTAGAGTAAGTGATCTCATTGCTGGATTTGATATAAATATATAAGGTAGAAGCAGAAGAAAGATATAGATTATTATTATTGTAATCTCATTTTGATATAGATACATTTCTGAATACAAAAGGATACTGATGGGATTAGACTGAAGAAGGATTGTGATACTATATTCCTGTATTGATTGATTGCCTTAGTCTTCAGTCCTAACGGTGAGGAGCAAGGCCCCACTCCCGCCATCAAGACAGGAGGCTAGTATTTGTTTGTTCATTATCTTGTTTCAGATTTTGCTTAGGACGATAGTGATTATTTCTCATAGATAAATGTATGCTTCAGTTGTATGGATTAGAATAGGTTAATATTAGCAATTTACTATTTCAGCTTTCTTTCTAGTATTCTTAGAATTTACTTTCATAGCAGATAAATCAGCAACATTAATTTCCTTAGCAAATAAGATTAGCAGAATTAGTTAAATGGAGTGGCAACTATAGGATTCCTAATTGCAGATAGCCAAGGACACAACCCTAGATTTGACACATGAAAACATGATTAAATGCTAAGGACCAATGACCCTTATCACTTGGAATGTTTTGTGTTAGCCAGTATGACCACAAAATATCCACCAATGGGTTCCTTCTCTTTGGGAGTCTAGCATCTGATTTGCTCTTCTTCTGCCTCCTCTGAGTCAACAGTTTCAGGTTGATCGTGGTTTGAACATAGTTGAATAGTTACCGGAGAGTACTTCTCCTGGGTTCCAGCTGGTTGTTTAGAGTTCTCCGAGGACTTGATAATGCGGAGCAAGTCCTCCTTAAATGGGTAGTCCTCAGCACTTGCCTCCTCTTCCCTTGCTTCCTTAGGTTCCCTACTCCTCAGGAATTTACATTCATTTATCAAATGGCCTTTCCTGGAACAGTTCTGATAGAATGTTGTAGCATTCTCATACACCAAGGGATGTTCCCAGCTCCCATATTTAGACTTTAACTTAATACTGTTAGGGAGAGTTTTATTGATATCAACGCTAACACAAAGATGAGCAAATACTAACCTAGTTTTCAGTTTGGTGGTTCCATCCAACGCAATGAACTTTCTAAATGAGTTTCCTATCCATGAGAGGATATCCTTGTCCCAATATTCCAGGGGGAGGCCAGGCAATCTGACCCAAACCGGCACTGCCTTGTTCAGCTCCAAGGCCGCGTCAAAACCAGATTTCCAGCATCCCTGGAAGAGGTTATGTTTGCCATATAGCCAGCGACCATGTGCTAAGATCACCAACTAGTCCTCTTTTGCAGTGAATTTGAAGAGGAAGAGGCCTCCTGCCATAGCATTGGTAGTGACACTACCTTTCAGCTTCCACCTGGTGGCAATCCATCACCTAACCATGTTGATGTCAGGTCTTAGGGCCTAGAATTTACCCACCAGTGAGAGTTCCATGGATGAAACAATTTTCTCCATCATGTGATCAGGTATTTGGAGGTTAGTACCATTCTTTGATTTTGACAGCACAGGTTCAGTCTGGTCTTCCTTGACAAGTTCTTCCTCGCCTAGAAGGGCTTTTTTCCAAGCCTGGGGGTTCAACCCTGAGGCTGGGGAATCCCACTCAGTAGTACTGCCCAAGACAATACAGGCAGCAGGTTCCACCAGAGGGCCCAGCGGGGGGCAGAGGGCCCCTAGGGCTAACGACAACCATGACAAGAGTAGGTTAAAAACTTGTTCGAGCAGGTTAAAAACTTGTTCGAGCAGGAAAGTTACAGAGCAAAGTGGGAATCTATGTTTAAAAACTAATTGTTACACTGGCTGCATTGACAAGGTTACTAAGCCTTCTTTTGTTACAATGCAAGAACCAAAACATAAAGACGAAAATAAATATGTGATTCAATTTTCACCTATGCCTGAGAAATTTGAATCGAGGACCTTAGAAAGACAAGAAGTTGAATAAAGTGCCACGAGTTCTAAATCATTAGAGGAAGAATCAGAACCCAAACCTTAGCTTGTTCAAAGGTCTACTAGGAATCTAGACAACCACCAGAATTGTATGGGTATTCTCTTGATGGTTGGATATATATATTTGCTTTGAATGCTAATGTTGATGAACCGTTATCTGTAGAAGAGGCTCTTGGTATGAATGATGCAGAGTCCTAGAAAACAACCATGGATGAAGAGATGACAACTCTTAAAAAGAATGATACATGGGACCTTATACCATTGCCTAAAGGACATAAGCTTGTTGGTTGCAAATGGGTTTTGAAAAAGAAAATAGGTTTAGATGGCAACATTGAGAAATACAAAGCACAATTGGTTGCGAAGGGTTACTCCCAAGTTCAAGGAGTTGATTACGGTGAGATATTTTCTCCTGTAGAAAAATGACATCCATTCATTTTTTGTTTTCTATTGCAACAACTTATGATCTAGAGATCAAGCAAATGGTGTTGCAAGTATGTGCAGTCGGTGTTGTCATTGATGTCAACAAGCTTGTGTTGTCTTTAGTGTCAACTGTATGAGTAAGAAATGGTGCAAGAATATGAGTGGTTGGTGTTGAATAGATGTTATGTCCTCTGCGGAGGTGAATCTGACAGACCACAAGAGCCCGGGTTTCACTTAGCTGGCCCCTCACCCCTCACCCCTCATCCTCATCAATGATCACCATCCTCCTCTATTGTTTTACTCTCATATAATCAAGTGTTGTCTTACTTACCATTCCAACTTGTTATTTTCCACACTGTTTAGATTTGCTTCAATTTCCACCACATAAGTATTGAATCAATCAAAATCAAAATCATTCTTGTAAAATTTTATAATTTTTAAAACTAATTTTAAGAATGTTTTTTTTATACTTTAGTTGTATTACAACTATAAACAAATTGGATCCACAATAAATATTTTTTTAAAAAAAGTTTTTTAACTAATTTTTTTTAATTATCTGTTATTTTTTATTTTGATTGGTTAATGTATTTTCCTTGTTATTCTAGGCAAGGAGCAAAATAATAATTATGATTAATACTAATAATATACTAACTAAAACAAACATTGCGGAAAAGGGTTGTATTTAGTTTTCACATGGATTACATGAATATACTACGCGCTTAAGCTTTAAAAAACGAAGGGCTTACTTTTGATACATGGATACTTTTAAAGAGACCACTTTATTACATTTTAAGTAGAAGTTCGAGCACACTAACTTTGCCTTACATGGAAGTTAGCCTTAGAAACCATGTAAGCTTGATATATTAGATTATATCACCGTCTATAGATAGAGGTTGCCCAAAGCTTAATATTCTTGTTGTATTTGTATTTTACTAGTGTGGTGGTGTGGTTTTACCCTTCATATATGTGAAAAGGAAATAAAAGGTAGGTAAATAAATTAAATGTAATAATTAAATATTAATTAATTTAGATTAAAGTGATTTGTTGAAATAGAGTAGATTAGATTAGGTAATTTATTGTACACAAGGCAAACTAGTTAAACCGTAGATTATTTTAAGCATACACTTTTAATGGTGGAGTATACTTAACAAGGAATTAGTTTTATCTCTATGTTTAGCTTATTAACATGAATTTTATATCTATTTTTTTTTTCCTCTAAAAGATTTTAGTGAAGGAAAACAGTAATGTTTAGAAGAGGAATTTTCTTAGGTTAATAGAGTGGTAGGTTCCCATCTTTTAGTATTTTGAAAAGATCTTTAGACTTTTTTTTATGGCTTAAGAGATGGGTTAATGTCAATTAATATATTTAGGTTAGTTAAATTATATTTATATAATATTATACTAATTTTAATATAAGAATATCTTAGAAATATAATATAATTATATATTAATTATTATAATCAATAACTTAGTATAAATATTAATATTAATATGTCAATTAAATTATATTTATGTAATATTATACTATTATAATATACTTATATTTATATTAATTATTATATTTAATAATGTAGTATAAATATTAATATATGGATTATATTATTGATACTTATTATAATACTTATTAATGTATTATATATGTTATTGTTAGAAAAGAGTGTTAAAAATAAAACAAAAACAAAAATAAAAAAAAAATAAAACAAGTGTCACTTAGTGGTGAGTAATTGTCTTTGTAGTGTTATAATAGTAGTATGTGTTATTAGTTATAGATAAGGTATGGCATAACATTTAGAGAGGAGGGAAAAAGAAGTTTGAAATAAATATATTCTTTCAAATTTAATGTATTATAATTAAGAACTATTTATTATTAATATTATAATAATTAATAATAATAGTAATATTAGATTATAATTTCAATAATATAACATAATAGTTAATATAATAGCATAATATATAATATAGTTCTAAATAGTTAGAAATTAACAAGTAGGATTAACCTTTTCAAATTAAACTTGTCTTATTGTGAAATAGGAGTTGCATCCATCATCAACATTTATCCAACAAGTGGCTTTCTGAATCTTGGAGTCCTTGGTTCAGGGTAATATTAACATTTTTCCCTGTGCAAGGGGTTTTTTCATTGTTGTTTTTGATTCTGCAGAGGCTAGGGATACTGTGCTTGATGGTAGGGTGTGGTTGTGGGGTGAGCATTCCCTCTTGCTCAAACCTTGGACTCCTGAGTTTAATCCTGTTTCTGAACAACTTAATATCAAGCCTGTTTGGGTCAGGTTGCCCAATCTTCCCCTTCATTTCTCGGAGGTTTCCTGCTATGAGGCGATTGGCAACTCTATTGGTCGATTCCTCATGGTGGATAGATCTACAATTTTGATGGGACTCTGCACCTATGCTTGCATTCTTGTGGATATTGATATTTCCAAGCCTCTACTTGGTGAGGTTGTCTTGTTGGTGGGTGATTGTTCTTGATCCCAACTACTGGATTATGTGGGTTTGCCCTTCCATTGTCGTCGCTGCTTCACGGTTGGGCATCTGGCTTCGAACTGCCATCACACCCGTCATAAGGCTTCCTCGTGGTGGTGAATGCTCGTTTGGAACATTTGTTTGTTTCTGACGCAGAGGCTGGGTCGGTTGAGGAGTCCCTGGTGGATTCTTCTCCTTTGCATACTCGTGTGGCCTTGGGTCCCCCGATGGGGACTGCTCCTATTCTGGGTGTGCCTGAGGGTGGTGCTATTGCCCCTTTGTTGTCTTTTGTTGTGATTCCTCAGAACCGTGATCTAATTGCTTCGTCTGCTCTTGTTGTTTCTCCGGTGGATTCTACGGTTGCCCAGCTTTGGCTGAGGACTCCCCCTCTCGCCTTGCTCCAAGGATTTTGACTCAGAGTTTTCTTGGAATATTTTCCAATGTAGGAAGAAAGGGATGCCCAAATCTGTGGTAGCTCTACGCCCTTGGGTCAAGGCAGTACGTTTTGCTAGTCCTTATTTTGGGGTTGTGTAGCTGGTCTTTTCTTTCAACAAGTCACTGTTGTTGTGCTGTTAGAGTGTTGTGGTTGGCTTGTTAGGGGCCTATTTTTGGCGTTTGCCCTGCCTTTTGGACTGGTTTGTAAAGGGTTCTAGACCCTCTTTTCCAACTAAATTAATCAAAAACATTTATCCAACATGCTAATATATTTTTTACAAAATATTAATAAATAAATGTATTTGTACAAACTAAATTAATCACAATCTACTAACACTTGTTAATTTCTTAATATTTTAAAAAAGATATTATTATAATTATATATTATGTTATTAAATTAACTATTATGTTATATGAGAGATAGTGCTTCTGGATTCAACTGTGTATGTTTTTCCTTCAACGTTTCAGATCATGCATAATGATCCATCATCAGGAAGAGGAGAAAATGTGTATTGGATAGCAAACATGGCCTTATAAAGGAATTGTAGAGGGGGATATTACAAGGAATGCAAAATGAAGGGAGGGGATGGGGAAAAAGAAAATAAGAGGTGAACTAAATTCAAACTTGAAGCATGTGAACCCACAAAGCAAAAGTATAAACACAAAACATAACAAAACCAAAAAGTATATGTAGAAAATATATATATGAGTAATATATAATAACAAAAGGTATAAAAGAAATAGTATCTATGAATAATATATAATATATATACAATATATGATATAAAATATATAAAAAATCACAAAGATAATAAATGAAATAAAGACCAAATGTCCAAAGAATACAAAATATAATTAATATGTATAATAGTAATATAAACCATGTGAAGTAAAATAAATAATATGAAAATATGATGCATAATAATATGTAAAATGTATAATCATTAATAATAATATTGTATATATATAGACAAATAGACAAACATAATGTATATAATAAATATAATCCATCAAATAATAACAAATAGACAAAACGACATACAATAAAAACAAAAAGGAACAAACCTACCATAAGTAAAAATGATCATCTTAATAGACCCAAATATACCGCACACAAATAGGCCAAAAATTATAAACAAATACATGTAACTATATCTTAAAGCTTTGATATACTAAAGTATAGAATAGAGATGGTAATAATGTATAATAGTAATGCATACGATAGTAATATAATCTAGATAATGTATAATATATAATCTGAAAATAAGGTGCATATAATATATGTAAGATGTATAATCATAAAAAGTAGACAAATAATGTATAATATGTAAATGCATAATATATAATGTGTAAAATGTATAATGTATAATGTATAATATGTAAATAGTATGATCATTAAAAAGACAAATATAATGCCTAACCAAATTGTCCAACCAATTAGATAAATATAAAAGGATATAATATAATAGTAATAAAATCAATAATAATAACGTCTAAAGAATAATAATGTAACCAAGTAATGTATAAAATCTAATATGTAATTGTGATGAATATAATATAATAATAACTAAAAATAGATAAACAGACAAGATCATAAAGTATATACTAATGCGCAAATGCGCGCTTATATATATATAAGCTAAAAATGATCATACAATACATAACTATAAAACCAAAAAATATAGGCAAATATGGAAAAAAGAAGGATGTACAAGACAACGAGAGCTGAGAAAAGAACCAAAAATGAAGAACACAAACCTAGACACCCAAAAGATAAACATTAAGCATACAATAAATGCTAAGATCACAACAGACTAACACAAGCATATAAACAAATACATAACTAAACAAACAACCATATAATCAATCCATCTCTTTGTTGCACTAAACAAATGAAGAAGCTAGATAAATCAATGTGAAAGCAAACAATAAGCGAGGATATCCAAAGGAATAAGTATGCAAACAAGGAAGTAAGAAACTATGCAAAAAAGTAAGTAGGGGGGTAAGAATGTGTGAATGTAAGAATGTAAATAGGAAGGCATAAGGAAACAAGGAGTCAAGAACATTAAGCTGGGAGGACATAGGCCACCGAGAAAAACAAGAACCACAAGGGGGGGGATAGGACCAGAGACATGAGAGGAGAAGGAGATGAAGGTTGAAGAAGAGAGAAAAAAAGGGAAGGAGAAGAGAAAAGAAGGATAACAGCTGAAGGAGACGGTGACACGGGGACCAGAGAATGACCGAGGATTAGAGTGGGATTGGAGGGAGTTTAATAAAGGTTGCCAGGTTGGGCTGAGTTGCCACCCCTAATCTCAATTGAGGTTGGATGGGTGACATTTAATGAGGATCGCTTCTCGAAGTTTCCTCTTGTAGAAACAATCTTCTTTCACCAAGACTTGGGTATGCTCAAGACAAATGTGGTGTTTGGTATTGTATAAGTGCTCAGCTAAGGTAGACTTGGTGATGCGATCATGTCTAATGTCTGCATCATGCTCCTTGATCTTGGTGCTAATGGATTTACCCGTTTCACCAATGTAAGGAGTCCCACAAGAGCAGACTATCTTTTAGACCCCAGAGTTGATAAGATTATTTCTAGGGTCTTTGATAGAAGGGATAAGGTTTCTGAGGGTGGAGACAGGTTTGAAAGTACAACGGAGGCCTTTCTTGCACAAGATTCTAGAGATTTTGTTTGAGAGGCCCTCTATGTACGGGAGGGTAATATTAAATTATTATAATTATAAGAATATAATATTACTATCATTAATTATAATAATATTAATAATATATTAATTATTAATATTAATATAACATAGTTATTAATTATTTATATCACTTAGATTTAGGCCCACCAAAAAAATAGTATAAATTTATGGGACAATATTTATGGCAAGCATAAAGAGCTCACAAAAATCTCTCTTGTAAATTAGCAATTTAGATTATAATAAAACATAAACATAAATACATTATAAATTTCTATAATCAATAATTTAATATAAATTTTAATATATATAACATGAATAAAAAATACTGAATAAATTTACACCAATATATCAATATTTCATTTTACTATGTTTCAATAAATTTTATTTTAAAAATAGTATTAATTATATTATTCTATAGATATTTAATATCAATATTATAATCACAATGAAAATAAATAAATAATCATATTAATATGAATATTACACAATATAATATATTAATTTTTTTTTTTGAGGAAAATGCCTGCTTATATATTAATTATAAGATAAAATATAAGACTTTCACAAAAAATAGTTTGGGTGAATATATTAATATTTAATACTTATACACAAATATATATCAATATTTGAGTTTACTATACTATAACATACATATAAATACATTATAATGATAATTCCATAAATATTTGTATAATAGATAATTTAATATAAATATTATTAATTATAATATTATATTGATATTTAAAATAAGAATTTTATAATTAATATATACAATGAATAAAAACTAATATGGATATTACTATTTAATCAATATAATATTTCAATATTTAATATTTATACACGAATATATATTAATATTTCATTTTACTATAATATAACATAAATTTAAATATATTATAATGATAATTCTACTAATTTGTATAATCAATAATTAATATGCATTCTAATATTAATATATAATTAATTATATTATTTCATTAATATTTAAAATATCAAATTTATAAATAATATATACAACGAATCAAAATTAAATAATCACATATGAATATTATATTAATATAAATATTACAATTTTTGTTATAATATTTGTAGACTTAAACAAAAAAATATTATTTGTTTAATAACTATGAATTTAGTCAAAAATCCATCCTTAAAAGCTCAAATTTTGAGCCAATCACAACACATAATTTTTGTTAATATTTTCTAGGAAATATTAAAATTTGTTCAACATGAAAATAATACTCTATTTTGATTGGTTTAATCTAGACAGATTGATCACTAGATTAAAAAACTCATTGCAGTAGTAAGAGCCAAGAATAGAAGATTTTTATGATAGGTGCAAAGTGACTATTTTAAAAAGTATCTTGCAATGTAATTTTCTATATATTGGTGCTTTTAGATAGTCATTAGTGAAAGTTTAGGTTGCAAGTCTATATGTTGTCAGAATGTTGTCCAAATTCATCCAAGATTGAGTTGAGGTAAAGACTCCTTTAAGAATTTGCATTGCAAGAGTATTGTAATATGTTTCAAGATTTGATAATATATTGTGTGGGTTTTGGAGTGTGGGATTTCTTTCCCAAAAGGGTTTTCCTCACACAAATCACGATGTTTATGTTTTATGATTATTATGTTTATGCTATTTCATATGTGTTTCTTGAAATCTCTGTAATAGTTGATTTGAAATTTGCATAGCACTCCTCTCAAGGTTGGTGTAGGAAGTTTTTTCACACACCTTTGCTTCCTTACAATTGGTATCACAGCCTGGCTAATTTTGGTTCTATTTGTTGGGTAGAGGGTTTTTTGAGCTAATCAAGTTTTGAGTGGGAGCTTCTATAAAGTATTTCATATTCTGTATTGCAGGATAGTAGAGATGGCAAGCACATTTGGGAAAATTGAGGTAGAGAAATTTTGTGGCACGAATTTTGAAATGTGGAAGTTAAAGATGGAAGATCTATTGGATTTATGGATGCACTGGATGATAATGTTTATAGGCCTATGGATCCAACTTTGGTTGCAAGATATGATATAATGGATAGAAAAGCTAAAGGTCTCATAAGACTATGTCTTGTAGACTCAATTTTGATAACTTTTCATGAAGAACCCGCTTCAAAGAAGCTAGGTGAGATATATCAAGTCAAATCTATAGTAAATAAGATTTTCTTGAGGAAGAATTTGTACTCCTTGAAAATGGAAGAAGGTGGACCAATTTTTGAGCATCTAGAAACTTTCAATATGTTGGTGACTCAGTTGACCTTAGTTGGGGTTAAAATGGATGATGAAGAAAGGTGCCAGACTTTGCTATGTTCATTGCCAGACTTATGGGATAGCCTAGTCATGGCCATAGGGAGCACTTCAGTCACCTTGAAGATGGAGGATGTTGTTGGTTCTCTACTCTCTAAGGAAACAAGAAGGAAAGTCTCTCTGAATGTCAAAGAGCCTTTGAGTGCTTGAGGAAGACCAAAATAATGAGGCAAGAATGAGAAGCAACATGACCATTCTAAGTCCAAGAATAAGGGGAGATCAAAATCTCCTGGTAAGTCCAAGGTGATAAGTTAGAACTGTGGCAAATCTGGACATTTCTGAAAGGACTATAAAGAAGAGAAGAAGAAGAAGAAGAAGCAAGATTTTGATTCTGAGTCTGAAAAGGAAGATGTAGACACTTTTATTGTAGCCTTGGCCACTCATGCAGGTAGTATTACATGGTTAATTGACTTAGGTGCATCTTTCCACATGACGCATAACAAAAACCGGTTTAGTAAGTATGAAAAATATGATGGTGGTAAGGTGTATTTGGGTGATATAATTCTTTCCTTGACATTGTTGGTCGTGGAAGTATTTATATGAAATTTTTTGATGGTAGAGTTGGACTATTTGAGGGTGTCTTGCATATCTCAGGACTAGTAAGAAATTTACTATCTGTTAGCAAGCTAATAGATGCGGGTGTGCATGTACATTTTTCTAAAGTAGGCATGAAAATAGTGAGGGGTATTATAGTGATAGCAAGATGAAGCAGATTGGGTACATCATACCAACTTGATGCATGTATAGTTGAGTACAATAGCACTTTAGTTAAGATTAAATCAGAGACTACTTCACTAGAAAAAGAGATGGTTTCTTCTTCAATAGATGGTCGTGGCTTTTGGGTACCCAAGGGTGCTCTATCTACCGAATCAAAGTTACCTACAGAGAAGACCATGTTATGGCACCAAAGACTTGGTCACATAGGAGAAAAGGGTCTATGGACCTTGAAAAAAAAAACTTTGTCAATGGGTTAGATGATTGCAATCTTGAATTTGACTTTTGCGAGCATTTTATTTATGGAAAGCAAAATCATGTTAAGTTCTACTCAAGTTCTCATAAGTCTTCTAGTATTTTGGATCTTATCCATTTAGTTGTATTGGTTCAGTAAATATTCCTTCTATTGGTAAATCAATTTATTATGTTTCTTTTATTGATGATTTTAGTAGGAGGACATGGATTTATTTCCTTAAGAGTAAAGCTGATGTTTTCAACCATTTCAAAGAATTTAAAGCAATGGTTGACTTGCAAACTTAAAGGAAGATTAAATGTTTGAGGACAAATAATGGCGATGATTTTTTCTATAATTATTTTGAAAAATTCTGTAAAGATTGTGGTATCTAGAGACATAAGACAACTCTGTATTCTCCACAACATAATGGAGTTGCAAAAAGAATGAACATGACCTTAATGGAGAAGGCTAGGAGTATGTTGAGTGGTGTTGGACTGGAACAAAAGTTTTGGGCTGAAGCTGTAGCAACTTCCTGCTACTTGATAAACAAGTCTCCTACATCATCTCTTGCTAATAAGACATTAGAGCCAATGGAGGCATGGTTAGTTCACAAGCCTTCACTTAGATGTCTGAGAGTTTTTGGTTACAAGGCATATGCACATGTGCTAAAGGAGAAGTGGAAAAAATTAGATAGCAAGGTTGTTAAATGTATCTTCATCAGATATATTTATTGTGCAAAGGATACAAGATTTGGGATCCTATTGTATAAAAGGTAATTTATTCCATAAGTGTTAATTTTAGAGAAACTAAGCCTTCTTTTATTACAATGCAACAACCAGAACATGAAGAATAAAAGAAAGATGTAATTCAATTTTCACATATGCCTGAGAAAGTTGAATCGAGAACCTTAGAAAGACAAGAAGTTGAAGAAAGTGCCATTATTTCTAAATCAGTAGAGGAAGAATCATAACCCAAACCTCAGCTTGTTCGAAGGTCTACTAGGCATCTAGACAACCACCAGAATTGTATGGGTATTCTCCTAATGGTTGGAGATATATATATTTTCTTTGAATGCTAATGTTGATGAACCGTTATCTATAGAAGAGGCTCTTGGTATGAATGATGAAAAGTCCTAGAAAATAACCATGGATGAAGAGATGACAACTCTTAAAAAGAATGATACATGGGACTATATACCATTTCTTGAAGGATAGAAGCTTGTTGGTTGCAAATGGGTGTGCAAAAAGAAAATGGGTTTATATGGCAACATTGAGAAATACAAAGCACAATTGGTTGTGAAGGGTTACTCCCAAGTTGAAGGAGTTAATTATGGTGAGATATTTTCTCCTGTAGCTAAATAGCATCCATTCATTTTTTGTTTTCTATTGCGGCAACTTATGATCTAGACATCAATCAAATAGATGTGAAAACAACATTCCTTCATGTTGATTTGGAGGAAAAAATTATATGTCACAACTGAAGCATTATGTGGTGAAAGGTAAAAGTCATTTGGTCTGTAAGTTTAAAAAATTGTATGGTTTAAAATAGAGTCCTAGGATGTGGTACCAAAAGTTCGATACATATGTGTTTGGGATTTGTACAATCTAAATCTAATCACTATGTGTATTTCAAATCTGATGGTGATCATTTCTTGGTTATTGCCTTGTATATTAATTACATGTTGTTTATTGGCAAAGGAAAGGGTTTGATTGCATAATTAAAATCTTAGCTCTCATCAAAGTTTGAAATGAAGGACCTTGGTGTAGCAAGACACATTTTAGGGATGGAGATGAGAAGAGATAAATAAAATAGAAAGCATTGGTTAGGCCAAAGTAAGTATGTGGATACTGGTCTAAGAAGATTTAATATGCAAGATTCTAGACCATTATGTGTTCTTGTTATGATGGGAATGAAGTTATCTATCTCACATTATCCTACATCCCCATCAAAGATGGAATACATGAGTCGAGTACCGTAACAGAGTGCAGTTGGAAGCTTAATGTATGCTATGGTCTGTACAAGACCAAACATTGCCAAGTAATGGGAGTTCTTTCCCAATACATGTCTAAATCATGAAGGGCATATTAGGATGCAGTAAAGTGAGTATTCAGATACTTGTAGGGTACCTCAGAGTACTCTATATGTTTTCATGGAACATGACACCAGCATTCCTTGGATATTAGAGGCTATGTGGATTTACACTGGGCTGGTGATGTTGATAGAAAAATATCCACTAGTGCCTATGTGTTTACATTATTTGGTGGTGCAATTAGTTGGATGAGTAAGCAACAGGTTGTGGTCACTTTGTCCACTACAAAGGCAGAGTATATGGTAGCTACTCATGCATGTAAGGAAGCTATTTGGCTCAAAAGATTGTGTTTAGATATAGAGTTCAAACAAGGTGCAATGATAGTATATTGTGATAGTCAGACTGTAATCTCCTTAGCAAAGAACCCAACATTTCATGCCAGGACCAAGCACATTGATGTTCAGTATCACTTTGTTAAAGATATGGTCGAGGATGGTAGGGTGAAGCTGGAGAAGGTAGAAACTTTGGTGAATGTTGCAGATGTGTTAACAATGCCTATGAGCACAGATAAGTTCAGATGGTGTTTCGAATTAATGGGATTTTCAGCCCTTGACAAATAGTTACCTATTTTCTGTAGGCTCTTGCAAGGTGTTTGACAAGTGGGAGAATGATAGAAAAAAGTGCTTTAAAAAAACAAAAATAAAAATAATGTCTCAACCTTGTATGATAAGATAAAAAACAAAACAAAAAGTATGAACTAAGAATAGAAGATGTTTATGATATGTGTAAAGTGACTATTTTGAGAATTATCTAGTAACATGCAATTTTCTATATATTGGTGCTTTTAGATAATCATTTGTGAGAGTTTAGTTTGCAAGTCTGTATGCTACTAAAATTCCTCCAAGATTGAGTTGAGGTGAATACTCCTGTAAGAACTTGCATTGCAAGTGTATTGTAATCTATTTCAAAATTTGATAATATATCGTGCATGTTTTAGAGTGCGGGGTTTTTTTTTTTCTTGAAAGGGTTTTCACCACATAAATCATGGTGTTATGTTTTATGATTATTTTGTTTATGCTATTTCATGTGTTTCTTGAAATCTCTGTAATAGTTGATTTGAAATTTGCATAACACTCCTGTTAAAGTTAGCGTAGGAAGTTTTTCCAGACACCTTTGCTTCCTTACAACTATTACAATATGTGAAAGCTAAAATATAATCATTTCATAATTTTTTTCATTTACAACAAGTCTATGTAGTTTAAAGTTTACATAATATGTAACTCCTCTTCGATTTATTTTCTTAATGGTTCTATATTATATCTAATGAATTGTGGTTGACATGTTGGGCAACTTCAATGTAAAAATATCAAACCCATTTAAAGTGTTCTCAATAAGTTAATATTATCTTCTCCTTAGGTGCTAAATCAATTTCTTCATTTGCCTCATTTTAGATCAAATGTTATAATTCTCATCCTAACAATACAACATTACAATGCGAAACAAATTTTATTAATTTCAAAGGCAAGTACTATGCCACTACATGGCACTTGTTTTATATTAATATCTTGTTAAACATATGTAATGGTGCAAATTGTACACTTTTTATTTTTATCATTTATTTTGGGCTTATTTTGATTTGGTATGTTTATTTTGTAATAGTTATTGTAAAGTAGTGTAGTTTTATAGAAAAATTAGTAAATTAACTAAGTTTTTACTGGACCCAACTTTGTATATCCCATGAATCTGGGTTTGACTTATAGATTACTTATTCCACACTTTGATTCAACTCCATGAAATAAAATCAACCCTCACATTTTTAAATTCAAATATTAAATTGGGACCATGTTGTCCCTTTCCAACTAGTTATTGCTTGTTGACTTGAGCATGAAATATTTTAAATTATATTCTAGAGTGTTGTATAAAAGGATAAGTCCTAATTCATTATGATCTAGGATCTAGGGAGCCTCTACAACACTAGCTCTATGATAATATTGCATCATCATTATTAGAGCATTGCATCAACACTTGGCATCAGATATTTCCAATAACACATGACCAAGCACATTGCATGATTGCTTGGAATGTCTTCAATTGTTGTTCAAAAGTCATTAAATTATCCTCTCTAGGGATTTGCCTTGTTAGTAGGTGGAAACTAATCCAAAATTATTCAAAACTACAAGAACTCATTGATAACAAAAGAACAAGGGTTGATAAATGACAAACTAAAATAACATGTGACTAAGTTGGATCGAGAGTCCATCGAGATATATAGCAACCCCATTCAACCCATAGGATTTTTTGTCCCTATCTACCTCTCCAAATTTAATTATTGATTTTCAAATTAAACTCATATCAACAAGCTTTGTAATTACATCTACTTCTCAGCCTTTAATTCAATCAGTAACTCTAGACAATAGAAATCATCTCATGCCATTTTTGTCAATCACTCTTCTATAGTTAACTATTTTTATTTTTCTTACCAACATTAATTAAATATTTTTTAATTATTTAATTAATAAACTAACTATTCCTCTAGCATTAATTAAATAAACTGAGACTATCTAAATTTAATTAATTAATCATTTTCATATTTCACCCATAGTCCAACCTTGGTTAAATAAATTCAAATATTTTGGCACGTGCAAAAATATGGTCCAAAAATGCCTCACATTTTCCTTTGTTTGGAAATAAAAGCCAAAAACACAAATCTGCGACCTCATTTGCATTCAAACACTCAAAATATGATAGGGGTATTTTGTGAGCGTATTTTCAAATTGCTCAAGAAAAATTCAATCAAACATAATGTCGTGATGTTCTCGCACTCCATAAGGTCGCTCACGAACTCCATGAAGTCAACAAGGTAATATTTCTATGTTTTTTCTTATTTGAAAAATGAATCATTTGTTTTGCAATGTTTTGATTCTTTTTTTTTTTTTCAATTTTTAGCAAATAAACCAACTCAAATGCCCCCAAACGCTAATTCATAGAATAGAAGGGCATGATGAAATTATACTTGAAGAGGCCCACAAAATAACCCTCCCCAAACTCCTCCATTGATTTCCCAACATCCTCATGAGACACAAATGAACATTTAAGACAAATTGAAGAAAATTAAAAAAATAACTCAAAACCTTGATTGAAACATTGAAAAATCTCAATGCAACCGATGCACACCGAAGATCCCTTGCAACATCCCTTGAATCAATTATTTCTCACATAGATTCTATGATTGACTAAATTAACAAATGGTCTAAGATTATAGAGAGAATGCACACCAATTCTATTCAACAAAATTGTCATACAAATAAGTGAAAGATTAAAAAAATTGAAATTTGATTTATGTGCCCTATTTATTGATCCAAGAACTAACCAGTCATTGCATGGGAGTTACAAAAGATTCCCTATTCATTGGTACCAACACCAAGTAATAGCTCAAAATTTTTGGGATAGGTGGTGGTTGGTATTTGATGATCCCCCATGCAACAATAATGAGGTCCCACAATATTTTTTGAGGAAACTCTATTGCGAGTTCGTCCTCAATGAGATTCTAAATTATTTTGACATGCACAATTTTTAGGGTAGAGGCAAAGGCTCTGCATGGGATAGGGAGGGGGCACATCATGTCCAATATTGTCCAGCGAGACCCCTAACTAGGACATATTTTCAACATGTCACACTTTGATGCAGTGGCATCACATTCCCTCAAATTTTGGTTTGCATTTTTTTAGTTTTTGTTAGCTTTTATGTTGTTTGAGTGTTCGTGCAGCTTCTTGTCGCCTTGCGCAATATTGAACCTCCTGTCACTATATCTCTCTGTAGACCGTATCAAGCCATTTCCACTACTTGTGGGGGAGGTCATGGCTGGCAGTCACCTTCAATTAGACAAAATAAAAAAGCCTCAATCATGCATAATGAAAATGGACCCAGCTGGCAGATATAATTTTTTTTCTTCTTGGTGAATCGGCCAAATTTAGAAACAACAGACTTATTCTTTGGGCAATGCATTTATGTCTTTCTTTATTTTTGTTGGCCGTTTCTATATTCATCGTGGGCATTTTACTCGATGGTATTATCTTTCTACATCATGGGTGTCGTGGGCGTCCTGCATCGATGTCTCCATTATTAATTCCTCTGCAGGTCATGGGTGATAAGAGTGATATTTTTGGACCCCAGTTTCTTGGCGATGGTCGTTGGAAGTTATTCCTCTGCCGCAAATTTTAAATGAAGGAAGCATTATAAAAAGGGAATCACAGCTAGTAGAGAGGGGAGGTGAATCGATTGAGGAGGCAACAGTCTAGTATGAGGGACAGTAGTGACTTAGCGATGGGAAGAAGGAAAATTTTGAAGTTAAGGAGAGGAGGTTGATGGTCTGAAGTTGGAGGACGTAATAGTTAGAAATTTGTTTGGCATATGAGGAGGCCGATCTTCGCTGGCAGTAGTTAGATGTTTATCATGATTTGGATAATGGAATAAAATAGTGTGTAAAGTTTGGCTTTCTTTCTGATTTCCGTATTATGAAGAATTGGTCCATTATATTCCTCCCGTCATATGTATTTAGCTATTAAAATCTGTGTTGTCGATCTTGTTATCTCCTGTCATTCTGGATTATGAAATTCCTGTCATTTTCAACATATTGCTTGATTTTAGTTTTTCCTAAACAGGTTTTTGGTCTAAATCTATAAATGCTCCCATCAAGTGGTATCAGAGCGCAGAAGGTTCTATGTGTATGGGTAGAACACCGACAGTGAGGCAACCTATGCCAGGACTGGTAGGTGTGGGAAAAGAGTCAAGTTATTGTGTCTTGAGCAAACCCTAGGAGAATTTGTTGTAGGAGAGAGGAGACATGTAACTGCAGAGGGTAGAGAAGGAGGCACGAAAGATTGATTACAGAGTGCAAGTTGGCAAAGTATTGCAGTAGTGAAGGAGATGAAGATTGCAGTTAGAAGACCCATTGTTATACCATCATGGGGTAGATATTGGGATGGTGTGCAGAAGAGAAAGTTCCATGAAGAATTGCAAAAGATTTCAAGTTGAATGGATGCATTGGAAAAATATTATTTTCCTAATGTTGTTGTGATTGCAAGAAATAAGAAAGAGGAAGATAGCAAGCCAACAACAGATATAGAAGAAGTTGATAGCAAGAATGCAGAGAATGTAGATGAGGAATGCAAACATTTTGGTAAGGAAGAAGATTATCAAGTGATGGAAAATGACGAAAATGTAGATTCTTAGAGGTTCAAAATTGGTCATTTTGTTGCTCAATGTAATTTTGAGTTCGATGTTGGGGAAATTATAGTTCATGCTTTTATTTCTGAAGATGATAAATGTAATGAAGATGAAAAGAAAACCATGTTTGCAAAAGAGGATGAGCAACTAGAAGTGCAGAACAGTTCGAAAGCAATTTTGGAATGTGAAAGTGTGGACTTGACAAAGGTGATTACAATAGAGAAAGAAACCACCAAAGTTTCAATTAATATTTATGCAAACGAACTGACAAATGGAAAAGGTTTAGATGATTTATTGGTTGCAGTAACAAGATTCTGGAGATGATTTCTTTTACACAAAGCAAAGATGAAGTCTCATTTTCATTTGAGACGATACCAGTGGAAGACTGTGATGATAAGTCATAATGTTAGAGATTTGGAGTTAATAAAGAGAATCGAGGGAGGAAGTATTCATAGAGAGAAAGAAGCCGACAAATGCAGACAGTGAAACTTCAAAGGCAACAATGCAAGTATGGAAGTGTTAGATTTAGGCCAGACAACTGAGAGGGGGGAGGGTGAATCAGTTGTAGAAAACTTTTCTTCCAATTAAACACTTAACTCCACTTTGTAATTTAGCAGCATAATAATAAATCAATCATGGAAACACAATGCAATGAATCAAGAGCAGAAACACTTTAACACATGAGACACTAAGATTTTGATGTGGAAAACCCGGTTAAGGGAAAAACCATGGGGTGATTAACCCAAGATTGTATTCTCTGTTAGAAGAATAGAAAGAACAAAATGGCACATGCCAATTAGGGCTCACTGCCCGAGCACACTGCTCACAAGAGGCTCACTGCCTACAAGAGACACACTATCTACAATAATAAGTATCACCTACTTGAACTGGAAAATAGGATCTTGACCATGCTTGAATCAGTTCCATTTAAGCCCAATACTTATGTTCTATCTTTCGCTCTTCTCCTCGCTACCACACTCTCATCTCCACACCACACTCCTTGAAATGACTTTACAATCCCTTATTTATACATGACATCGACTTAGGAAAGATCATATAAGTCAGAAAACATCTACAAGAACATCCATAGGATGTGTAACTCATCCGATCGGCCAGTCTCAGGAAGAACACCATCATCCAGAAGTCATTCTTCAATTGCAAGCTCCAACTCCAATGCGAACCACCAACACGAACTGGACACGATCCAAAGACCTCTACAAGCTTGCCTGAATCGCCAAGAACATCCACACTCCATCTGCTTAATGAAATCCTTCTCTCTTTCATCTGGAACCTCAAGAACACAGTCTATCATCACTATCACAAAGGAATAGATGCTTGCGGACCTTCAAACCATGAACCAATCAAGTTGACACTTCACAAAGACTTCCTCAACACTCCCTCAAATCTACAGAATAGGATAATGCATTTCCAGATCTCACTAGACCTTTCTGTATCACTCTGTCACCTCTGAACACCTACCGGAAACAGTTTTACTCGAGTGGCCACAACTTCTTTAGATCTTCATGCAGACCTCTAAAATCTCTATTGGACCACCTTAAGACACATATATACAAACCCTTTAAACTGTATCCTTTGATCCTCATCCTATCTTGGACTTTTATCTTACTGTCATCACTGTTCTTCACTGTTCCTGATTGAGACTAATTTTCTCAATATCCTCAGCACACAGCTCATCCAATCCTTATCATTAATGAAACAAGAGTATGTTGACATCAATGACAACACCAGTTAGGCCCATACTTGCAAGAATCTCTCCCTTTGTCATTGATGGCAACATATGATTTGAAAAACTATTTTGACCATCAAGACAAGAACTTTTTCTTACTGACATAACTCCCCCTATCAGCAGCAACCATTCACATGTCTTCTCTTCTTTTACTACCCCCCCTTTGATTAGCAACCACTTGTTTTTCACATGTCTTCTCTCCCCCTTTGACATCAATGGTAAAGGGCACATACTTGCAATTCCACCACTTTAGACTTATACCAGCTGCTCCCCCTTAGTAGCAGCTCCCCATCATCAATCTGGACCACAAGATATGACTATGATATCCACCGGACTGATGCACATCAGTGCACCTTAGTTCATCACCGGAGGGGCAATAACCCCTAACTTCTCCCTGAGACACTCAAAAGAGTCCTTAGGTAGAGGTTTAGTAAAGATATCTGTAATCTGATCCTTGGAAGGCACAAATTCCAATCTGACTTCATTCTTGGTCACTTGCTCTCTCAAAAAGTGAAACTTGATGGATATATGTTTAGTCTTTGAATGCAACACCAGATTCTTAGATATGTTTATTGCACTTGAATTATCACAGAAGATTGTGATAGGCTCCTCATACTCTATTCTTATGTCTCTTAGCATTTGCTTCATCCACAAAAATTGAGTGCAACTACCTGCTGCTGCAATATATTCTACTTCTGTAGTGGACAGAGATATTGCCTCTTGTTTCTTGCTCAGTCAAGAAACCAATCTCTTCCCCAAAAAGAATGCTCCACCACTGGTACTTTTTCGGTCATCCACATCTCCTGCCCAATCTGCATCTGTATATGCATGAAAAGAAAATCATGATCTCTGGGATACCACAATCCATACTCAACTGTCCCTTTTAGAAATGTAAAAATCCTCTTGATTTCCATGACATGAGATTCTCTAGGATCAGCTTGAAATCTAGCAATAAGACCAACAACATTCATAATGTCAGGTCTAGTGTGAGTGAGATACAACAATCCTCCAATCATTGACCTGTATTTTTTCAGATCAGCCTTAGGAGAGTCATCATCTTTGCCCAATTTACATCTGGTTGCCATGGGAGTATTCATTAGTTTTAAGTCTTCCATCCCAAATTTCTTCAACAATTCTTTCATATATTTGGTCTGAGAAATGAAGATTCCTTTCTTTGTTTGAGTGATTTGTAGACCCAAGAAGAAATTCATTTCCCCAAGCATGGGCATCTCAAATTCACTTTTCATTTGATTTGTAAAGGTTTTACACATACTATCTCTTCCTCCAAAAATGATATCATCAACAAACACTTCAACAATCAAGATGTTTTCATGATCAATTTTGAAATACAAATTATTGTCAGCAGTACCTTTATTAAAACCAATCTTCAAAAGATGCTTATCCAATCTTTCATACCAGGCTCTTGGGGCTTGCTTTAGTCCATATAGTGCTTTCTTCAACTTGCAGACCATATCACCATGATCAGACAATTGAAATCCATCCGGTTGCTCAATGTACACTTCTTCTTCTAATTCACCATTCAGGAAGGCAGACTTGACATCCATCTGATATACCTTGAAATCCTTGAAAGCAGCAAAAGCAAGAAATAATCTGACTGCTTCAATTCTTGCCACCGGAGCAAAAGTTTCTTTGAAATCAACTCCTTCTATTTGAGAGTAACCCTTGCAGACCAATCCAGCTTTATTTCTGATTACCTCACCAACTTCATTCAGTTTGTTCTGGAAGACCCATTTGGTTCCAATCACATTCTTGTTTCTAGGTCTGGGAACAAGATCCCAAGTGTGATTTTTCTCAATTTGCATTAGCTCTTCCTTCATTGCTTAGTCCAGTTTTCATCATTGCAAGCTTCATTCACTGTCTTAGGTTCAATCTTTGAAATCAGACAATTCTCATCTGAATCTCGAGCAATCCTCCTTCTTGTTTGTACACCTTTGCTTTTATCACCTATGATCTGATCTTGAGAGTGGGTCAGTCTTACATACCTAGGAACTTTGGGAATTTCTTGCACTTCTGATTCTTGATTAGACTCATCAAAACTCATCTCTTCTTCTTGATTTACCAAATCAGTTTGAATCTGACTTTTAGAGGAGGCTTGGGCTCCTTGAATCAGAACACCATTCTGATCATCTTCATCATATTCATAAAACCTTTAGGGTTTATCAATTCTTTCATCAACCTTCACATTTGTACTTTCTATCATTTTTCTCAGTCTCTTGTTATAACACTGGTATGTTTTTCTTTGAGTAGAGTAACCCAAGAATATTCCTTCATCACTTCTAGCATCAAACTTTCCTAGATCTTCATCTCTTTTAATGTAACATTTGCTACCAAAAACTTTGAAATACCTCATAGTAGGAGTGATGCCAAACCAAAGTTCATAAGGAGTCTTACTGGTATTGCTTCTGATTTGAACTCGATTGAGAGTATAGACTACAGTGCTGACAACTCTCCAATAGATCTAAGGAACATTTGCTTCCATCATCATGGTCCTAGATGCTTCCTGGATGGTCTGGTTCTTTCTTTCCACTACTCCATTCTGCTGTGGAGTCCTAGGAGCAGACAACTATCTCTTTATTCCATGTGTCTCACAGAAATCTATGAACTCACCAGATGTGAATTCTCCACCTCTATTAGACCTCAGACATTTCAATTTTAATCTAGTTTCATTCTCTACCATAGCCTTGAATATTTTGAATTTCTCAAGAGCTTCTGATTTCTCTTTCAGAAATGTTACCCACATCATCCGGGAATAGTCATCAATTAGTAACATGAAGTATCTATCACCTTGCACACTCCTGATTCTTGCCGGACCACAAAGATCAGTATGAACTAAGTCCAATAATCTGGTAGAGGACAGTTCCTTACTCTTGAATGTGATTCTTCTCAGCTTACCCAACTGACATTCTTTGCACAAGCTATTAGTAGGTTTCACCAATTTTGGAAGATCTCTTACAGCCTGAGTGTTGCTTATCTTGATGATGTTATCAAAATTCACATGACACGTCCTCCTATGCCATAACCAACTCTGATCAACTTGAACAAATAAACAACTTTTACTAGTACCAACCAAATAGAAGATATTACCTTTTGTTTGAGTACCGGATGCAATCTCTGTTCTAGAACTTTCAAAGATCTTGCATTTTCTATTCTTGAATCAGAGATCATAGCCTCTGTCCACCAACTATCCAACACTGAGAAGATTGTGCTTCAAACCTTCAACATACAATACATTACCGGTTTTGTTCCTTCCATCAAAAGAAATAGTTCCTCTACCTTTGATTCTACCAGCAGAATTATCACCAAACTTTACCACTCCTCCTTCATACCTTTCCAAATCTATGAACTTATTTTTGTCACCTGTCATATGATGAGAGCATCCACTATCAATAACCCAATCATCTTTTTCTTCAACTTGGGTAGCCAGAGCTCTTTCTACAACTTTATGATTGACAGATTCAGAGGGCATTGGATCTTCTTCCCTGATGGAAATAAACACCCAATCACTTCCAGATTTGTTTCCTGTCTCCGATTCATCATCTGTTACTCCATTATCATCTTCCTCATGAACATAGTAACAATTCTTTTGGAACCTTGATCTGTTAGGATTTGGCCTTGAAAATCTTTCCAGACATCTTGAAGCAAAATGACCAATCTTATTACAGTTAAAACACTTAAAAGGCAACTTCCCTTCATACTTACCGGATCCTCTTGGCAATCTTTTTGCAATAAGAGTTTCAAGTTGAGGAGTTTCTACTTATTCTTCTTCTAGGTCTTTTCTTGCTTTTTCATACCATGATAGTTTCCTTGAAGAGTTTTCTCCCAGATCAAACCTTTGTTTACCTTTTACAGAGGCACTGGCTTTGAATGCAAATTCAGTCTTAGGAAGGGCATCTCCAAACTCGGTAATTTCAAATGTGGCCAATTTACCAGCCAATTGATCTCTTGTGACAGTTGTATGGGCTCTGAATTCTTCAATGGTAGCAACCTTGATTTTATAAGAAGCAGGAAGGGATCTGAGAATTTTGCCAACAATCTCATTTTCATCCAAGACTCCACCAACATTTCTAATTCCACAAACAAGCTCATTTACTCTTGGCATAACAGTAGAGATATTTTCATCTTCTCTTATCTTTAGGTTTTCAAATTTCCCTTTCAGACTCTGTAGCCTTGCACATTTAACATACTTGTCTCCTTCATGCAGAAGTTCCAATTTTTCCCAAATCTCAAAAGCAGTTGGTAGGTCAACAACATTTGAAAGCTCTGGATCAAATAATGCACTTAGAAGAGCTTCAATAGTTCACAAATTATTTTCAGCATCTGTGATTTTATTTGGGGCTTTCGGACCACCCTGTGGAGGAGTATACTTTTTTTGAAGCCATGTTCTAGTACGCCATTCTCGTACATTACAAGTGACATTTCATGCGACTTTTCCAAAGATTAAAATTGGTTCCATCAAACTTCAGACTATCCTTCTTGTAGGATGACATCTCGGATCTCCTCAAGCGGTTAAGCTTCTTTTAGAGGAACTTGGCTTTGATACCAATTGTTAGATTTAGGGCAGACAACTGAGAGGGGGGGTGAATCAGTTGTACAAAACTTTTCTTCCAATTAAACACTTAACTCCACTTTGTAATTTAGTAGCATAATAATAAATCAATCATGGAAACATAATGCAAAGAATCAAGAGCAGAAACACATTAACACATGAGACACCAAGATTTTGACGTGGAAAACCCAGTTAAGGGAAAAACCACAGGGTGATTAACCCAAGATTGTATTCTCTGTTAGAAGAATAGAAAGAACAAAATGGCACATGCCAATTAGGGCTCATTACTCGAGCACACTTCTCACAAGAGGCTCACTGCCTACAAGAGACACACTGTCTACAATAATAAGTATCACCTACTTGAATGGGAAAATAGCATCTTCACCATGCTTGAATCAGTTCCATTTAAGCCCAATACTTTTGTTCTGTCTTTCGCTCTTCTCCTCACTACCACACTCTCATCTCCATACCACAGTCCTTGAAATAACTTTACAATCCCTTATTTATACACGACATTGACTTAGGAAAGATCATCTAAGTCGGCAAACATCTACAAGAACATCCGTAGGATGTGTAACTCATCTGGTCGACCAATCTCAGGAAGAACATCATCATCCGGAAGTCATTCTTCAATTGGGAGCTCCAACTCCAATGTGGACCACCAACATGAACTGGTCACGATCCAAAGACCTCCACAAGCTTGCCTGAATCACCAAGAACATCCACACTCCATCTGCTTACTGAAATCCTTCACTTCTTCATCTGAAACCTCAAGAACACAATTTGTCATCACTATCACAAAGGAATAGATGCTTGCAGACCTTCAAACCACGAACTAATTGAGTTGACACTTCACAAAGACTTCCTCAACACTCCCTTAAATCCGTAGAATAGGATAATGCATTTTTGGATCTCACCAGACCTTTCTGTATCACTCTGTCACCTCTGAACACCTACTGGAACCGGTTTTACTTGAGCGGCCACAACTTCTTTAGATCTTCATGTGGACCTCTAAAATCTCTACTGGACCACCTTAAGACACATATATACAAACCCTTTAAACCGTATCCTCTGATCCTCATCCTATCTTGGACTTTTATCTTATTGTCATCACTGTTCTTCACTGTTCCTGATTGAGACTAATTTTCTCAATATCCTCAGCACACAGCTCATCCAATCCTTATCATTAATGTAATAGGAGTATGTTGACATCAATGACAACACCAGTTAGGTCCATACTTGCAACAGGAAGTGCAGAATTAAGAAAATTGAAGGCGAGGAAAAAGGAAGTGGAATCATGGACCTCATGAGCAGGAGAGCATGAATTTTTCTACCTAGGGAGTTTGATGCAGTGGCATCACGTTTCCTCAAATTTTGGTTTGCATTTTTTTAATTTGTGTAGTTTTTGTTAGCTTTTGCATTGTTTAAGTGTTCGTGCAGCTTCTTGTCACCTTGCGCAACATTGAACCTCCTGTCACTATATCTCTCTATAGACCGTATCAAGTCATTTCTTCTACTTGTGGGGGAGGTCGTGGCTGGCAGTCATCTTCAATTAGACAGAATTAAAAATCCTCAATCGTGCATAATGAAAATGGACCTAGTTGGCAGATATGATTTATTTTCTTCTTGGTGAATCGGCCAAATTTAGAAATAACAAACTTATTCTTTGGCAATGCATTTATGTCTTTATTTTGTTGGTTGTTTTTGTATTCATCGTGGGCATTTTACTCGATGGTATTATCTTTCTACATCATGGGTGTCATGGGCGTCCTGCATCGATGACTCCATTATTAATTCCTCTATAGGTCGTGGGTGATAAGAGTGATATTTTTGGACCCTAGTTGCTCGGTGATGGTCGTTGGAAGTTATTCCTCTGCCGCAGATTTTAAATGAAGGAAGCATTATAAAAAGGGAATTACAGCTGGTAGAGAGGGGAGGTGAATCAATTGAAGATGCGATAGTCTAGTATGAGGGCAATAGTGACTTAGCGATGGGAAGAAGGTAAAATTTGAAGTTAAGGAGAGGAGGTCGATGGTCTGAAGTTGGAGGACGTAATAGTTAGAAATTTGTTTGGCATATGAGGAGGCTGATCTTGGTCGACAGTAGTTAGATGTTTATCATGATTTGGATAATGGAATAAAATAGTGTGTAAAGTTTGGCTTTCTTTCTGATTTCCTTATTATGAAGAATTGGTCCATTATATTCCTCCTGTCATATGTATTTGGATGTTAAAATCTATGTTGTCGATCTTGTTATTTCTTGTCATTTTGGATTATGAAATTCCTGTCATTTTTAGCATATTGCTTGATTTTAGTTTTTCTTAAACAAGTTTTTGGTCTAAATATGTAAATTCTCCCATCACACTCCCTTCCACTGTAAAAGAGATTATTGAGATGGAGACGCTACAATCTGTTAGTTCCCTCACAAAGCTTTACAACAACATGGTAGACATCTTTTATAGGCCAGTGAGGGTGTGGATAGTAGGCGTCAACAATCCCCACACATTGTCATTCATTTGGATCTCTATGTGATTATGGGTCTGAAGATGATGTGATACAAACATTAGAGAGGATGCTCCACAGTTTTAGGAGTATGCCACATAGGAGTAGGATCAAGACACATTGATATTAGATAATATGGTAATAATAGATGAGTTGCTAAATAGGACCTTTGCAATTGACACAGATAATTTTCAATAAGATTCTATAATTTATTACATTTGTTTTTGAAATCTATAATTAACTATAATAATCTATTATAAGTCAAAATTAATGTAAAGAATTGTGTGTATTATGAAATTTTAGAGTTAAAGTACTCATCATACATCTGTTAGCCATCTAATACAAGGTTATTAAGTGATTTCAAGTCCATGGGTATGCAATTTGTAACATAATAGGAAATATAATACATGTAATCTCTTTGTCATATATCAATGGTAATCTTAAAATGATAATTTGATGGCGAACAAGTGGATTTTGGACCTCCAACATCATGAAGAATTAGTGGGACCAATCATATATCAAGTTTTAGCGAGGTAAATTTTTACTATTTTTAATCATTATGCATTGAAATAATGTTATGTAGATTTTGGTAAAATAATATTTATTTATTTCCAGTTGATGACATTATTTCAAACTCCTCCTGATATTTGACATAATGGAGGTGGGCATTGTTGCAGTTGTTTTGTCTTTAATGGCTTTGAATAAGGTTTGAGCTAGTAATGTAAATGTTATCATGTATTTCTTGTTTTATCTCACATCATTTAATGTGAATAAACAATATTTATCTTTACTTTAATTTACTTCTTCATGTTTCTCATAGGAGGTCACAACTCCAATTCATGCACCTATAGATGAAGAGAGGTAGTGGATGATTGAGAGAGATCATCAGTTTGCAGTAAGTGATTGATTATTTATGTCATTGTATATATCATTTTTTCTATATTAATGTGCATATTATTTACTTGTATTAATAAGTGGATCCCCAAAAAACTTATGAGAAGAAGTCTAGTTGACAGATTAGAGAGCATGAGTTGTTGACTATTTCTCCACCTTCACAACAGAGCAAGGGTCATTGAATTTTTTATAACAATTTCTATAGGAAATTTAATGTCGTGACATTTTGTTGTATACCTATATGGCTTTGTACATATATATTTTTATTATAGATGTATATCATTGTATGTCTATATGATTTTGTTTATACATTCATTGTATTCATGACATTATATATACACTATATGGCATTTTAATGACATTATGTATATGACATTTTACATTATATATGATGATCAATTATATTTATAGATGTTTTCATATTTATTATTTCTATATGATACTATTAGATTTTAGACATAGATATACAATGTTGTTATATATATGATGATCAATTATGATTATAGGATAGATAATGTGTCATGTTTAAAAGTTTTGATATTGCCTACATGTTCTTCAATGTTTCCATGAACCTCTCTTGAAAATGTACAAGTGTGTGGATCCTTCATAGCAATGCTTTCAACCATATGACAACTTGCCTACAACAACAAATCAAGAGGATGGAGCTCTGTCATAGCAGTGATAAGATTTTAAAATTAAACACATGTTTCACAAGTTATCTTCATTCATTCTTTAAATCTTTCAAGACTTTCCACCCCTTGATATCTTTTTGTTTTAGGACTTGTAAATACAATAGCTAACTAGAGGTATGGAGTTTTAGGATCAAGGAGTATCCATGGTATATCAACATCAACCTGTCTTGATTAGCCACCCTTTACCTACAACCAAAAGATAACAAAGTATCAAATTTCATCAACATGTTATTCCAAGTATAAATCTAATCAAATAAAGGCTTAAAATTTCTATTCTACCTAATCCTAGATCCATGAGACTTGACTATAATACATCCCTTTGCAAGTGTCTCTCAAGAAATTTTTGATGTCCTATTTAAATTATAGATAAATTAGGTGATTCCATTGGCAACCACACCTTATTTATCTCATCATTTGTTGATTATTAACCTCATGTTAATCATATTTATTTTTGCTTCTCTTGGTAATACACCTTAAGGTCTAAGACATTCTCAATGCTAGTTCAAGCAGCATTCTTGTATTCCATTTAATTCGTAATCATTTTGCATATCACAATCTTCCAAACCTCGAGACTATTTAAAGACTGTATAAAAACTTTTTGGCCTTTTTATGATAGTGCTCTTTGTTAGGATCACAATATACCAACTTTAATCATCAATGAGAAACATATAGGCCTATTACGTGTTAATCCTCTATCAACATGAAAATTTCACTCTCTAAATACATGATAGTTTCTTTCTCAAAATATGACAACACAATCTATTAATGTGGTAGAATTGTATAGGTGCATTAAGGATTGTCCATTTTGATCATGGTAGTCCATAGGAAGAAAATTGTGTTTTCTGTTTTCCATTACATCATAATTGAGAAATCATGAACTTTGCATGACTTGTCCTTGCTTCACAAGTAATTACATTATCATAGTCCTCAATGATTGTCATTAAATGTTAAATGTTATTAAATTTATTTTTAAGATTGTCCTAATCCTCTCTGACATTGTTTTCAAGCATTTTTTTAAGTAAAATGTACATAAAGGGATACATCATGTGATAATATAATTAATGAGGACCTATATGCATAAGTGTATAGGTAAAGGGTTTTAATCAGTTATAAATGTATTAAATTTAATGATTTTATTGTTAAGGAATGTGGAACAATCATCTAAACATTGTAGAATGAGTTAATGTGTCATCAAATTCAATACATTTCACAAAAATGACAAAAATACATTTGTTGATAGTTTATTGCTCTTAATTCTCTTAATAGACTTTTCCAGAACCTTGTAGCCCCAAAGGATTGAGAAACTTCAAGAATGAAATGAGGTCTCCTCTAGCATTCACCCACCCACCTTGATATGTTGGCATAGTCAGTTTGGCCCCATGAAGTGAAGAACATAAAATATGGCTCTTGGCAACATTACATTGAATACCACTGAGGCATTTTACAAAAATGCATATGATGTTGGCATAGTCGAATCATTTCAAGTTGACAAAAAATAAGAGAGGTTATTATGGAGGGACCCGACATCTAGTTGTAGGTTGAAATATAACATTCTTAGGTGCCACAGGCTTTAAGAACAACTCTGTCAAAGTTTGGTAATTTTGTGCTCTTAGGTCTCTTAAGATACTTTGTCGGAACCCTATAGTATAGAAGGATTATGATGCTTGGAGAATGAAATGAGGCATCCTCTAGTATTCACCTACCCACCTGATGTGTTGGTACAGTCAAATAATCCCACAAGTTGAAGAATGTAAAATGACTTTTGGCAACATTACACTGAATGCCACTAAGACATTTTGCAAGAATGCATATGATGTTGGCATAGTCAAACTATTTTGAGTTGACAAAAATTAAGAGAGGTTATTATGGAGGGATGCAACATCAAGTTGTAGGTCAAAATGAAACATTTTTAAGTGTCACGAACTTTGAGAACTACTCTATTAAAGTTTGACATTTTTTGTTCTTAAATCTATTTAAAGACTTGTTGAAACCTTGTAGTTTGAAAAAATTGGAACACTTGAGGAATAAAATGAGGCCTCCTCTAGCATTCACCTACCCACCCCAACATGTTGGTGCAACCAATTTGGCCCCACGAGGTGAAGAACATAAAATAAAGCTCTTGACAACATTATGTTGAACATAAATGACAGATTTTGTAAGAATGCATATGATGTTTGCATAGTCAAACCATTTTGTTGATAAAAAATAAAAAAATTTATTATGGAGGGACCTAACATCTAGTTGTAGATTAAAATGGAACATTCCTAGGTGCCATGGACTCTAAGAACTACTTCGTCAAAGTTTAATAGTTTTTTTTCTCTTAGGTCTCTTAAGAGACTTCGCCTAAACTCTGTAGTCTGAAAGGATTGGAACACTTGGTGAATGAAATAGGGCCTCCTCTAGCATTCACCCACCCACCCTAACATGTTGACGTAGTCAGTTTGGCCCCACAAGGTGAAGATCATAAAATATGACTCTTGACAACATGTTGAAAACAAATGATGCATTTTGTAAAAATGCATGTGTTGGCATTGTTAGATTCGGGACAGACAACTAAGAAGGGGGGGGTGAATCAGTTGTCCAAAACTTTCTTCCAATTAAACACTTAAATCCACTTTGTAATTCAATAGCTTAATAGTAAATCAATCATGGAAATACAATGCATTAAATCAAGAGTAGAAACACATTAACACATGAGACACCAAGATTTTGACGTGGAAAACCCAGTTAAGGGAAAAACCACGGGGTGACTAACCCAAGAATGTATGCTCTATTAGAAGAATAGAAAGAACCAAATGGCACATGCCAATTAGGGCTCACTGCCTAAGCACACTGCTCACAAGAGGCTCACTGCCTACAGGAGACACACTGTCTACAAAATAATAAGTATTACATAATTAAACTGAAGAATAGCATCTTCACCATGCTTGAGTTAGTTCCATTTAAGCCCAATACTTCTGCTCTGCCTTTCGCTCTCCTCCTCGCTACCACACTCTTATCTCCACAAGATACACTTTGGAATGACTTTACAATTCCTTATTTATACAAGACATCGACTTAGGAATGATCATCTAAGTCGGCAAACATTACAGAGAAAATACATAAATACAACATGACTAATTACAAAAAGACTTCACGCGGATCAACATACTGTCGACCACACAGATCTGAGACTTCAATCTTCATTTAGAAACACGCCAATCTTCACATAACATCTTCAAGATCATCCGCAGGATGTGTAACTCATCCGGTAGGCCAGTCTTAGGAAGAACATCATCATCTGGAAGTTCTTCTTCAATTGCAAGAACAAACTCCAATGCGGACCACCAACACGAACTAGACACGATCCAAAGACCTCCACAAGCTTTCTTGAATCACCAAGAACATCCACACTACATCTGCTTACTGAAATCCTTATCTCCTTCATCCAGAACCTCAAGAACACATTCTGTCATCACTGTCACAATGGAATAGATGCTTGCGGACCTCTAGACCACGAACCAATTGAGTTGTCACTTCACATGGACTTCCTAAACACTTCATCAAATCTACAGAACAAGATATTTCATTTATGGATCTCACCGGACCTATCTATAGCACTCTGTCACCTACCGAAACTGGTTTTACTTGAGTGGCCACAACTTCTTCAGATCATCATGTAGACCTCTGAAATTTTTATTGGATCATCTCAAGACACATATCTACAAACCCTTTGAAGCACATCCTCTGATCTTCATCTTAGGTAGGATCTTTAGCTCACTGTCTTCACTATTCTTCTCTGTTCCTGATTAGGACTAATTTTCTCAATATCCTCAGCACACAACTCATCCAATCCTTATCATCAATGCAACAGGAGTATGTTGACATCAATTAGTCCCATACTTGCAACAATCTCCCCCTTTGTCATTGATGGCAACATATGATGTGAAAAACTATTTTGACCATCAAGACAAGAACTTTTTCTCACTGACACAACTTCCCCTATCAACAATAACCATTCACATGTCTTCTCTTCCTTTACTGCTTCCCCTTTGATCAGCAACCACTTATTTTTCACATATCTTCTCTCCCCCTTTGACATCAATGGCAAAGGGCACATACTTGCAACTCCACCACTTCAGAATCATAACAGCTGCTCCCCCTAAGTAGTAGCTCCCCATCATTAATCCGGACCACAAGATATGACAGTGATATCCACCGGACTGATGCACACCAGTGCACCTTAGTTCATCACTGGAGGGGCAACAAACCCTAACTTCTCCCTGAGATACTCAAAAGAGTCCCTAGGTAGAGGTTTAGTAAAGATGTCTGCAATTTGATCCTTGGAAGGCACAAACTCCAATCTGACTTCATTCTTGTTCACTTGCTCTCTCAAAAAATGAAACTTGATGGATATATGTTTAGTCTTTGAATGCAACACCAGATTCTTAGATATATTTATTGCACTTGAATTATCACAAAAGATTGTGATAGGTTCTTTATACTCTACTTTGATATCTCTTAACATTTGCTTCATCCACAAAACTTGAGTGCAACTACTTGCTGCTGCAATATATTCTGCTTCTGCAGTGGACAGAGATATTGCCTCTTATTTCTTGCTCAGCCAAGAAACCAATCTCTTCCCCAAAAAGAATGCTCCACCACTGGTACTTTTCCAGTCATCCACATCTCCTTCCCAATCCGCATCTGTATATGCATGAAGAGAAAAGTCATGATCTATAGGATACGACAATCCATACTCAACTGTACCTTTTAGATATCTAAAAATGCTCTTGATTTCCATGACATGAGATTCTCTAGGATCAGCTTGGAATCTAGCAAAAAGACCAACAACATTCATAATGTTAGGTCTAGTTTGAGTGAGATACAATAATCCTCCAATCATTGACCTGTACTTTTTCTGATCAGCCTTATGAGAGTCATCATCTTTTCTCAATTACATCCGGTTGCCATGGGAGTACTCATTGGTTTTGAGTCTTCCATCCCAAATTTCTTCAACAATTCTTTCACATATTTGGTCTAAGAAATGAAGATTCCTTTCTTTGTTTGAGTGATTTGTAGACCCAAGAAGAAATTCATTTCCCAAAGCATGGACATCTCAAATTCACTTTTCATTTGATTTGAAAAATTTTTGCACATACTTGTTAGAATTAGGGCAGACAACTGAGATGGGGGAGGGTGAATCAGTTGTCCAAAACTTTCTTCCAATTAAACAATTAAATCCACTTTGTAATTCAGCAACATAATGATAAATCAATCATGGAAACATAATGCAAATCAAGAGCAAAAACACATTAACACACAGGACACCAAGATTTTGACATGGAAAACCCGGTTAAGGGAAAAACCACGGGGTGATTAACCCAAGATTGTATTCTCTGTTAGAAGAATAAAAAGAACAAAATGGCACATGCCAATTAGGGATCACTGCCCAAGCACACTGCTCACAAGAGGCTCACTGCCTACAAGAGACACACTGTCTACAAAATAATAAGTATCACATACATGAACTAGAGAATAGCATCTTCACTATGCTTGAATCAGTTCCATTTAAGCCCAATACTTCTGCTTTGCCTTTCGCTTTCCTCTTCGCTACCACACTCTCATCTTCACAAGACACCCCTTGAAATGACTTTACAATTCCTTATTTATACAAGACATCAACTTAGGAATAATCATCTAAGTGGGCAAACATCTACAAGTACATCCGCAGGATGTGTAACTCATCCGGTCGGCCAGTCTCAGAAAGAACACCTTCATCCAGAAGTAATTCATCAAATGCAAGCTTAAACTCCAATGTGGACCACCAAAATGAACTAGACATGATCCAAAGACCACCACAAGCTTGCCTGAATCACCAAGAACATCCACACTTCATCTGCTTACTGAAATCCTTCTCTCCTTCATCCGGAACCTCAAGAATATAGTCTGTCATCACTGTTACAAAGGAATAGATGCTTGCGGACCTCCAGACCACGAACCAATCGAGTTGACACATCAAAAGGACTTCCTAAACACTTCACCAAATCTGCAGAATAGGATAATGCATTTCTGGATCTCACCTGACCTATCTGTATCACTCTGTCACCTCTGAACACCTGTCGGAACCGGTTTAACTTGAGCGGCCACAACTTCTTTAGGTCTTCATGCGGACCTCTGAAATCTCTACTGGATCACCTTAAGACACATATCTACAAAACCTTTAAACTGTATCCTCTGATCTTCATCTTATCTTGTACTTTTACCTTGCTGTCTTCACTATTCCTGTTATGACCAATTTTCTCAATATCCTCAGCAAACAGTTCATTCAGTCCTTATCATTAATGCAACAGGAGTATGTTGACATCAATGACAATACCGGTTAGGCCCATACTTGCAACAATACTATCTCTTCCTCCAAAAATGATATCATCAACAAACACTTTGTTGAAACTAATCTTCAAAAGATGCTTATCCAATCTTTCATACTAGGCTCTTAGGGATTGCTTGAGTCCATACAGTGCTTTCTTCAACTTGCAGACCATATCACCATGATCAGACAATTGAAATCCATCTGGTTGCTCAATGTATACTTCTTCTTCCAAGTCACCATTCAAGAAGGCAGACTTGACATCCATTTGATATACTTTGAAATCCTTGAAGGTAGCAAAAGCAAGAAATAATCTGATTGCTTCAATTCTTGCCACCGAAGCAAAAGTTTCTTCAAAATCAACTCCTTCTATTTGAGAGTAACCCTTGTAGACCAATCTGGCTTTATTTCTGATTACTTCACCAACTTCATTCAGTTTGTTTTGGAATACCCATTTGGTTCCAATCACATTCTTGTTTTTAGGTCTGGGAACAAGCTCCCAAGTGTGATTTTTCTCAATTTGCATCAGCTCTTCCTCTATTGCTTTAGTCCAGTTTTCATCATTACAAGCTTCATTCACTGTCTTAGTTTCTATCTTTGAAATCAGACAATACTCTTCTGAATCTTGAGCAATCCTTCTTCTTGTTTGTACACCTTTGCTTTTATCACCTATGATCTGATCCTCAGAGTGATTCAGTCTTACATACCTGGGAACTTTGGGAGTTTCTTGCACTTCTGATTCTTGAACAGGCTCATGCAAACTCATCTCTTCTACCTGATTTACCGGATCAGTCTGAATCTAAATTTTGGAAGGGGCTTGGACTCCTTGAATCAGAACATCATTCTAATCATCTTCATCATATTCATAAAACCTTGAGGGTTTTTCAATTCCTTCATCAACCTTCACATTTGTACTTTCTATAATCTTTCTCAGTCTCTTGTTATAACACCAGTATGCTTTGCTTTGAGTAGAATAACCCAAGAATATTCCTTCATCACTTCTAGCATCAAATTTGCCTAGATCTTCATCTCTTTTAATGTAACATTTGTTACCAAAGACTTTGAAATACTTCACAGTAGGAGTGATGCCAAACCAGAGTTCATAAGGAGTCTGACCAGTATTGCTTCTGATTTGAACTCGATTAAGAGTGTAGACTGCAGTGCTCACAACTTCTCTCTAGTAGATCTGAGGAACATTTGCTTCCATCATCATGGTTCTAGATGCTTCTTGGATGGTCCGATTCTTTCTTTCCACTACTCCATTTTGCTGTGGAGTCCTAGGAGCAGACAACTATCTTTTTATTCCATGTTTCTCACAAAATTCTATGAAATCACCAGATGTGAATTCTCCACCTCTATCAGACCTTAGACATTTTATGTTCAATCCAGTTTCATTCTCCACCATAGCCTTGAATATTTTGAATTTATCAAGAGCCTCTAATTTCTCCTTCAGAAAAGTTACCCACATCATCCGGGAGTAGTCATCAATTAATAGCATGAAGTATCTATCACCTTGTACACTCCTGATTCTTGCCGGACCACATAAATCAGTATGAACTAAGTCCAATAATCCGGTAGAAGACAGTTCCTTGCTTTTGAATGTGACTCTGCTCTGCTTACCTAATTGACATTCTTTGCACAAGCTATTAGTAGGTTTCACAGGTCTTGGGAGATCTCTTACAGCCTGAGTGTTGCTTATCTTGATAATATTATCAAAATTTACATGACACATTCTCCTATGCCACAACCAACTCTGATCAATTTGAACAAATAAGCAACTTTTACCAGTACCAACTAAGTGGAAGATATTACCTTTGGTTTGAGTATCGGATGCAATCTCTATTCCAAAACTTTCAAAGATCTTGCATTTTCTATTTTTGAATTGGAGATCATAGCCTTTGTCCACCAACTGTCCAACACTGAGAAGATTGTGCTTTAATCCTTTGACATACATTACATTACCGGTTTTTTTCTTTCCATCAAAAGAAATAGTTCCTCTACCTCTGATTCTACTAGCAGAATTATCACCAAATTTTACCACACCTCCTTCATACCTTTCCAAATCTATGAACTTATTTTTGTCACCTGTCATATGGTGGGAGCATCCACTGTCAATGACCCAATCATCCTTTTCTTCAACTTGGGAAGCCAGAGCTCTTTTCACAATTTTATGATTGACAGATTCAAAGGGCATTGGATCTTCCTCTTTGATGGCAATAAACACCCAGTCACTTCCAGATTTGTTTCCAGATTCTAATTCATCATCTGTTACTCCTTCATCATCGTCTTCATGGACATAGTAACACTTGTTCTGGAACCTTGATTTGTCAGGATTTGACCTTGAAAATCTTTCCAGACACCTTGAGGCAAAATGACCAATCTTATTGCAGTTAAAACATTTAAAAGGTAGTTTTCCTTCATACTTACCAGATCCTCTTGGCAGCCTTTTTGCAATAAGGGCTTCAAGTTGAGCAGCTTCTGCTTCATCTTCTTCCAATTCTTTTCTTGCTTTTTCATACCATGAAAGTTTTCTTGAAGAGTTCTCTCTGGGATCAAACCTTTGTTTTCCTTTTATAGAGGCACTAGCTTTGAATGTAGATTCAGTCTTGGGGGGGCATCTCCAAACTCGGTCAATTCAAATGCAGCCAATTTACCAGCCAATTGATCTCTTGTGACACCTAGATGGGCTCTGAATTATTCAATGGCAGCAACCTTGTATTTGTAAGAAGCAAGAAGGGATTTGAGAACTTTACCAACAATCTCATCTTCATCCAAGACTCCACCGGCACATCTAATGCCACAAACAAGCTCATTTACTCTTGGCATAAAAGTAGTGATATTTTCATCTTCTCTCATCTTCAGATTTTTGAATTTTCCTTTTAGACTATGTAGCCTTGCACATTTAACATATTTGTCTCCTTCATGCAGAAGTTCTAGTTTTTCCCAAATCTTAAAAGCAGTTTGCAGATCAACAACATTTGTCAGCTCTGAATCAGACAAGGCACTTAGAAGAGCTTCTTTAGTCCGTAGATTGTTTTCAGCATCTGCGATTTCATCTATAGATTTTGGACCATTCTGTGGAGGAGTATACTTTTTTGAAGCCATGGTCCAATACTACATTCCCATACATTGCAAGTGACATTGCATGCGACTTTTCCAAAGAGTAAAATTGGTTCCATCAAACTTCAGACTATCCTTTTTGTATGACAACATCCTAGATCTCCTCAAGTGGTTAAGCTCTTTGAGAGGAACTTAGCTCTGATACCAATTGTTAGATTCAGGACAGACAACTGAGAGGGGGGGTGAATCAGTTGTCCAAAACTTTCTTCCAATTAAACACTTATATCCACTTTGTAATTCAATAGCTTAATAATAAATCAATCATGGAAAATACAATGCATTAAATCAAGAGCAGAAACACATTAACACATGAGACACCAAGATTTTGACATGGAAAACCTAGTTAAGGGAAAAACCACGGGGTGACTAACCCAAGAATGTATTCTCTGTTAGAAGAATAGAAAGAACCAAATAGCACATGCCAATTAGGGCTCAGTGCCCGAGCACACTGCTCACAAGAGGCTCACTATCTATAGGAGACACACTGTCCACAAAATAATAAGTATTACATACTTGAACTGAAGAATAACATCTTCACCATGCTTGAGTCAGTTCCATTTAAGCCCAATGCTTCTGTTCTGCCTTTCTCTCTCCTCACTATCACACTCTCATCTCCATAAGATACACTTTGGAATGACTTTACAATTCCTTATTTATACAAGACATCGACTTAGGAATGATCATCTAAGTTGGAAAACATTACAGAGCAAATACATAAATACAACATGACTAATTACAAAAAGACTTCACGCGGATCAACACACTGTCAGCCACACAGATCTGAGACTTCAATCTTCATTTAGAAACACGCCAATCTTCACATAATGTGATGTCCCGATGTTAAGGCATTGTTTAAATTAAAGATTTAAACATCATGATAAACAATATGGTGTTTGTAGTGTCGATTCCATCATCAAATTTAATGATAATTGTATATATAATAAATATATGTAATATATATATAATATTTAATATTTAAATAATATTATTTATTAAACAAGATATGAATATAAATATAATTAAATATTATTATATTTATGCTTATATAAGGATTAAGAATAAGCAAAAATAATAAGAAGTTTGATTCATAAAAGGTAGCGATCTTGTTGGCTGACATAAGACAAAGCTTGCAAAGGCCTATTTAGATGATAAAAGACTCATGTATGTTATGGAATAGGCTGCGATTCATATTTAGCAGTATACAACGATTATTATAAATTCTGCAAACTAATAACAACAGCGATCCATATAAGGTTAGTATTAAGGCATCGTTAGAAATGAAAAGGTAAGATTTATATAAATCAAAGGCAAAGCAACACATAAAATATATGAGAAAGGTATACCCAAGGATTGGTAAAATAGGAATTAAGTATTATTTATGAGGAGGTGCAAGTTAGTTCAAGGTTGCATCCATTCATTGAAGACATCTCCATTGAGATGTATAAAGAATGAAAGAATATGTGATTGGAAGGGGAATAATATCTGATTTGAAAAGAAGAGAATATATGTCTAAATAAAATATATATATCTGAATTAATATTTAGATCTGCATCAAGGAAATATTCTTCTGAATAATATTAAGTATAACAGTCTCATCATATCAACAGATCTTGGATCTGCAAAAGAATATATTTATACAAGTGAATAATATTAAGTATAGCAGTCTCATCATATCAACAGATCTTGGATCTGCAAAAGAATATATTTATACAAGTCAATTAGATTATTGAAGCATCAAAAGGATATCATTTAGCAAGTCATCTAATATGCCTATTGTGTATATGGAAAAATGGATTAAATCTAAACTAAATAAAACTGAAGAATCCAATAACATAAAGGAAACCAATTTAAATAAAAGCCATAAATAATCACTAAATGAAATAAAGACTTTTACCGAAATCTGTGTTGTTTCCTTTGGATTGAATGTGGATTGCTCAATGTAGTTGCAAAGCCATGGCTGCAACAAGCAAGTAGTGTGCTCAAGAGATCAATGTCAAAAGATCGTGATAGTGCTCAATCGACGCGTTTGTATGCTCGAAGCTTTGTTAAGTATGCCTGAGAATACGATCGAAGAGAGAGAGGTAATGAAGGAGATGAGGGGGGTTTATATAGATTTCAAGGAAGATCGATCAACGGTCCAGATAATTCAGAAGAATCAATGGAGGAGAACAGTTGAGGAATGTGCAACGAATGAGAAGAAGACATGTGTCTTGCTTGCTTTTGCATGAGAGGAGTTATCAAGAATAGAAGAATAAGTTAACTGAAGAGATAAATCAATTAAAAGAATAAAGCAATCAGTTAAGTGATTTAAAACAAGAAGAAGAGATTTGCATGAGAAAAGAAGATATTTTGCTTTATTAAATATAGAAAGCTTGAGTTATATTGGAGATAACTCAAATTAGAAGAAAAACAATTTAAATAAATAATTGATTTATTTAAATTTAGAGAAGATATTTTGGAAGAAATAATTAAATAATTGGAATTATTTAATTTAGAAGATTTGAAAGCAAATTAAATAAATAAATTTATTTAATTGTTGTGCATGATTTTGGAAGAACAGATTTGACTTAATTAAATAATTTAAGAATTATTTAATTTTAGATAAGAGGGAATTTGTTGAATTAATTAAATAATTGGATATATTTAATTAATGTGGATGTGAATTTTGGAAAGAGGATAATTAAATAATTAAAATTATTTAATTGTGGAAGAATATAGAGGAATTTAATTTAATTAATTAAATAAAGAGGATTTATTTAATTAATGTCGCAATTTTGTGATTTAGAAGAATTTGATGAAAATTAATTAAATAATTAGATTATTTAATTAATGTGGGAAATGCAGGTGATTAGACAGATTATGAAATGCAAGTGATTTGACGACACGGTCATTTTAGGGTGTCTACATTTTGCCCCTCTTTGATGCAATGCAGCATGTGGCGTTGCGTCAAAGAAAATAATTGTCGAAGACGTGATACAATTTTTTGATGCCCCAGTGTGAGTAGTTGCCCCAGCGTATGCCCCCTCGAGTGGGAAGACAGGGAAGCGACAGAGGAAAGGTGTTGACGCTCGACCAGAAGAGAACACAACCAGGAAGAAGAAAAAGCAGAAGAAGGGCTGGGAAAGAAAAACTAAGTGGGGGGACACTATAAATAGGTCCCATGGGGACCACAATCCTCATTTGCACCCTTGGATAATCTAAATTTAGAGAGAAGAGAAATTCCAACCTAGGAGGAGTGAGTTGAGCAGCCAGCGAGGAGAGATGCCGATTCCAGCGCACAGTCATCGGGCGAAGTTGGTGCGGACCTACAGGAGACCAGCAGGAGCTCCAGCAGCGGTAAGTGATCGAAAACCCCCTGTTCAGTTGTCGGTTAGGGTCGTTTTAGGGCTAGGTCTAGGCAGGGTCAGTCATGTCAAGCAAAAGCGCTTTAGGAAGCCGCAGCGCATTTGGTATAGGATTGCAGCGCTTTTGGCGCGCTGTAGCGCGGCTGGTAGTCGCCTACAACGCATTTGGTAAAATCGCGTTGCTTTTGGTGTTAGGTGTCCGCGTCGCAGCGCACTTGGGAAATCCCGCAGCGCACTTGGTCAGGCAGTGCAGTGCACTTGGCCAAGCAGGTTAGCGCAAGTGGCGAGAAGGGAAAAAAAATGCGTCACGTCTGGTATGACAGAGTGGCGCGGTTGGTAGGACAGAATGGCGCAGTTGGAAAAAACAAGGCGCATTTGGTTCAAAAATCACAGCGCAGCTGGTTGAACAGTATGGCGCGGTTGGTGGGGAGGGACAGCCCGTTTGTATAAAACAAAGCGCTTTTGGTTTGAATAGAAGAAAATTTAGGGGGCAAGTAGAAGAGTGAGGCTGCCAAAGAGGAAAGGGCAAGTGGGGGGTTGTAGGGACTGATGGTAGATAGGGTTTTGAGGGATTTGGAAAAGAAACTGAAAAGTGATTTGTTATGGATGCAGAGGATTTTGCCGCCACTGATGTCGCGAGAGCGACATCACGCGATAGACACGAGGTGGTTCAGCTGACATGGGAGGAGGACGCATTCCTGGAGCATGCGGGACTGTGGCACGTGGCACAGTTGACACACATTAGGGCGAATCTCGCCCTAGTGACAGCAGTCGTGGAGAGGTATCACAGTGAGACCTCGTCATTCCACTTTTCGACAGGGGAGGCGATAGTGACACTGGAGGATGTGTACCGCATCCTGAGGATCCGGATAGACAGGGAGATTGTTGACTTTGACCCGGCGCGGGGCGAGGCAGGCTTGGAGGAGGTCTTCTGCACAGATGACCTGTGGATAGAGGATGGAGAGATACGATGGGCAGACGTCCCGAGACTCTGCGATAGGATCAGATGGATCGTGGCTTCGTTGATTGGCGGCTTCCTGTGCCCGGACCGGAGATCAAGGGGACTATCAGTTGCCTGGGGGACAGTTCTATCAGGGATGTTCACCCACGGCAGACAGTATGCGTGGGGACCCTGCGTGTTAGGCCAGCTGTATCACGACATGCACCATTGTGTGTACAGGAGAGGTAGGAGCCTCTCAGCAGGTGTGACCTTGTTACAGGTATGGGCATGGGAGCACATTCCAGTCATCCGACCCATGGCGCAGCGTCACTGAGACAAAGGGGAGCCATACGCATTTCTATATGATGGGGTGATGACACACCGGAGGATGGGGTCTGTGAGCTACTGGAGGCGACAGATAGACGAGATGGACATCTTTATATGGAGGCCCTGGTTACTATGCGAGGAGCGGGCTGATGAGCATGAGCAGCTCATGTACTGTAGACAGGCTCGCTATCTGTTCGGTAGACGAACATATATGATAGAGAGATACCTACCCGAGCGAGTCCTCAGGTAGTTCGGGTTGCCGCAGGGGTTACCAGTGGGGGAGGCCACTCACGCCAGGACGCGGAGAGAGGTAGGAGACTGGGATGCTGAGATCCCATTGGCGACAGCATTGATAGAGGTGTGGGGACTTATCCCCATGAGATGGGATTGGGATTCTGGGCTAGCAGACCCAGGGACACTGCCAGAGTATGATCAGTACTGGCAGACACACAAGCCTATGAGATTGACTACATCAGGTGTAGCAGGGGCAGTGGGAGAGGTGCTAGTGCTTGGAGGAGAGGTCAGGATGAGGTGGCAGGCCAGGGCAGCTAGGCAGCAGGCAGCGGGCCAGCAGGCAGGTGGAGAGGGCAGCGGCCAGCAGGCCGATGTGGAGATGGCAGAGGCAGTGGGCCCAGTCGTAGAGACTGACTTACAGAGAGCGGAGCGACTGCTGCAGGAGGAGATAGCCCGGAGGACTCGCTTAGAGCTCCGGATGGCTCGACTTAGGAGAGACAGGGATGCAGCACGGGCTGATGCGAGGCAGGCAGAGGCCACAGCCCAGGCACAGACACAGGCAGCCACAATAGCATAGACAGCCCTAGCACAGGTGCAGGTGCAGCTATAGGCACAGGTGCAGGCATACAGACAACTGCAGGCCCAGATACAAGCACAGGCACAGGTGCAGCCGCCAGCCGCACCAGCAGCAGATGCAGATGAGCTAGCGCAGGCTAGGAGAGAGAGACGCAGAGGTGCAACTGCGTTTGACAGCAGAGGCCACACTATTCAGAGTGAGGCAAGAGAGAGAGGAGGCACATCATGCGCTGGGTGCAGATCAGAGGACCTTGTACAGCGAGCTCATCCGAGTGCAGGGCGAGCTAGTATCAGCTGGCAGAGAGGCAGAGTACTACCGGGGCCTATATGTGGGTGCGGTACCGGCAGCTCAGCAGGCACCGAGCTATAGAGACAGGAGTAGGTCGGGGGCCTCAAGATCTCGGAGGACAGGGCAGTCAGTGTCCTTAGTTAGAGGGCCACTTTTGCCGCCTGGGGGAGGAGGAGGACCATCAGGGGGACCTCCACCAAGCACAGGGGGAGGCCAGGGGCCACAGCAGGAGGGCAGCTCTACCCACTAGGGCACCTATGTTTGTATTGTATCATATTGTATCATTTTGGACAGATGCCTGCATGCATTCTGATGTATATTTTGAGGGCTCTTGATAGCCTTGATGTACTATATTGGTATATATTTGGATGTATACACATTTTTGTATTATTGATGTAGACACAGAGACTTTGTATTATGATGGCCATTACATGATATATATATATATATGATGATCTGTTCGACCCACTGCTGTTCATGCTTTTGTGTATGCATTCCTTGATGTCATGGATGTGATGATATATATGTATGATTATGGATTCATGTGATGACATATGTGGCTTATATGATGCTTATAGATGTATGATGATAGAGATATATGATGATGTAGATGTGATGACTAGTGATATCTGACATGTGGGTTTTGCAGATATGCACCAGAGAGGAGAACAGGAGGAGATGGAGACTGTTGATCGATTACTGCAATGAAAGCGATATAAAGGATGTGGAAATGGATGAATGAGCGTGTTGCAATGGCTTCGCATTTGTATATAAAGAGCAATCCTTAGTTTGATATAGCACGTGAATAGTTCGCCACCAAGGTATAAAAGACCAAGGTGCAGTAATATCCGAGTGCGTGGACGTTGACTCTGCAAACAAACGGTTTGAACCTAGATCCCTTAGACATAATATAACCTTGTTGGAACATGCGAATAAGCCATAGTCTTGAACATAAAATAAACTTCAATACATGTAAATGCAAGAAGAATTATTAATATGTAAGATGCTAGGGCGTAACACACACAAGATAAATAGAATGCTAAGAAAGATACTAGAGATCATTCCTCAAACACGGCACGCAGAAAGCAATAACTATGCCCCCAATCCGTACTGCATCGCAACATACCAAGATTATAGATAAATCAAGGTAGTCGTGAATAGGTATGGGAATAGGGAACAAAAGATAAACCATAACACAAATTGACTGACTTACAAAGTAAACATACAGCTAACATTTTCTCTTGCCAAAGAGGTTGCTCAGGATAGATTGGATAGGAAAGATAACAGCCTTATCGTAGGAACTCTGTGTCCGTTAAAGGGGGCTATCTACCTAAAAAGACAATGTCTCACTTGCAGGAAATGCCACATGTTGCAGGAGACGCGTGTGTTGGTCTCGACAATGGAACACTTCGAAGAAGACAAGCTCGTTGATCTAGGGCTTGGTTAAGCGGTACTTAGCTGATGTTGGCAATCGGTATGCAGGACAGTAGATGACTCTGGAAGGAAGTTTCTTTGCTTCAGGTTTGCGAAGGACTATTGCTTTGAAAGGATGTGCTAGCTTGCTGCTTGAGTTAGTCAAGTCGAGGCGAATGGATTTTGAAAAACGGAAGACTAGAAGGATGGAATGCTAATGGATTGGGACGGGTGGAGAATGATGGATCGTGTGTGCCTGAGTACTGGATACATCCTTCGTATTCCAGACTGCCTACATACCCTGTATCCACGGGATCAAGGCACACTTACGATGGAAGATGAACGTGATAAATATGTAGTTCTGGATAGAGTGATGAATGGGTCAAGGTGAAAGGAGGGGGTCTTATGTACCTGAGTACTGGAAACTTCCTTCGTATTCCAGACTGCCTACATACCCATATCCATGGGATCAAGGTACTTTAAGATTGAGAAGATGATAATATGTAGTTCTGGTTGGTGTGATGATGTAGAAAAAGTGTTGAGAAGATAACAGCCTTATCGTAGGAACTCTGTGTCCGTTAAAGGGTGTTACCTGTGGAAATGAGAAAAGATTGAAGTATGCGCTGCGAACCACGAACAAGGAACCAATCCTAGCCCGAAGCTAAGGAAAGAGTTGCCCCCATTCTGGTAGAGGAAACTGTAGGGGTGACTGCCGAAGAAGACACAGAAAGACTTGACCTAGGACAAGACAGTGTTAACTATAGACACAGATCAAGACATGGGAGATGACGAGGGACATTGACAAATTTCCAAGCTATACTAGATAGGGAGATGGAAATGCAAACAAGGTCAATGGTTTTATTATGGATGGATGGATGAAGCATGTTGCGAACTGGACAAGGAGTGGACATGACTCGATAGACGATGGATGCTGACTCTACACATAGCGCCTGTTTGCCAGGTTTTCACTATGGTATTTATCCAAGGCGCTTGTTTGCCAGGTTTTCACCAGAGGACAGATTTTTTTGGATTTTTTGTTTTGTTATTTTTTTAATTTTTTGTTGTTGTTTTTTTTTTTATTTATTTATTATATATTTTTTGGAATACTCTGAGGATCAGGCATAGAACTTCTTGAGATGGACACTGTTAAGTGGCTCATCTAGAGGAATGCCGTCAGGTGTAGCTAAAGTATAAGCTCCTGATCCATATGTTGCTGTGACAATGAAGGGACCTAACCAGTTAGGCTCAAACTTACCCTTCTTCTCTCGATCTGCTTGATTTCTCTGATTCTCCTTAAGTACAAGATCACCAACTTGAAACCGTCTTTCTTTGATCTTTTTGTTGTAATTACGCCGGAGGCGGTTTTGATAGACATGGAGATGATTAAGTGCGGCAAGGCACCTCTCATTTAGTAGTTCAAGCTCAGCTAATCTGGAAGTGCGATACTCATCTCCGCTGATCAGGTCCTGCATGGATACTCTGAGGGATGGGATCTCGACCTTTATAGGTAGGATGGCTTCAGAGCCAAAGACCAAGGCATATGGTGTGGCACCAGTTGGTGTTTTGATACTAGTGCAGTAGGCCCATAGGGCGGGATTGAGTTGCAAGTGCCAATCACGACCAGCTTCATTGACCATTTTCTTGAGGATTTTGAGAATGGTTTTATTGGAAGCCTCAGTTGGCCGTTACTCTGCGGATAGTAGGGAGTTGAAAAGTGATGTTGGATATTGTATTGTATGCATAAGGCACGGACATCTTGGTTCTTGAATGGTCTCCCATTATCAGTGACAATGGCTTGGGGAATACCATACCGGCATATGAGGTAGTTTAGGATAAACTTGGCTATTTTCTTACCGGTGATATAGGTCATAGGAATGGCTTCCACCCACTTCGTGAAATACTCAGTGGCGGTAATGATAAACTTGTGGCCATTGGAGGAGGAAGGGTGGATTTGTCCTACGAGGTCGAGACCCCATTGAGAAAAAGGCCATGGAGTTGTCACAGGTTGTAACTCATGAGTTGGTGTGTGAATCAAATCTCCATGTTGCTGACATTGTAGACACTTCTTAGCAAACTGTGCAGCATCTTGCTCTATTGTAGGCCAGTAATAACCTGTTCTGAGTATCTTCTTAGCAAGATTAGGACCGGTAGAATGCGCGCCACAGACACCTTCGTGTATGTCTCGTAAGGTAGCTTCAGCTTCTTCCGCGTTAAGACATCGTAAGAGGATACCATCGAGACTCCGGCGATATAGTGTATCACCTAGAATGATGTAACGAGAGGATCGACGGATAAAGGTTTTGCATTGGGTGGATGATAGGTCAGGAGGAAAGGTTTTGTTCTTGAGGTATTCATAGATATCTTCATACCATGGGGAATTGGGACCAACAAGTTCACAAATGATTTCAGTAACAGGAACATCGACGGCTGGTATCAACAATTGCTCGATCAAGAATTCACACTTCTGTGTATTTGCAGGCATGTCAATCAGTGACCCTATAGAAGCCATAGAATCCGCAGCTTTGTTATGCTCTCTTGGAATTTGCTCAAATGTGATGCTAGAAAAGTGTGGTTTGTAAGCATCCACTAATTGCTTGTAGGGGACCAACTTTTCATCCTTTGTTTGGTATTCATCTGTGACTTGGCGAATGACTAACTGTGAGTCTCCATATACTTGTAATTCTGTGATGTCCCATTGAACTGCTGTATTGAGACCTATAAGGAGTGCTTCATACTCGGCTATGTTGTTGGTGCAAGGGAATGCAAACCGATATGACTTTGGAATGTAGTCATTCTGAGGTGTAACAAATAAGATGCCGGCTCCTGATCCATGCTGTGTGTAAGAACCATCAAAGTATAACTTCCACATTATGGAGGTAGCAAGAGTGAAGAGATTCTCGTCAGGAAAGTCTGCTACCATAGGATGTGTATCTTTCATAGGTGCATCTGCTAGTTGATCCGCGAGGGCTTGTCCTTTGATTGCTTTACGATCTGTGTACTCAATGTCGAACTCACTAAGAATCATAACCCATTTAGCTAGTCTGCCTGTGAGAGCTGCTTTTGCTAGTAGATACTTCAAGGGATCAATCTTGGCTATCAGATTTGTGTGTTGGTTCAACATGTAATGCCGCAACTTTTGGGAGGCAAACACTACTGCTAAACAAGCCCTTTCCATTGGTGAATAATTGAGCTCGTATCCCACCAAGGTTCTACTGATGTAATAAATTGCATGCTCCTTTTCTGTATCATCATTCTGTGCTAGCAGGGCCCCTAAGGCTGAGTTTGTAGTGGAGATGTATAAGATCAAAGGTTTGTCCGCAACTGGTGGAACCAATACAGGAGGTGTAGCTAGGTACTCTTTAAGTTGATCAAATGCTGCTTGACACTTATTGTCCCATCGAAATGAAACATCCTTTCGGAGCAAGTGTTGAAAGGGTTGACATTTATCTGCTAGCTGTGAGATAAAATGCCTAATGGACTGCAACCTTCCCTGAAGGCTCCTTAATGCTTTTAGGTTCTTTGGTGGAGGCATCTCCACTATAGCCTTTACTTTTGCTGGATCTACTTTGATGCCTCTACGAGATACAATGTATCCCAATAGCTTCCCTGATGTTACGCCGAATACACACTTCTTTGGATTGAGTCTTACTTGGTATTTTTCAAGCCTGTCAAAGATCTGTCCTAAAACCTGTATGTGATCCACTCTAGAAGATTTAGCCAATATATCATCAACATAGTCTTCCATGATGTGATGAAAGAGGTCATGAAATATCACTGTCATTGCTCTCTGATAGGTTGCTCCTGCATTCTTCAGACCAAACGGCATGACACACCAACAATAATTGCCCCACGGACAAGTAAAGGTTGTTTTATGTTGGTCTTCTTCAGCTATCCTTATCTGATTATAACCCGAGAATCCATCCATGAGAGAAAGCATCTCGTGACCTGCTGTCAAGTCCACTATAATGTCAATGTTTGGTAGTGGAAAGTCGTCTTTAGGACATGCCTTATTGAGATCTCTGAAATCATTACACATGCGGATGCGCCCATTAGGTTTAGACACAGGTACAATGTTTGAGACCCAATCTGAATAGTCAATAGGTCGTATAAACTTTGCGTCTAACAGCTTTTGTACTTCCACCTTCACCAAGAGAGCTATCTGTGGATGCATTTTTCTCAACTTCTGCTTGACTGGTTTCACCTTGGGATCAACTGTGAGATAATGAACTACCAGTTTAGGGTCTAGCCCTGGCATATCTGCATAGGTCCATGCAAAGTTGATGGTTCATTGCAAGAAGAAGCTGTTAAGATTTCTGTGCTCTGTGTCAGATAATGATGCTGCTAGGAATGTTGTCTTTGGATTCTGTTCTGTACCCAGGTTGATCTCTGTAGAATCTTCCACTAGTAGAGCTGATTTCTCCTGGTACTTAGATGGTAAGGGAAGGTCAAATCCTCCATCCTCAGGTGCCACAGTTGGGTTTTCACCTTTGGATACATCCTTTATTTTTACTATTTTATGATCAGGAGGTGCCACAGTGTGGTTTTCACCTAGAGATCTTTCTTTATTTGCACTTTTGCGACTGGAGGATTTGGCATTCTCACCAAAGTAAGCCGTGGGCTCTAGTTCTATTACAAAACCTACCTTGTGATCGCTAAGAGGGATACCATCCCGAAGTCCCATGAACTCAGCTAGAGCTTCGTCATTCTGAAACACATCTATAACGGGGGCCCCTTGTTGGTCCCAATCGATAAGTTCAGGGTAGACAAGCGTGACATTCTGGGTGCTGGTGGTGGAAGTTAAGGAGACGGAGGATAGTGTAAAGATGGAGGATTCAGCGAATAGATTGGTCATGTGGAGGGAGGAGTCATCGGTGATATCCTCTGTAGACATCGTATCGGCGGGAAAAGTGTCAGCTACCTTGTCGAGGATATACTCGATGTCCGAGGCGCGTGGTACCTTCTTACCAAATCCTAATCCTTTATTGTCTAGCTTCTTTGTTACCACAATGGGCTCCATAGTGCCTTGATTCTGTTTCCCAAGGCCACCTTTGCCTTTATAGCCCATGTTTTTCACTATCCTTAAGCCATTGCCATATTGCTTGACTGGTATCGTGACTGGTTCTTTCTCCTTGTAGAGCCAAGAAGAGATGTCCTCAATGGTTTCCTCTTCCAATAACCGTCCATGTTGGAATTGGGTTAGGAATGTTGGGGGAGGAATAGTTGCTTTTTTGGTAACTTTGGCAATGGCTGGTTTGCCGTAAGATTTTGGAGATAAAGGCATCCGCCCTACACAACAAGATTCTGAGATATCATAAGTGCCAAAGCCTATGTCTCGGATGCGAGCTGTGATTTTGGGGAGGGGTGTAGGTTCACTTGTGGAGGCTTGCGTGAGAGTTTCAGGGTCAACATAGAGAGGGGATTCAAGGGCTTTGTCATTTTTAGGCACTTGGTTGCAATTCTTATAGCTTCCTTGCAAGACACGGCAAAATTCAAAAGGATTAGGATCTCCTGGGATGGTGATCTTTGTACCATTGTATGGGAACTTGAGGGACTGATGGTACGTGGAGGGAACAGCTTTCATTGCATGGATCCATGGGCGGCCTAGGATAATGTTGTAAGGCAGCTCAATGTCAAGAACTTGACACCTAGTTTCAAGCATAACGGGGCCCAGTTGTATAGGCAAGTGAATAACACCTTCTGAACGACGTTCATTATCATCATATCCCTTGATTGTAATACTATGATCAGTGTTGACGTGATCCTCAGAGTATCCCAATTGCTTTAGTAACTTTAAAGAACAGATGTTGAGACCAGCACCACCATCTATGAGTATACATTTGATTTTGCGCTTATGGATGAGAACTTCAATATGAAGGGCATCGTTATGACAAGGATCATGGGAGGGGAGGTCTTTCTCAGAGAAGACCACGTTGTAAGGCAAAGCAATATTACCCACTATAGCTTGGAAATCTGCGACTGCTATGTTGTTAGGAACGGAAGACTCTTGGAGGGCTTTTTCTAGCACCACTCTATGTGCAGGTGATGACCGTAGGAGGTCCAAAATAGAGATCTGTGCTGGTGTTTTCCTTAGATGTTCGACAAGATTATAATTAGACTAAACTGGAAGCCTAGGTGTAGGTGCACGGATGGTGACATGACCTCGACGAGTAGTAACAACACAATCCGTAGATTTGCCTTTGATGGTGAGGGTAGACACTCGACTCTCTTCAAAACGACCTACAATGGAATCAAAAGACTTGGAAGCATGATTGATACCCTTACCTCTATCCTGAGGAGGAGGTGGGCCATGATGAGGGAATGGTTCCTTGTACATATCGAGATCCTTGTTCGTGTGTTGCGCTGGTGATTCATCCTCAAAAGTGATTTGATTACCGTTGATGAGGTTTTGGATGAGGTGCTTAAGCTTCATGCAAGATGCAGTTCGATGACCTTTGCTCCTATGGAACTCACAATACTCATTGTCTCTGTAACGTGCCGTTTTGTAGACAGGTTCTCCGTATGGGGGAGCATCAGGTAATGTGATGAGCCCTTTCTACAAAGCCTGTTGTAAGACCGATTCGATGGGCACTCCCAAAGGAGTAAATTGATGTCACGGAGGGTAATCTTGTTGGGGCCACTCTTGTTGTCGTTGCTGTTGGTTGGGATAAGGCTACCATTGTTGCTGCTGTTGTTGGGGTGGAGCTTGACTTGGTTTGGAGAGCTGCAGCGGTGTTTGCAACGTTTGGACATGCTTAGTATCGACCACCCCATCGTTGACCACGTTCTTGTTTTTGTTCCAATACTTGGGTTTATCGTTCGATTGTTGATGAGAAGAGCTATCTTTCGTCTCCTTAAAGATTTTGACCACACCCTTAGCAATGAGGGCCTTCTCAATGTTGATACCCTTGTATGTGATTTCATCGAAGGTTGTAGCACTAAGAATTTGCAAATGGAAACCTAACTCTTGGTTGAGGTTCTGCACAAATATGCTAACAAGCTGTTTCTCTGGAATCTTGAAAGGGAATTTACTAGCCATTTGTCTCCATCATTGAAGGAACGAAATGAAAGTTTCACCATTTTTCTGTTTATTGTTGCATAGGTCCGTCATGGAAATCTCATGCTCTGCGTTGTAAGAAAAATGGGTGGCAAACTTCTCTGCTAGCTCGTTGAACGACTTGATACCCGCAGGTAAGTGTGAGAACCATTCTATTGCTTGACCTCCAAGACTGCGAGGAAAAAGACGCATAAGATATGTGTCGTTATGAGAGACCTCAAAGCAAGCGAGATAGAATTCCCTAAGATGGTCTTTTGGGTCACCTTTTCCTTTGTACTTATCGAACTTGGGAATAGTGAAATTTTGAGGAAAAGGGATCATTGGTAATGACCGATCAAAAGGATAAGGACACACTTCCTCTAAAGAGAAGGTCTTTTGGTGTGGCCAAACGTAAGATCAGATAGTTGTTGTTGCACCTCTGCAATCTTTAGTTCCATAGTCGTGGGAGGGGTTGGTAACATCTCCTGTTGTCCAAAGAGTGGTTGGTGTTGCCCATATGGAAGATTATAGTGTAAGCCATGTGTACTGGTATTATAAGGGTCGTAAGATTGATTGGGATTGTATGGATTGTACGATTGGTTCAGATTGGGTTGGAATTGGAGGCCTTGATTAGGCAGAGGTGGAGGTGGCGCTAGGTAAGAATGTTGGCTTTGTGATGGTTGAAGAAAAGTATTGGGGGGAGGAAAGCTAAAGTGCGTTTGATTAGGTTGTGATGGTGGCACATAGCTTTGGGAAACCTGATGTTGGGAATGTTGAGAGTGGCTAGGCAATGTATGAAAGAAGTTGAGTGAGGATGAATGTTGTGAAGGAGGAACATAGTTAGAAGTGATTTGCGATGGTTGGGGTTGATTGAAGATGCGAGTAGAAGAATGTTGTGGTGGAGGAACATAGGTAGAAGTGATTTGTGACAGTTGAGGTTGCTTGAGGATGAAAGTAGAAGAATGTTGTGGTTGGGGCTGCGTGACTCTAATTGGTTGAGAGACATGCAGGTGTGATGATATAGGAGGTGGCATTTGTTGAGACCCTTGTTGCATGGCTACATAAGTGTTTCCCGGATTGTAATTGGGTGGGAAACCTATGCGTGATGGGGTAACCAAGATTTCGCTTGCGCTTGGGGTGGACACTTTAGGAGGTGGTTGCACATTCGATCGAGCTAAGGTGGCTTGCTTAGCTAACTCTGCTTGACGTTGGAGAGTTTCTTGTTGGTTTTGATAGATCTCCATAGGAGTCAAAAGTGGTGATATGGGCCTCTCCTCTGTTGGATTTTGAAAAAGAGGATTCCTATATTGCGAGCATTGAGTAGGTAAGGGCGTAGTTACCGTGGACATGGTTTGCACCGCTTGTATGGTTTCTTGGGTGTTGTTGCTCTCCTTGAGAGTGGACACATCAAAATCCTGAGGTAACTTGGTGCCTTGCTTTGCAAGAAAGCGAAAGAAATGATCCTGGTTCTCACTAAGGATTTTATCAAAGGCAGCGATAGCTCTAGGATCTTGTATGAATTCATCAAGATCTTGCCCATCTTCTTGAGAGGATTGACCTATTTCAAAGTGTCGCTCTTCTTGAGATGGGGTTTGATCTACGATATAACCTTGTGGGACAAAATCTGGAGGCAAGCCTGTGGTATACTAAGGTGCATTTAGCAAAGGGGTTCTCTCCTCATGAGGATTGCTTGGTTCATCTATGTGCAGCATGTTTGGAGAGCTGATTGGTTTTACCGCGGGTGTACTAGGAGTCACCTTGGGAGTAATGTTGAGACGACCTGATTGTGGTGTGCGAGGGGGTGACTTGTGCTTCTTAGGGATAACTTGCCTAGACTTCATGGTTTGCTGTAGCCTAGTGGTGACCATGGGATACACTTAGGCACAATGTAATGTTGGGAATCTCTGAGATGCTTTGAAGAAACGGACAAACTCTGATGCACAAAGTACTGGACCAAAGGCGCTATACTGTTTGACCAGAGGCGCAGGACTGTGCTACCAAAAGCATACTACTGTGGGCCAGAGGCGACAGACTGAGCTGCCAATAGCGAGTTACTGCTATGCCAAAGGCGAGCCACAGTGACCGAACGCAAGCTACTGTTATACCAAGGGCGCTGAAGTAGAGTTTTGCCAGGGCGGGTTACTGCTGTACCAAAGGCGATCTACTGTACTACCAAAGGCGAGCTGCTGTAATACTAGGGGCGCTGAAGTAGTGTCTGATGTTTTTCAAAGGCAAAATTTTTCTGTTTCTGATTGGATTGGTTTGGCAAGAGAAAACACAGCAAACAAGTGGTCAAAAATGGCACAAGGACTGACACAACAGATAGTGTATGTTCAAGGCTCCAAACAAGCCCAATGTTTCCACAGGTCTAATACAGTTGCAATCAATAACAAGCACTTTTTATCCCTAGAGACAAGGTTTTATTGCAGTAGATCAGCTCACAGCTTAATACTCCGTCGATAAAAATATCATTCCATAAAGGTGTCAGATATTTAGTATCTTTGCGAGAGACGATAGGTAGGGATATCTCACCCTCCCCTTGGAAAGCTCAAGTAGGTCACAAGAGCTTTATGTCCAAGGGAATACTATCTCTTCTCAAGGGAGCCAATGGTGAGTATCTTAAGGGTTTAAATCGATTTCCCTTGCACTGATGATTACTGCAATGTTTGGAGGTAGGTCGGGTAGTCTCTATCTAAATTGGTTCTTAGTGACTTTGAGGGACCAACGCCTTACAAGCAATGCGACAAGCTACTAAAAGCTTTAACCAATCCTACTAAGAGTTTCAAACACTTCGCTCAATGTGAAAATCATTTCCACAAAGAGCTAGTACACCTCTTTTCAGTTTGGCACCACAAGGTAAGGCTGACGTCGGTTAGGACTTGGCTTTCGCCTTATCCCTTTTATATAGCAGTTCAAAGGAAAACTCCGCTTAGGGTCGTCCCTTTTGGATGAATCGCAATCCAAAAGTAGGCCCTTCTAAAGGAAGTACAAAAAAAGTAAAAGCAAGCACGTCAAACAAAGGTTCAATTGTCCCGTTATAAGAAAAATAAGGTGCCACTAAGCTATGCACACACACGATTGTAGTTGTAAATTGTCCCTTATGAAATGAAGTGTTTGGCATTCATGTCCATTGTCCTTTAGAAAATTGAGGTGTTTGTTCATACATGTCCATTGTCCCTTAAGAAATGCAGTATATTCCTAAGACTTAGATTGCAAGAAAAGATTTGTTCAATTATCCTTTTAAGCATGCAATGTGTTTCTAAGACTTAGTGAGATAAATCAAAAAGAGGTCTTCAACGCTCGTCCTGCATGAACATATTAAGAAAACACCTATTGGCTCTGTGTGAGTAATAAGAAGCTGCAACAAGCGAGTTAGTTCCACCAAAATTTCACAAGTTAGCAAAAAACAAATCAATTTTAACCAAAAGCGCTGCATAACTTTACCAGAAGCGATGTACTGTATTCCCAGAGCGCTGTATTACAGACCAGAAGCACTGTAGAATATAACCAGAGGTGCAACAAATTAACTAGAAGTGCTTCACTGTGTTTTCGAAGGCGCTGTGATACAGACCAGAAGCGCAATATAATAATACCAGAAGCGCTGAATAATAGCCGGGAGCGTGGGACTGTGTTGCCAAAAGCGTGAGACAATATAACCAAAAGCGCCGCACTGTCTCAGATCACAAAGAGGGGAATTTTTTCAAAATAATCAGATCTAAAGAAAAATTCCATGATTGATTCACTGTTCTGAGGTGGTAGCTGAGAGATCTGTGTTCTGCAATCGTTAAAGAACTCAAAAGTTGTAACAACACCAAGGATTAACACAAAAGTCGAAGGTACTCCTAAATAAATCAGCTTAGGATGTCCAAGAAGAAAAATAGGTTTGTCTGACAAATACAACAGCTTGTCATACAAAGTAATAAGATAGATGGCGTGAAAATCCTGTAAAACAGTGAACAAGGTCAGAACCCTAATCTAGTCAAAAGCGCTGTGGAATACTGCCGAAAGCGCTGTTATGTAATGCCAGAAGCGCTGCGCTGCCGAAAGCACCGCAGAACCTCTAGAAGCACCGCACTGTGTCTGCAAAGCGCTCAAAGATCCTGCCAGAAGCGCTGTGGGGTGTCGTTTGCACTGTACTGTACTGTAACTTCAAAAAAACAAATTTCTCAAAGAAACAAAGGGATTAGTGGGTCCCACTGGGCATGCCAGAATGTGTATATGGAAAAATGGATTAAATCTAAACTAAATAAAACCAAAGAATCCAATAACATAAAGGAAACCAATTTAAATAAAAGCCATAAATAATCACTAAATGAAATAAAGACTTTTACCGAAATCTGTGTTGTTTCCTTTGGATTGAATGTGGATTGCTCAATGTAGTTGCAAAGCCATGGCTGCAACAAGCAAGTAGTGTGCTCAAGAGATCAATGTCAAAAGATCGTGATAGTGCTCAATCGATGCGTTTGTATGCTCGAAGCTCTGTTAAGTATGCCCGAGAATACGATCGAAGAGAGAGAGGTAATGAAGGAGATGAGGGGGTTTATATAGATTTCAAGGAAGATCGATCAACGGTCCAGATAATTCAAAAGAATCAATGGAGGAGAACAGTTGAGGAATGTGCAACGAATGAGAAGAAGACATGTGTCTTGCTTGCTTTTGCATGAGAGGAGTTATCAAGAATAGAAGAATAAGTTAACTGAAGAGATAAATCAATTAAAAGAATAAAGCAATCAGTTAAGTGATTTAAAACAAGAAGAAGAGATTTGCATGAGAAAAGAAGATATTTTGCTTTATTAAATATAGAAAGCTTGAGTTATATTGGAGATAACTCAAATTAGAAGAAAAATAATTTAAATAAATAATTGATTTATTTAAATTTAGAGAAGATATTTTGGAAGAAATAATTAAATAATTGGAATTATTTAATTTAGAAGATTTGAAAGCAAATTAAATAAATAAATTTATTTAATTGTTGTGCATGATTTTGGAAGAACAGATTTGACTTAATTAAATAATTTAAGAATTATTTAATTTTAGATAGAGGGAATTTGTTGAATTAATTAAATAATTGGATATATTTAATTAATGTGGATGTGAATTTTGGAAAGAGGATAATTAAATAATTAAAATTATTTAATTGTGGAAGAATATAGAGGAATTTAATTTAATTAATTAAATAAAGAGGATTTATTTAATTAATGTTGCAATTTTGTGATTTAGAAGATTTGATGAAAATTAATTAAATAATTAGATTATTTAATTAATGTGGGAAATGCAGGTGATTAGACAGATTATGAAATGCAAGTGATTTGACGACACGGTCATTTTAGGGTGTCTACACCTATTAAATAGTTTATTGATACTATTGTGATGTACATGAATAGAACTCACCAACCATAGAGGAATGATGAGTAGACAATGGCGACAACCTTACCATGCCCCCCTAAGGGCATGTTTGGAGGAAAGTATGATCAACACCCCTACCATACCTCCTTGAAGGGACCTTATGGAGGCCTTGTTGACAACTTACATCCTGCCAAGCCCCCATTAGGGCCTGTATGGAAGGGAAACTGAGTAACAACCCGCCATGCCCCCCATAAGGGCTTGCATGGAGGTATTATTGACCAGTCATTGTTTTGCCATATTTCTCAACACCATTCCCACTATGATTGAGTTGAGTGAGTGAATAAATAGATTTAATTACATGATAATTCTAAAATCCTAACCCTAAACTTGTGGTATTTGAATTTTTAGGGTAAAATTAGTATTGTTCCAATAGGGGACATTACACATAACATCTTCAAGATCATTCGCAGGATGTGTAACTCATCCGGTCAGCCAGACTTAGGAAGAACATC